>CM055111.1:3795743-4134191 GCA_029204225.1 Diphasiastrum complanatum | reverse complement strand
GTGTGTGGAACTAGACACTCAATTGACTCATTCGTGTGTGTTACTTGGAAGACTTAATTTTTTTCTCATCACAATGGATGGCCATCAACTATTGAGAAGTGTCTGAAACTTGAAGTCTTTTTGCCCCCCAAAAACTTCAATTTTCAGCACTTTTCAACACTTCACATGGGTAACTTAGGTGTACGTATATATCTCCTATAGGAATCCAAATTAATTTTTTTTTATAGACATGTTTCCATGGTCATAAAGGATTTTTGAAAGTAGACATCCAAAGAAAAAGTTTTATAAAGCACCTCCAAAGAGTGAAACTTTCTAGCACCTTTCAATAATTTTCAATACTTTTTCAGCACTTGACATGAGTAACTTTAGATGCACATATCTACCTCTGACATGACTCCCAAATTGAAAAACATTTGAGAGACATGTTTCTATGGTCATACAATACTTTTTTAAGTAGACAAACCAAAAAAATATTGTCAAAACCATGGTATTTTACACTCATATAGAATATGTGTTTTGGTGATTTTATTAGCACTCAAAAGGATAACTTGAATGCACGTGTCTATCTCTATAGATCTCCAAATTTGTTTAATAGGCATGTTTCTATGATCATATAGGATTTTTAAGAGTAGACAGGCTAAAAATTGAATATAAAATCCACAACAATGTAGTCCCATATATAAAAATATCAAAGTTTCATCAGTTGTCTCACATTTTTGACACATCAGATCCTATATATAAGTTGCTCAAAATGAAGGTCCTCAAAATTTTTAATCAATAAATGTATATATGAAAAACACACATGTGAAAGAATTTGATGTGATTCATCATAGTTTATGAGATATGATTTTTTGAATAAGTGCTTGAAATGCACACTTTTGTGTGCATTTTGTGACGACCTAGTGTTAAGAGCTCCTTGGATATAAATTTGTGTGCATTTTGTGATGACTCTAGTGTTCAGAAACTCCTTAGGATATACATCCACATATGAACTTTTTAAGCTAAATAATTTGTTTATCATCACCATGTTTGACTTGGAATATTTTTGATTGGTAAAAAGCTTTGACAAAATATGGAGATTTATTTTCTAGGTTGGATGATGTTTTCTCATGGGAATGAATATTTTAAAAATGCTCACAAGTTTGTGAACAACGTTCTTTGCAAAAAAAAAAAATTGTGTTTTTTGGACTACAAACGTGTTTTAGTAAGTCACAAGGACAAGAAAATTAGTGGAAAAAAAGTATGGCATTGTGTGTTTAAGACATTCAATTCACTATAGACTGCAATAATTGTTGTGATTACAAACTCTAAATCCTAAGCTATTCATATAAAATAAATATACAATTTTGCAGCACAACAAAAAAATAGTTACAGGAATACAAATCAATAAGAATGAAACGACATTAAAAACACATGAATATAGATTAAAACTCAATAGATTAAAATCCAAGAAGGTTGATAGCCTAATATTTTCATGTAGTAAAATGTAAAGCATGAGAGATCTTACTAAGCTACTTTGAACTAGTCCACGCAAATGTGATGTGGCAGCCCTTTGTCTCTATTTCTCCCTCATGACCTCTATGTGTTACTTACATGGCCTTTCTATTGTTGTTACTCGATCAAATTGCAAATTCATGAGTTAGGCATTGTCCTAGTCTTTGGACTTGGCTCTAGGTGTGTGGATGAATGTGCTAGATCATCTAGTGTTTTCTCATCAAGATCTACATCCAAGTTGGCCTTTGTAAAGATCACACCATGGAACTTATTAGGAGATATAACACACACACAACGCTCTAGAGGGAGACCCAAGGAGAGCTGAATGGATCAGAAAGGGTGAGCAATGGCGATCATCATTTCGTCTATCAACGAAGATCTACTCATGCGGATTGAAGACTACGAAAGCAGCCATGCAGCATGGAAAAGATTAAAACATAAGTACAAAGTGAGGACTGCAGCTTTAGTGATGCATCTTCACAATCAACTGCAATCCATACGATGGGATGACAACTAGTTAGACCAGCATGTTGAGAAGATTAGAATGATCTTGGCTCAATTCGCTGCATCAGGACAGGAGCACCAAGTCCCAGCACCACAACAACTGATGTACTTCATGAAGTCTCTACCTACATCCTATCAGCCGTTGAGAATGCTCATACCGAGTCTACCAGATATGACATTCGACAAAGCAATCAGTCTTGTTGTTGATGAGAGACTGATGAGGGACGAAGGAGAAGGAAGCAGTGATCAAGAAAAAAATTCTCTTCACAAAAGGAAAGAAGAAGAACAAGAACAAACCCAGATTCAACAAGACAAAGTCCTTGAATCAACAATCTTCTTCTTGTGATCACTGTCACAAACCAAGCCATACAACCAATTAATGCTGGTTCAATCTAGCAATACCTTGCATGCACTGTTGAAGAAACAATATGTTTCTATTGGCAAAGCTTTGCTAGCTTTCAATTCTGAACTTTTGACAAAAGACGACACGACACGACACAAAATCAGTCATGCTCCTCAAAGGATCAAGAATATTAGCTAAGTACCATGGGGTACAAATATTTGATCTGATATCATGACATCAGTAGAAGTACTCTAGATCGTGGCTAATCTACCACTCTTGTAATTCGCAATTAGTTGTAGATGTTTAATCTTTCTAATTTGGAAGTTACACGACGCGACATGAAAAAGTTCAAGAACTAACTATTTGATGCATAATACTATAAGCAAAAGCAAGACAATAAGTCATGTAAAAATTACAGCAAATAAGGATCCTAAAACACTTGAAATGATGAGGGAAACAATAGATTATGATTTCATAAGATTAGCACAAGTTGAACCATCAAAATCCATCAAAAATCTATGCTTGAACCTCACTAAATGGCCCAAATCCTTGAAGAAGGCTTCACACGTGTGAAAGTACGGCCTCCCACAGTCTGAGTACTGTACACCAGACCTAAATTCAATCCTATAATCATTAGTAATCACAAGTACTCAAACAATTATGAACATAGAGAGCAATTGCACCATTATGAGAGAAAAAACATGAAATTGCTTGATTGATTTTGGTGAGATATCATCACCTATATATACATGATCCATCACGATTTTGGGCAGGTATGAGTAGCCCTAAACCTATCCCTAATGCTAATTTTGGTGGATCTTTCATCCCTACCAAGTTAGGGTTGGAATCTTGGAGATCCCTCAACAATGCAAAAATTACCAAAAATAGCTCCTATTTTTCTCCCTTGTATCTAAGCATAATTTGGACTCATTCCAAAGGTTCTAACACTTAGGTCTACTTGAGAGCATCCTTATGAATTGAATCTTATGCTATTTGACACGTGTGACAAGCCACATCATGACCATCTAACTATTTACAAGTCATATGACCAAAACTAGTCAAGCTAGAATTGTGAATTTTTAACACTCCTCCTCACTATCTAGCTTGGTTCAATCATTGCTTTACTAATCACTCCAAGTGATGATCTGAACTTCATAAAAGGTGTCTTTTGAAGTGGTTTAGTAAGTAGATCAGCTACACATTCATTGCTTGGAACATGCTCCAAAGCAATCTCCTTGGCTTGCACCATTTCTCTCACAAAATGATGGCATATCTCAATGTGCTTAGATCTTGCATGGAAGATTGGGTTAGATGCAAGGTGTTGGGCTGATATATTGTCATTGTAGATGATTGGTGCCTCCTCTGAATCCATTATCTTTAGCTCCACCAATAATCTCTTGATCCAAAGTACCTCCTTTGTAGTGGTTGTCAAAGCTTTGTACTCGGCCTCGGTTGAAGATAGAGATATAGTTTCTTGCTTTTTTGAAAGCCATGAAACCACACCTTCTCCTATGAAAGTTGAATAGGCACTTGTTGATTTCCTATCCCTCTTGTCCCCTGCAAAATCTGAATCACTAAATGCATGAAGGTTAATCACATCTCCTCTATATAGAATCCCAAAATCCAATGTACCCGAGATGTATCTTAGAATCCTCTTAGCCTTTTTCCAATGGATATTCAATGGCTTTTGCATGGATTGGCTCAACCTACATACACTAAAGCTAAGATCTGGTCTAGTTATAGTGATCCACATTAAGGAACCTATAAGTTTCCTAAACAAAGTGATGTCCATGAAGGATCTTTCATCATCTTCATTTGGCACTTTTACATCTTGCTCCATTGGTGTGTCAACACTTTTGCATACTTCCATCTTAAACTTCTTCAAAAGACTTTGAGCATAGTTTACTTGACTTATAAAGATAAAATCAGACCCTCTAAGTACTTCTATGCTTAAGATGAAGTGAAGACACCCTAGATCTACCATCTTGAACTCTAAGGATAGATCTATCTTGATTTTTTCAATACCATCAACACTATTTCCACTAATGATGATGTCATCTACATAAATGAGTAAAAGTACAATACCAACATCATCAAACTTAATGTAAAGAGTGGGATCATATTCACTTTGAACAAAAGAAAGTGAAATAAGATAGCAATGTAGTCTTGAATTCCAAGATCTCGAGGCTTGCTTCAAGCCATAGATGCTTCTTTGGAGATGGCATACTTTGTTCTCCATTCCATGCTTGATGAACCCTTGTGGCTGCTCCATATAGATATCCTCTTCCAAAAAACCATTCAAGAAAGCATTAGAGACATCCATTTGACATAGAATCCATCCAAAATGTGATGCAAGTGCAATGATTAGTCTTATTGTGACCATCTTGGCCACGGGTGCAAAAGTTTCCTCATAGTCTATCCCTCTCTCTTGAGCATAACCTTTTGCAACTAATCTTGCTTTATGTTTGTTAACACTCCCATTTGCATTCAACTTAAGCTTGAAGACCCACTTGCATCCTATTACATTCCTTTGAGGTCTCTCAACAAGCAACCAAGTTTCATTCTCAATCAAGGCATCATACTCATCCAACATAGCTTTATACCATTCTTTGGAGTTCAATGCATCTTCAACATTAGACGGTTCTTCAAAACTAGATAAAGCATAAGAAGTGGATGAGATACCCTCAACTTGCTGTCCTTTGCCTTGATATGTGAGCCTTGATGGCTCCACTTTTGCACTTGAAGATCTCCTTGGTGTGATAGGTGGGTTTGGTGCTTGCTCCTCCATGAGCTCCTCCTCAAAACCAAGATCTTGCTCCTCGACCATCTTCTTCTTGATTGTTGGAGCAGTTGAGCCTTCTTCAAGCATATGCATATGATGTTCATCAAAGATGACATCCCTTGAAACAACAAATTTGTTCAAGGATGGGAGATAGACTTTGTAGCCCTTGCTTGAGCTTGCATATCCAAGCATGATCGCTCTTGTGGAAGATGGATCCTCCTTGGTTCTTGTTTCCAATGGCACATGCACATAACATATACACCCAAAAACTTTCAAGTGATTAAGATTGGGTTTCTTTCCATACAACATCTCATAAGGAGTTTTGCCTTCAATTGCTTTGCAAGACACCCTATTCATCAAGTAGTTTGCACATACAAGAGACTCACCCCAAAAGGATTTGGGCAAACAAGCATCTAATCTTAAAGCCTTAGAACATTCACATAATGTTCTATTCCTTCTTTCAGCAACTCCATTTTGTTGAGGAGTGTAAGGACAAGAAGTCTCTTTCTTGATCCCTTCCTCCTCACAAAAGGCCTTGAACTCATTGGAGATGAATTCTCCACCATTGGCACTTCTAAGAATCTTGATGCTATGATTATGATGCTTTTCCACAAACAACTTGAACTTTACAAAAGTATCAAATACTTGAGACTTGAAGGAAAGTAAGAACACCCAACAATATCTTGAGTAGTCATCAATGAAGGTTAAAAACATGGATGAACCTCCATTAGATTTGGTGCTAGCAATGTGCACATCCGAGTGTATGAGTTCAAGAGGATGAGATGACTTTGTGATGGAGTTAGGAAACACCTTCTTATGTGCCTTGGATAAGGCACAAGCTTCACAAACCTTGTCTTCCTTCCCAATAGACCTTGGTAGGCCTAAAGCATACTCCTCCTTGATCATAGCCTCCATGGAACCCGAGTTGACATGTCCAAGTCTTTTGTGCCATAAAGTAAAAGTAGATATCTTGCTCTTCTCGGCCAACATGACAACATTAGTATCCACAAATGCATCCAACTTATAAAGTTTGCCAAGTCTAGTGCCCTTAGCCACTATCTTACCCTTCTTCTTGATGAAACATTCATTTGAAGCAAAGTCAACATTGAAACCATTGTCTACCATTTGGCCAACACTTAGTAGATTCTTTGTTATTGTAGGAATGTACAAAACACCTTCTATGTTGATCTTTTTGGAAGATCCTAAGCAAAGGGGAATTCTACCAACTCCTTCAATCTTACAAGCTTCATCATTTGCTGTATAGATAGACTTTATAGGTCCATCATAAGATAAGAGAGAAGAGAAAAACTCCCTTTTACTAGTCATGTGTGAACTAGCACCCGAGTCAATCCACCAAGGATCTTCTCCTTTGAAGCTTGTTGAAGAAAATATGGACATAATGAGAGAGTCCTCATGTGAACTCTCCTCCTCCTCCTCTTTGCTCATGTTGGCTTGGCTTTGATCTTGCTTCCTCTTGAAGCATTCCGAGGCATAATGCCCCATCTTGCTACAATAGTAGCACTTCAGCTTTGATTTGTCCTTCTTGACTTTGGTGGTTGATGGAAATGCCTTTGAGGGTCCTTCTTGATCCTCAAGCTTTGTAGACTTCTTGAATGTTGATACTTTGCCTTTGAACTTGCCTTTGCCTTTGGTGAAGAGAGCTTGGTCATCTCCACATTGGATGGAAAGCCTATCCATCCTCTCTTGCATTTGGCTCCTTCTTGATTCCTCGACCATGAGTGTGCCTTGGAGTTCTTCAAGTATGGGTAGCTTACCCATAATTGCATATCCCTGAACCAAATTGTCAAATTCAAAGCTTAGTCCATTCAATATGAGTTGAACAAGCTCTTCATCCTTGATAGGGTCACCTATAAAGGCTAGCTCTTTGTTCAATTCCTTTACTCTTAGGACAAAAGTATGTGCACTCTCTCCTTTCTTTTGATAGCTTCTATAGATTTGATTCTTCAAAGCTAACATTCTAGTTTGGTTCTTGGATTCATAGACCTTTTGCAAAGTCTCCCAAGCATCTTGAGCTGAAGTGCAATCTCCTACCTCTCTTAAGAGTTCATTTGCAACATTCATTTTTATGCAATGTAGTGCAACATTGCACCTCTTGATGTATTTGGCTTTTTCTTGAGGATGAATAGGTTCACCCTCCTTACCATTTACAATTTCCATCAGATCTTGCATGATCATGATAGATTCCATTCTAAATTTCCATATGGAATAGTTAGTTTTGTTGAGCCTTTCATTAGTATCCAAAAGATATGCATTTATAGATGCCATCTAGTCTCCTAATCAAGGACTTGACACAAATGAAGGTTACTTCTATTGATTTGATTGAAGGTCTACCTTATCCCACTTCTTAGGGACCTGAAAAGATCAGTAATAGACTTCCTATAAAGATCTAAGAATGATCTCTAACAAAATCAAATCATAGAATACTAGAAACAATGCACTTGCTTGATTGAAGTAGACAATACTAGTAGAATTGCCCCTCTTTCTATAAAGAACATTAAAGCTTCCAAATGACCTGATCAAGAGTGAATTTCAGCAACCTAATATACTTCCAAAATCACTTGTAAAAGATCTAAATGGAACTTAATGAGGATGCAACACAATCTACTATCCAATCACAAGCAAAAAATGATCAAAATTGATGAAAAATTGATCTAATTTGGTGCATAAGTCAAGCAATGGTTGGACTGAAGCCTCCTCTATGAAATCACCTCCAAAACTCGCTTAGAAATCAATGCTTGGAGCAAGCAAAACTTGCTATCTTGGTAATGTGAATTGAATTCAACTTTGCCTCTGGTTTTAGACACCTAAACACCTGCAAATGAAGTCACACAACACCAATCTCCAATGTATTTGACTCACTTTGAGTTCTAGAATCAGTACTAGATGCTAAGATCCAATCTAGACAAGATTTAGATCAAAAATTGTGATCAAATTGAATGAAAACCAAGGATTTAGCTCATTTCAACCTTTAGGCTCTGATACCATGTAAAAATTACAGCAAATAAGGATCCTAAAACACTTGAAATGATGAGGGAAACAATAGATTATGATTTCATAAGATTAGCACAAGTTGAACCATCAAAATCCATCAAAAATCTATGCTTGAACCTCACTAAATGGCCCAAATCCTTGAAGAAGGATTCACACGTGTGAAAGTACGGCCTCCCACAGTCTGAGTACTGTACACCAGACCTACATTCAATCCTATAATCATTAGTAATCACAAGTACTCAAACAATTATGAACATAGAGAGCAATTGCACCATTATGAGAGAAAAAAACATGAAATTGCTTGATTGATTTTGGTGAGATATCATCATCTATATATACATGATCCATCACGATTTTGGGCAGGTATGAGTAGCCCTAAACCTATCCCTAATGCTAATTTTGGTGGATCTTTCATCCCTACCAAGTTAGGGTTGGAATCTTGGAGATCCCTCAACAATGCAAAAATTACCAAAAATAGCTCCTATTTTTTCTCCCTTGTATCTAAGCATAATTTGGACTCATTCCAAAGGTTCTAACACTTAGGTCTACTTGAGAGCATCCTTATGAATGGAATCCTATGCTATTTGACACGTGTGACAAGCCACATCATGACCATCTAACTATTTACAAGTCATATGACCAAAACTAGTCAAGCTAGAATTGTGAATTTTTAACAAGTCAGAAGACGAAAAATACAGAATACATGTCCGCCTGCGTGCGAGAAAATTTTGTAGAGGATCGGTAGATCCAGAAGTCCGCTAGTAAGCGAGACACAATTCATGAGAGAACTGTATTTCTCTCATGCCAATGCACTGTGTGGATCTATCATGCAGTGTTTGAAGAATCAAGAAAATCAATAGATAATATTGTAGCTGTTGTGCACATATTATTTTGTATGATTGTATGATCTTGAATGTATTTTCTGTTTGCTACAATTCGTGTATCTGATTTTCTTGTTTATTCAATTTCTCACTTTGGTTTGATTTCGTTGAATGCTATATTAATCTGTTAATGTAGATCAGCAGTGTCTGTCTACACTTTGAAGGATTGTAGGAATGATATAGCCGGCAGTGACCATCAATCATATCTGAATTCTTGATGAACTGATCTTGTTCGCGAATCCTTTCGCTTCATGTTTTGCTTCGCTTCGCGATCACTTGGGTATAAAGGTAAATCAATTTCAGAGCTCACCTAAGTTTTGTTTCGTTTCGTTTCGTCTTGTTACAGATCCTGATTGATCTTTTCATGAATCATTTTGCGATCTCTATGCTTCCAGCATGAATCAATGTTAGAGCTCGTTTAAGTTTCACTTCGCTTCGCTTCGTTTCGTTTTCATCTAGATTTCATCTCATTTTGTTTCGTTGTGTTATAGAGCTTGATTGATCCAACACGAATTATTCTTGAATAGAAATAATTCGAGATTCGCAAAATATTCGCAAATCGTTCGAGATTTTATTAGTTTGTCACCAATGTTTTAGCTGAAATTTGCATTTTCTGAGCGCATTTTTCACATCAACTGCAAGAAGAAGAGGCACTCTACATATGATTGCAGATTCAACTAAAAAAGAAAGAACAAAACTGAGAAAGCGAATGTTGCAAGGTCATCCAAAGATGCAGATAGAGATGATGAAGCCTTCACAATACTTGATGAAGCTTCAACGAGCTACATTGAACAAGACTACGATGTAGTCATTGATTCAGGAGCAACATCACACATCACCTGCAATAAGAAAATCTTGATCGACTTCAGAGAACCCAAAAACAACAGAGCAGTGATTCTAGGTGATGGAAGCAGACCCGATGTCAAAGGCATTGGGACTCTACAACTACGAACACTGTCAGGTCAAGCAGAGCTGCTAGGAGCACTCTATGAGTTTTCACTGAGAAAAGTTTTACTATCAGTCTCCAAGATGGCAGATCTTGGAATTCGAGTTTTATTCGATGGCAATGCATGCTGCATGATCGAGAAAACAACAAACAAATTGTTGACGGTTGGATGCAGAGAAGGAAATCTCTACCAAGCCAAGATAATCAGCAATTTTGATAGCATATTAAATGCATCAGAAAATGAAGATCAGCTCTGGCACAGGAGAATGTATCATCTGAATATGAGGAGCCTGTATGACATGTGCAAGGAAGACATAGTCACAGGTCTGAAGATATCAAGACCCGATACTGAGTTCTGCGAATCTTGTCAAAAAGACAAACAACATCGAAATCCATTCACACATGAGGGGAGAAGAGCCAAAAAAGTTCTTGAGCTCAACAATGACAACGCTGGAAAACAAGACATCGTCTGAAATGTGGACAGGTAGAAAGTCTGATCTATCATGTGTATGTGTGTTTGGATGTGCAACATACAAGCACATTTCAAAAGAAAAACGAACAAACTCGATGATAAATTAGAACAAACAATCATGGTCGGGTACCTTTTGGGGGTATTTTCGACAAACTGTAAATAGATAAAATCGACCAATAAAATGTGTTGCGAGGGCATGGCATCCTGCGCATATAAGCCCATGGCCCAATGAGCACGCAAGCTAAGTTGTAATTAAAATAATAGGCTTGGAACCTTTGTAAGTAAAATAAAACTTGAGGCCCAAGATCAATTTTAAACTTAGAAATTACTTTTTCAGAGTTGGGTCCAAATTGGGACTCACATGAATCTTGTGAATTTCAATGTACTTTTTGTGGACCCTTGGATCAAGTTGGGTCCAAGATGAATGGATAGGATCAATGTAAATATTAGCCAATAGGATTTTGGGGCAAGGGCCTTCCCCATTTTATAAAAAGACACCATTTGTACTCTATTTCCATGCTTAATAGAGAGGAGGAGACTCTATCATTTTGAGAGCTCAAGCATCCTCATTTGCTAGTCACTCTTGCTTATGCTACTGTTGTGGTTTGTTTGTTATTTCCATTTCCCATGCTTTTTGTTTATGCTAGTTAAGGTTTTTCCATAAGCAATGAAATTGAGCATTTGAGCTAGCCTCCATCTCATCTCTCTCTCTTTCTCTCTTCTCCTTCTTTTTCCTCTTCTATTCTATCCTTTCTCTTAACCAACAATCATGATGAAGCTAGTTAGGGGAGTAGAGTTAGTGTGAGTAGTGTTAAGGGAGGTAGAGTTAGATAAAAAGTAGGAAAACTAACTAAAAGTAGCATCTATGCATAGTTAGGTGCCTATCCAGTGAACTAACCCTTGTTGACAAGCGAGAGGGCTTTTACAACGTTGGATCGAAGGCCCTACCGTTGCCAAGGATAGGTTTCCACTAACTAGTGTAGTTGCATTTTAGCTATTTTCTTGCTTTTTAGAGTAGTTTTAAGTAGATTTTTGGGAGTTTAGAGTTAGTTTTTGTTTTCTTATGTTTGGACTGTTTATCTTGAAACCCAAACCAACCAGCCAAAAATCCAAAAAAACATACCAATCTGCAATTTGGAGAGAAAAAGTGCCTAAAATCTCATCAGATTTTTATATCTCCAAAACCAGTGTGAATTAACCCTTGCATGACTGACATCAGCTCCAAGGTACTGTTCTAGACCTGCATAGAAGCCCGCGAGAGTTAGTTCCAAGCAGATTGCAAAAATCAGAGAAAAATCATAAAAAATTCAAAAAACCCTTGAAAAAATCCAAACATTAGGGCCCTTTTTGGACTCAAAAAGGGCCTCTTCACTAATTATAATTAATGTTAATGATGACATGTGTACCAATAAGAGAGTGACAATTGAGATGGAATGGTCCATATGACATGGCGCATCCAATGGTGTAGATTGGATCTTTAAATTCTAACTCACCCACTAACCCTCCTCTAACTCTACTTCCTCAACTCACATTAATAATAGTATTGCAATGGTACAATTGCTATTTTTTTCAAACACTTCAAATAATTTATTTTTAAACTTAGAGTGAGAAAAGAGGGGGCCCAATATTTCTTTGGGCCCCCATTTTGAAAAAGAAATTCAAAAAAATTTGAGAGGGAGGGGGGCTTGAAAATGACAAACACCCCCACCCCCCCTCCCTCTCTTAAACTTATGTACATAAGGAGGGGAATGTGGGGCGTCCAAAGTGCTGACAGAGGCCTCTGTGAAAGATTCAACTAGTTTCATCACATTTTGCAATATTTTCATATGTGGCATATTGAAGCCAAATCTTGTTTTAGACTTAGAGGTTGACTTTTCAAAGTTCATTAGTCTAAACTTCATTTGAATAAACACTTTTTGAAAGTGTGGGAAAGTTAGAATGCGAGTTTGAGAAGATTCAATTTGAATAGTTGGGTACATTGAATCTAGACCCAAAATTAGTAGGGTTAGCATTTTGGTGGGATAGCCAAGTGGCCAAATAGGATTCGGACCTGTTATAAAAGGATGTAACTCATGGAGAGAGTGATCTTCTCTCTTCTCTATCTCATTTCATGCTTATACACAGTTCTCTTGGGTTCTACTATTCATTGGTGCACTACAATTCTATGTGTAGAATGATCTATATTTGTTATTTTTGGATCCACACGTGTGAAATACAGTAGCTTGCTGGTTTTTTACAGACAACAACAGTACATAATCATTTCATTCAAGTTTGATCAAGTTCTATTGGTGTTTGAATCTCAATTTGTGTGTAGATGCTGATTTTTCTACATTGGTGAGATTGGTAGTGTATTTCTCTTTCTAACCAAAGATCATTTAAGTAGATTGGATCTTATGGATCTGAAATATTTCACATGGTATCAGAGCTTGTGTTTCAGGTTATGAAGGATGAAATCAGATCTATCAATGATTTGGTGAAGATACCAAGTCTAGAGCATGCTAGAGAGGATTCTACACCAAAATCGAATTTTTTGCTTTTGTAGATTGGATCTTTTGTAGATCAAAACATTAAATAGGTCAATATACTTGTCAATTCCGATTTTTGAATTCACATACTGGATTTGGCCGATTTTTGGATCATTGGTTCAGCCTAAGTGGTGGCTTATAGATTGCATATCAAATTTTCAGCATTTGCATGTAGATTTGGAATAGTCAATTTTTTGTGATTTTGTCAAAACCCTAATTTTGATTGGATCTCTAGATAGTGAGGTTGCTGGACTTCATTTGAGTGTGTTTCAATCTTAGGAAGTGGCAAAAGTCATTAGATTGAGGATAGATCATAGGTTGATCAAGATTCCATGATTCTATGTGTTGATTTGCTTGGATAAGTGCTAGAAGAGAATTTCAAATCTTGGTGATTTCTTTTGAAGCATTTGTTGTTGTTCAAAGGAGTGCTTTGTGCATTGAAACAGGTTGAGAGAGAAGATCAGGTCATTGCTACATGGCAACCTCAATTGGAGTCATTTTGGAAACCAATGACAGGCTTACCTCAAGTAACTATTCATTGTGGAAAGTGAGGATGGAGTCACTTCTTGAGATGAATGATGTTTTGGATATTGTTGTAGGTTTGGAGGAGAGACCAGCAACACAACAAGATCAATTGAGGTATGACAAGAGGGCCAAGAAGGTTCTACACATGATAAAGATGAATGTTACCAATGAACTTCTCAAGGAAGTTGGTAAGTGCACATCATCTTTGGAAGCTTGGAATTCAATGAAAGAAGATTTATGAATCCAAGTCTACTTCTAGAGTGTTGACTCTAAGAAGGCAAATCTTTTATTGTTTGCAAAAGAATGAAAAAAGTTCAAGTACTTTTGTTTTGAGAATGAAAGCATTGCATTAGAGGAGTTTTGAGCTCCCTTTAAGAATTCGTGCAAGATGTATTTTATATTATTAAAATATTATAACACTAATACTTTTGACTTGTCATAACGTTTTAATTGTAGCTCAAAAGTATGTCATGTAACATATCATTGGAAAGCCCTTGTCGAGCGCTTTCCAATGCACCAAATGCCGCTAAATTTAGACTTACCACTAAAAAGTTATGCCATTTTTAGTGCGAAATCAAAATGTGGACTCAAAAAGTTACGTTACGTAGATTTCAAATTTGAGTGTTTTGATTGGTCCATGTTTAAGGAAAAATTGAGAAAAAAATATAAAAAGAATCTTTACAAAGGGCCTTTCTTGGATTTAGAACTCCTCTAATGAATGATGAGTTAGCTTGCATAGATGAAGGCATTAAGGAAGGAGAGCTTATTCAAGTGATACTTAATGGCTTGTTGGATGCTCATGCTAACATTGTTCAAAGTATTGCTATTCAAAAGACTTTGCCAAGTTTGATGGATTTTCAAGAGATCTTGATCAATGAGGAATATAGGCTTCAAGCAAGAGGTGGATCTACATCGACACTTCAAGAGGATGCTATGTTCACAAAGGGCAAAACCAAAAGTAAGTGGTCTAAAGGGCAAGATCAAGTGGATGCTTCTTCAAGTGGCAAAAAGAAGGACAGATCAAAGCTCAAGTGCTTCTATTGTGGCATCAAAGGACACTTTGCAAGTGAGTGCTACATGAAGAAGAGAGATCAAGGAGACAAGCAATGTAATCTTACTCTTGATGAGAATGGTTTGGATGTTCAAGATGCAAATGATAATGCTTTTGTCATGTCTTCATGTATGCTTGCTAATGATGGAGATCTAGATCCTTGGTGGATTGATAGTAGAGCAAGTTCACACATGACCTTTCACAAAGAGTACTTCACTTCTTTGTTGGCACATGGAGATGACAAGAGGGTGATCTACATGGCCAATGATGGTGAGTGTGCAATC
The DNA here is from genome assembly GCA_029204225.1 of Diphasiastrum complanatum. NCBI lineage: Eukaryota > Viridiplantae > Streptophyta > Lycopodiopsida > Lycopodiales > Lycopodiaceae > Diphasiastrum > Diphasiastrum complanatum. Next base: position 4,119,372 of record CM055111.1, on the reverse strand, counting down.
AAAGTGACTGGCACAATTTTTATTTCTCTCTCTACAAATTGGAATGTTCATTTGGAGGATGTTTTGTTTATTCCATCTATTACCAAGAATCTGCTTAGTGTGAGTCAAATGCTAAGTAAGGGCCTCAAGGTGGAGTTTGATGGAGATGCTTGTTTGATAAAAAAGAAAGGATGTCTTGATTGGAAAAGGTAAAAGGCAAGGGAAGTTGTTCAAACTTGATGCTTGTGTTATTGCTAACCAAGTTGGATGTGTTGCAACGGAGCAAATTTCTATTCAAGAGGTTTGGCACAAAAGGATGGGACACCTCAACTTCAAGTCATTGGAGGTAATGGCAAGGAAGAAGGTTGTGATTGGTCTTCCAAGTTCCTTAAGTAACGACAAGCATGTTTCTGAGTCTTGTGCTTTGTCTAAGTCACATAGACTACCTTATACTAGATCTATTTCTAGATCTACAAAGCCTTTTCAACTGGTACATTCGGATATTCATGGATTTACTACAATCAGCAATAGTGGAGCTAAGATGTATGTAACATTCATTGATGATTTTAGTAGATTTTGTTGGATCTATCTACTAAAGAACAAGGATGAAGTGTACGATGTCTTTGTCAAGTTCAAGAATGCAAGAGAGAACCAATTTTTCACAAAGATCAAGTGCTTGAGAGGTGACAATGGTGGTGAGTACATATCTAACAAGTTCAAGGCCTTTTGTGATGAGCATGGGATCAAGAGGGAGTATACAACATCAAGGACCCCACAACAAAATGGAGTGGCTGAAAGGAAGAATAGGACTTTATGTGAAAGTGCTAAATCTATGAGTCTAAGTGCTAATCTTGAAAAACCATATTGGGATCAAGCTTTGTTGTGTGCCAATTTCTTGTGCAATAGGTGGCCAAGTGCTATTTTGGATGGAAGGACACCTTTTGAGATGCTATTCAAGAGGAGGCCGAGTGTCAACTTTCTAAGAACCTTTGGGTGCACATGCTATGTCAACATTACTCTTGATGATAGGACCAAGGAGGATCCATCTTCAAGAAGAGGTATTTTTGTTGGATATAGTGAGGTGAGTAAAGCCTACAAGGTTTACATTCCTTCTACTAACAAAGTGATTGTTGGTAGAGATGCCATTTTTGATGAGGGGAACATTCCAAAGGTGTCTTCAAGCATGATTGATGGTAGAGTGGATGGATCTAAGATTCTTGATGTTGATGAGAAGGATCTTACTTTGGATGGTGGTGATGATGGACCTTCATCAAGTCAAAAGCCAAGGAGAACATCAAGAGAAAGACAAGTATCATCAAGGCTCAAATATGATCAAAAGGGTAAGCAAGTAGTTTCAGGAGATTATGTTGCTTTCCTAACCTCTTTGGATGAGCCTACAAGTGTAGATCAAGCAAGGAAAGAAGAAGAGTGGATCCAAGCAATGGATCTTGAGTATCGATCTCTTATGAAGAGTGGAACATCTTTTGGAGGATCTTCTTGTAATAAGATGGAGCTATGCAAGTGGATGGATGTTATCTTGCTGTAAAATCAAGTACTGGATCTGGAAAACAAAGTTTGTTCAATGACTTTGATGATCAAGTTGATGATCAAGAGGTTGATCTCAAAGTGCTTCAACTAGTCAAAAGGGAAGTTGACAATTTGGAGCTAGTCAAGAGCATGAAAGGAGAGACAATTGGCAAAGGTACTACGGATCTATTTTTACAGCATATTGAAGACTCAAGTAAGGTCAAAGGAGCAGCAAGGAAGTGTTGTTCAAGTGTACTTTACTTGTTCTATCTCATGTTTGAGCAATTTCATGTGGATGTGTGCAAATTGTCAAGATATGGTAAAACTAGCTACATTGGTGAGCATTGTTTTGATGTTGGATTTGTACATGCATTCTTGGCTGGTTTTGCTAATGGAAATGAAGCTATTGGAGGCTCATTATGTCACTCATTCATAATTGAGTCATCAAGGCTTGATGGCATCTTATGGCAAGATGGAGATGGAGGCTCATTCATGGAGTATCATGGTGGATACAAGGCAACAAAGGACAAAGAAGGAGGAGACATGCAAGAAAATGTTGATCACTCACATTCATTGTTTGTTTGCTGTATTTTTCCAGAGAGTTCAGAGTTGGAAGCATGTTGGAATCATTTCATTTACATTCTATTTGATTCTTCATGTTCTAGTCACATTTTGACATGTAAAATTGATGTAAGAAATAGTGAAGCATCCCAAGTGGACACTATTATCTATATCAATTATGGTTGTTTCTATTTTGAGCATTACATAGTCATTGAAAGAAGATCTATTATTAGGAAGAAGATCATTCTTATGATGGATCAAAGTTCTATTGTCAAAAACTATGCTAGGAGCAAGCATATTGAGATACAATATCATTTTGTGAGGGAGCGAGTCATTGCAAAGGAGGTGGAGCTTCAACATGTGTCTTCAAGGGAATGTGTAGCTGATATCTTCACCAAAGAATTGGAAAAAGACTTGTTCATGAAGTATAGGACTTCACTTGGAGTATTGTCAAAGTCTATGCTAAAACTAGTTGAAGAGGGAGTGTGAAAGATTCAACTAGCTTAATCACATTTTGCAATATTTTAATGGTTGATTTTATTTATTTATAGTTTGTTGGGAATACCCTCAATAGGACCCACAGCCTGAAGTAGTGCCAGTCCCTCGGCACTCTGTCGGTACAGTAAAGCGTCTTCTTTGTCCGCCTCTGGTGGATCAGGTAGCCCGTGACGTCTTCCATAAAATTGATGCTGTCTAGTTTCATCAAGTCCTTTGATGTGTGAAGGGATTTGTGGACTCCTATCAGCCAGTCCTGGTCAACCCACACTTGGAATCTGCACGTCCAGGGATCGCCAAGGACGGCGGCTCGGTAATACACACGAGCGACTGGCAACTGATCTTCGACTTTGTTGAAAGCTAATGCCTTATTAGAATCCCATCTAGCTTCAATCCCCATTAAATGCTCTAAGTCCCAACCGTAAGTGGATGCCGTGCGGACTGTTGGATCAGGGCAGTTGAAATATGTATTGGAGAATATGGTGAGAGCCCTTCTAATGTCTACATATTGCAAAATATTTTTTGATTCTAATAAGGCACTAGCTTTCGACAAAGTCAAAGATCAGCTGCCAGTCGCTCGTGTGTATTACCGAGCCGCCTTCCTTGGCGATCCCTGGACGTGCAGATTCCAAGTGTGGGTTGACTAGGATTGGCTGACAAGAGTCCACAAGTCCCTTCACACACCAAAGGACTTGATGAAACTAGACCGCATCAATTTTATGGAAGATGTCACGGGCTACCTGATCCACCAGAGGCGGGCAAAGAAGACGCTTTACTGAACCGACAGAGTGCCGAGGGACTGGCACTACTTCAGGCTATGGGTCCTATTGGGGGTATTCCCGACAAACTGTAAATAAATAAAATCAACCAATAAAATATTGCAAAATGTGATGAAGGTAGTTGAATCTTTCACACTCCCTCTTCAACTAGTTTTAGCATAGACTTTGACAATACTCCAAGTGAAGTCCTATGCTTCATGAACAAGTCTTTTCCCAATTCTTTGGTGAAGATATCAGCTACACATTCCCTTGAAGACACATGTTGAAGCTCCACCTCCTTTGCAATGACTCGCTCCCTCACAAAATGATATTGTATCTCAATATGCTTGCTCCTAGCATAGTTTTTGACAATAGAACTTTGATCCATCATAAGAATGATCTTCTACCCCCCCCCCCCCCCCCCTCTTCCGTGGTGATTCCACCGTCACCCATTTTTGACGCTGCACAGGCCAGTACGAGCTAGGACCAAAGCCAGCAAGCAGCGGGGGAATCCAGTCAAGATCAAGGGTCCGAAGGCCAAGACCAAGGACCAACAGATACGGGTGCTGAGACGCGAGACCAAGGCCAACATGCAAGTCCCAGCCAAAGCCAAGAGGAAGGACAGGCAACATCATCTAGAGGTTCGCGCACCATATCTGCCAGCCGGGCCTTCCGAAGACCAAAGTCCATGGAGGAGAAAATAAACAAATTCCTAGCGAAGTATCCCCATGAGTCATCAAGAGACGGCTGGCAAATATCTTTTTCAGCTCAAACAATAAAAGGCAAGGAGCTTCAAGCATTACCCGCCCTCCAACCACAACTAGAGTGGCGTCAGCAGCTTTTTGAAAGAGACCCTGCGGCCATCAGGGCCTATGTGACAAGTCCGCAACAACTACGGGTGAACGCGCACTTCCTGCCATGCACACGACGATCCAAATGGGCGGAATGCGGCACCCCTCTGGACAAGATCACAATTCAAAATTTCAATTGGCCGAAAATTCCATCAGAGCATGGTTGGGATACAGATGTAGACGTCAGAAGGGCTCTCACCATATTCGCCAATACATATTTCAACTGTCCTGATCCAACAGTCCGCACGGCAGCCACTTACGCTTGGGACTTAGAGCATTTAATGGGGATTGAAACTAAATGGGACAATTCCCCCCCCCCCCCCCCCCCATATTTTTTTATTCTAATAAGGTGCTAGCATCCGACAAAGTCGAAGATCAGTTGCCAGTCGCTCGTGTGTATTACCGAGCCGCCTTCCTTGGCGATCCTTGGACGTGCAGATTCCAAGTGTGGGTTGACTAGGACTGGTTGACAGGAGTCCACAAGTCCCTTCACACACCAAAGGACTTGATGAAACTAGACCGCATCAATTTTATGAAAGACGTCACGGGCTACATGATCCACCAGAGGTGGACAAAGAAGATGCTTTACTGAACCGACAGAGTGCCGAGGGACTGGCACTACTTCAGGCTGTGGGTTGGGGGTATTCCCGACGAACTGTAAATAAATAAAATCAACCAATAAAATGTGTTGCGAGGGCATGGCATCCTGCGCGTATAAGCCCATGGCCCAATGCGCATGCAAGCTAAGTTGTAATTAAAATAATAGGCTTGGGACCTATGTAAGTAAAATAAAACTTGAGGCCCAAGGTCAATTTTAAACTTACACATTATTTTTTTAGAGTTGGGTCCAAATCATGGACTCACATGAATCTTGTGAATTTCAATGTACTTTTTGTGGCCTTGGATCAAGTTGGGTCCAAGATGAATGGATAGGATCAATGTAGATATTAGCCAATAGGATTTTGGGGCAAGGACCTTTCCCATTTTATAAAAAGACACCTTCTGTATTCTATATTCATGCTTAATAGAGAGGAGGAGACTCTATCATTTTGAGAGCTCAATCATCCTCATTTGCTAATCACTCTTGCTTATGCTATTGTTGTGGTTTGCTTGTTATTTCCATTTCCCATGCTTTTTGTTTATGCTAGTTAAGATTTTTTCATAAGCAATGAAATTGAGCATTTGAGCTAACCTCCATCTCATCTCTCTCTCTCTTTCTCTCTTCTCCTTCTTTTTCCTCTCCTATTCTATCCTTTCTCTTCACCAACAATCATGATGAAGTTAGTTAGGAGAGTAGAGATAGTGTGAGTAGTGTTAGGGGAGATAGAGTTAGATAAAAAGTAGGAAAACTAAATAAAAGTAGCGTCTATGCATAGTTAGGTGCCTATTCAGTGAAGTAACCCTTGTTGACAGGCGGGAGGGCTATTACAACGTTGGATCGAAGACCCTACAATACTCTAACGGATCACAAGAGTATAGACTCTACAATCCAACTACAAAGAAGGTTGTTTCGAGTAGAGATGTGAAGTTCGATGAGTCTACATTCCCTAGACTAAAAGACGAGAATGGCCATGAGACCTTTACACTGTTGCCAATTCAAGAAAGAGATCAAAGACAAACATCAAATCAGAATGTTGAGCCACAGACTCTAGAGTAGTAGGAAGCAGATGATCAACCCCACGAACAAGAAACATTTGAACAACGATGAAACGAATCCAGAAAGTCAACATGACAAAGAAGACCTCCAGATTGATACGTTAACAATCTTCAGTGGAGCGAAGACACACGATTCGAGTACTGTAGCTTCACTAAAGAGCCAACAACATATCTAGAAGCTGTCCGAAGTCCTAAGGAAGAATTTTGGAAGCAGACAATGTCAGAGGATATCAAGTCAATGAGGCAAAACGAGGCATAGACACTAGAGCCACTGCCAAAAAACAAAAAGATTGTCGATTGCAAGTGGGTGTACAAAGAAAAAAAAAATCAGATGGCATTGTTGGTCGTTACAAAGCGAGGCTTGTCACGAAGGGCTACACACAAAGGTATGGTGTTGATTATTTCGACACATATTCGTCGATGGTCAAGATGACAAGCATACAACTACTCCTTGCATATGCTACACAACACGATGTGGAAATTTACCAGATTGATGTAAAGACAGCCTTTCTCCACGGAGATCTAGAGAAAGAAATCTTCATGAAGCAGCCTGAAGGATTTGAAGACCCCGACAATAGACAATATGTCTGTCAGTTGCAGAGATGCATTTATGGTCTAAAGCAGGCATTACGAGCTTACTACAAGAAGCTTGACAGTCTTCTGAAGTCTCTAGACTTCAATCCTACACAACTAGACTGTAATGTGTACATAAAAAGAGTAGGAGAAGATTTTGTTATACTGACTATTTTCGTGGATGATTCTCTTATGATAGAAAATTTCTTGATGCTAATCAAGGACACGAAGAGTCAGATTTATGAAAATTATGAAATCACAGATCTAGGAGAAACAACAAAATGCCTCGAGCTAGAGATAAGAAGAGATCAAATAAAAGGCTAAATGCATTTGAGTCAGTCTGAATATGCCAGAAAAGTGTTGAAGTAGTATCACATGATGGACTGCAAAGAAAAGGCCACACCAATGATAGCTAGAGCCAAGTTGATAAAGCAGGATTTCCCAAAAACAGAGGAAGAAAAATAGATGATGGAAGGTATACCCTACCAAAACCTAATCAGTAGTCTGATGTACCTTACAATTTGTACCAGAACTGATATAGTTCTCTCTGTTTATGCTTTAAGCCAATTCTCTTCCAATCCTGGCATGACACATTGGCAAATGAAAAAATGAATCCTACAATATCTGAAGGGTACTCAAAAACATGGGATTAACCTATAGAGCAGACAATGAAAGAAAAGGATTCGAGCTGCACCACTACAGTGATGCAAGCTGGATGATCTGCAAAGATGATAGCAAGTCCATAACTGTAGGATGTTCAACAGCGTGCGGAACAACAACTAGCTAGATATGCAAAAAGTAAACCTTGGTAGCTCAATTCTCATGTGAAACTGAATACGTCGCAGCTTCAAAGGTGGCAAACGAGGTAGTTTGGTTGCAGATGATGATAGAGGCAATTAGAATACCACAAGGAGGACCATGCATGATGATGATGGATTCTCAAAGTGCCATTTATCTGTCCCAGAATCCTGTCTTCCATTCAAAGACAAAACACATACCTCTAAAGTACCATCACATTCGAGATTTGATCTCAAAAGGAGAGCTCCAGGTTCTATACATAAAGTCTGAAGACATGATTGCAGATCTGCTCACAAAGCCGCTCGACAAGCCACTCTTCGCAAAGCAAAGAAAGACAATTGGATTAAATGTGCAAAGCTGCAAGGTTCAAGAGGGAGTGTCAGAAATTGTGAACTCCTGCAACTTTGCCGTGACACGAAGCGAAGGACGAATGGCGAACAATTTGCAAAAGTCAACCAACGTACCTCAAAAACCCTAAGACACGAAGTGAAATGAAACTCGAAAGATTCGCAAAAGTCAAGCATGCCTCTAGGACCAAAAGACATGACATGACACGATATGAAAAGAAAACGAAAGAAAATCTTTCACGCTGCCAGTTGGTAGCTCAACAGGCGTAGAGTCTTAAACTTCATGCTCAGTGAAACAATTAGCAATAACAAAGAGTAACTAACTAGTTGATTAACGTTAACTACTCTTGTAATTCTCTGTTTAGCTATCTTGTAAACTCCACACAATGGAGATATAAACAATTTTCTGGATCAACAGAACATATAGAGAAGAGTGCGAAAGTAGAGCAGAAAAAAAAACGAATAGAAAAAATAGCAAAAAGAAATAGCTGTGCATGAAAGTCTACCAACGAGAAGAACACAGTGAAAGAGTAGAGTATCAGGCCGCCAACGAGCGAGACACTAATCATCTCGCTCTAAAAATCAAATTGATAATACAATTGCTCTCTCTTGTCCATCTCCTTGTTTTTTGCTGTCTTGATTGCTAGAATGATTTCTGTTTTGTGATCTGCAGTTGCGTGTTAGGATCCTGCTAGCTTCCACATAAGAAAATTCAAAAGAAACAAATCCGTCCGCGATACAAAACCCGTTCCTGACAACTCTAAAGAGGTAGAGTCATTGGTACTTGGTTGAGTCCAATAGGGGTGAATGAATTTAATCTTTTTGTGCAAAATTCTAACATTATATGTATGAAACTCAAATAAGTTCTATTCAACTTTCTTTGTGAGAGTGTAAGGGTCAAGTTGTGATCCCTTTGGGAGTCTAGAATAGGGATGAATCCATATTTGAGTGTTCATACATGGTTGGAATCTTTGTGAATCTCTAGATGTCTAATTTTTAAGCTTGGTGAGAAATTATTGACATAGATTGTTATCAAACCATTTCATGTCCATTCCAAATCTCAAGAGTGAGATTTTTTGGGTCAAGAGAGATTCCAAAAGGGGTGATTGGATCTGATCTTTGTGTTTTTGAATCAAGTATACATGTCAAGTTTATGTGATCTAGTGTAGATCCTTTTTTTTTTTTTTTGAAAATTAGTGGTTTAATTTGTTGTCAAATCAAATCAAATTCAATCCAAATCTCAAGAGTGAGATTATTTGGGTCAAGAGGGAGTCCAAAATAAGTGATTAAGTTTGATTTCAAGTATTTGAAACAAAACTCATCCTTTGTTCAAGAATATCAAAAGTTGAGTGAACTAGTCAAGAGAGAAAATCTAGTTGTCAAATCTTTTCAAATCCATTCCAACTCTCAAAAGAAAGAGTCATTGGTGTTTGTTAAGTCCAATAGGGGTGTTTGGATCTGATTTTTGTGACTTGATAGAGTGCTTTTGTCTTAGTGATAAAAGCAAAGCTTAGTTTCCAGTTGACTAGGTTGAAAAGAGATACGATTCAAAATTTGTGGTCTAGATCTCGTATAGATCCTTATAGATTATTGAATGTGTTCAAATCTAGTTTCTTGAGAGTCACAAATTACATTTTGAAAAGTCATGTCACAAGGTTTTAGTTCCTCATCATGGCATCAATAGGTGGCAAACTATTGGAGGCAAGTAAGGATCCTAAACGCAACCTTTGTGGCAAGAGAGGTCATTTTGCCTCAAGATGCTACAAAATGAGGACCAATCCATCCAAGGAGAACCAAAGCAAGAGGACCAAGGTGAAGGATGGAGCTTCAAGTTCAAGGTGCAAAGTCAAGAAGGACAATTTTAAGGAAAGGTGTTTCCTTTGTGGAAAGATGCATGAGGCTTGGAGTCTCACAAGGACTTACGAGATTTGTCTTCAAAAGTCCATCACCACACATTTCAAACCTTTTAAAGTTTTTCATTTGGAAGTGCATTTGTGGTTCAAGATGCAAAGATAGATGTCACTTTCATTAATGTCACTTGGATTTATTTCATGTCCTTGGAATGCATTTTGTTTGGAACTTTGGATAAGTTCAAAGTCATTGTTATGATCCAAGAGAAACCAAGCAAGATTAAGGAGGAGCAATCACAAAATGAAAATAGTTCCATTTATGCTCTCATGACATCTTTTGAAGAACTATTTTGCTTTGAAGATATTTTTGTATCTCAAATGTGGATTAAGGCAATACTAGTTGAGTGTGATGCCTTAATAGATAGCAAAGCATGTTTTCCTTGTAAACTTACATTGAGTATAAAGACAAGGAAATGGAAATGTCTTCATGATGTATTTTCTTTTGGTTTCAATAAGATCATGAATGATGTGTTCATTCATAATGTTGAAAATTGTAAATTTTCAATTTTAAAGGCAAGTTGTAAACTTCTTATGAGAATAAGTGAAGCATCCAAAGTGGACACTTATATCCATAAGCAAGTAGTTACCTTATTGAGACGAAAATACTTTTTGATTTCAATATTAGAAAAATCATGCCAAGTTGTGGTGATTTTTGGACATATGTTTCAAGCATAAGTAATCTTGATGACCATAAAAAGTACACATTGTATGATCATATTTGTTGTGATCATTATGAGACATGGAGGTCTCAGATTTCCATCAAGGAGGAGCATGCACATCAAGAAGGAGCAAGCCTCAAGGTCAAGCATCTAACATGAAAATTGGAAGGAATCAATTTTGGAGGTGCTAGGAAGGTGCAAAGCTCTCAAGTTCATCAAAGAAGTCAACATCAAGGAGGCATTATCATGGACATGGTAATCTCAGATCTTCATCAAACTCATTGGCTGATCTTCACGCCTATGAACCTGCAATGATCAGCCTTAAGTGTTGTAAATAGATGTACCATAGATGTATCAAGTTAGTTTTGAGGAGGAGTGTTGAAATTGGCAAAAGCTAACTTGATCAAATCTTGTAAATACCATTATGACTAGTACATATCACCATTAGACATGTGTGGAGCCTGTTCTCATGTGTGAAATAAATGCATTTATTATTTAGATGAGTCATATAGGTTGTAGATACCATGTCATTTGAGATCTAGTGGCTAAAATGGCCAAAATCTAGTTTTCTAGCTATATGCCACTTGGCATCATTTTATTGGTAGGAAAAGCTATTTCACATGGATAGGAGTGATCTCCCACATGCCAAGGACTGCTCACATGTGTGAAAAGATTACTTCTAATCAAGCCTACAAGTTGTTCGGTCCCATCGAGTCCAAGATATTCACTAGCCGGGATGTCATCTTCATGAAAGATCAGTCTCAAGACCTCAAAGGAAAGGGTAGTTCCCATGTAGACGACCTGTCAGATCCTCCTGACGCTTTGAACTTTCTAGTTTCGCAAGTGACTATTCCCAATAAAGGTCCAAGCTCTTCTATTTTCGATGAACAACGAATCAACGGCGGGTCAGAAGATGATGATGTTGCAGTTCAACAACTACAGTGTGATAGAAATGATCAACTTCCTCTATTACCTAGAAGATCTTCAAGAACTAGCAGACCACCCAACCGGTATATCGACGAGTCTGCAACCTACCTTGTTCAGGAATCGCCGTCTATCGAAGAGACACTCAATCAGCCTGATTCTGATCTCTGGAAAGAAGCTATGGATAAAGAGTATTCATCTCCTTTCAAGAACTAGACATGGATGATTGTTGAATTACCTGCTAGCAGAAACGTAGTTGATTGCAAATGAATTTTCAAAGTCAAGTATAATGTAGATGGAAGCATCAACAGAAGAAAGACATGACTTGTCGCCAGAGGATTTTCTCAGGTATACAACATCGATTGTAGTGAAACTTTCAGTCCAGTAGACAAGCATTCTTCTATTTGACATTTGCTATCATTTGTCGCTGCGTCAGATTTGGAAATACATCAGATGGATGTACAGACAACATATCTCAATGGAGTTATCGAAGAAGACATTTACATGGTGCAACCCAAAGGTTATATTATTGAGAGTAAACAAAATCATGTGTGCAAACTCCATAAGGCACTTTATGGCTTGAAGCAATCTGCTCGAGCATGGTTTCAAAGGATCAATACTTTTCTTATTGATCACAGCTACACACCTAGCTCTTCAGATTCAAATGTTTACTTCAAAGTAGTGCAGCAGTCTTTTACAATTATCACTCTATATGTCGATGATACATTGCTTTTCAGCAACAGTACCGATCTGATAAAAGAAACTAAGATAATGGTATCTTCCGAATTTGACATGACCAATTTGGGCGAAGCTCATTTCTACCTTGGTATACAAATCCACAGAGATAGAAAACAAAAGTTGATCTACATAACAGAACATAGGTACATCTACAACATTTTAGTAAGATATAATCTGATCAATTGCAAAGTAGCTCTCTCGCCAATGGAACTAGGACTCAAATTGTCAAAGGACCAATGTCCCCAAATAATTCACGAGAAGCAGCAGATGCGTGAGTATCCTTACCATTCTATTATAGGATCTCTTATGTACGCCATGATCTATACTAGGCCATGTTTTCATAGTCAACTCTCTCAGTCAATTTATGGCTAATCATGGTATAACACATTGGAAGGCTTAGTATCAGAGTCATGAGATATCTTCGAGCTACTATGGACTTTTACATTTGTTATGGAGCAGTCGGCAATGACAAACTCAATTTCTCCAATGGTTACACAGATGCGAGTTGGGTAGGAGATGTAGACACTCATAAATCTACTTTTGAATTTACATTCTTCCTCAACAATGGTCCAATTTTCTGGAACAATCGCAAGCAATCTTCGATAGCTCTATCTTCCACTAAATCAGAGTATATCGTAGTCTCTCAAGCTACAAAGGAAACAATTTGGTTGAGGAACTTACTCTCAGATATCGGCCTAATCAATATGCTCCGATGACATTATTTTGTGATAATCAAAGTGCCATCACTTTATCAGCCAACCCTAGATTTCATTCTAGGAGTAAGCACATTGAACTGAAGTATCATTTTGTCAGAAGCAAAGTTCTCAATGAAGAGGTCAGATTGTAGTACTATAGAACGCAAGATATGACAGTTGATATTTTTACCAAAGCATTAAGTTTGGATACACACTAAAGATTCTATGTAGAACTAAGTTTGAAGGTCAAGACATTCAATGATTCAGATTAAGGGAGAGTGTTTATTCTCCTTACCAATCGACTAATCAGTTTTAATCTTCATTCGTTGTTTATCCAGTTCTACGGATTTTCAAGTGTTTTTACATAGTCTGCAGAAATACATAGAGTTTTACCATAGTGTCGCTTTTCTCTATGACTTTGGTTTTTTTTGCTGTTTGTGAAGTTGTCGCCTGTCAAGAATCTTGTGTAAAAATGCAGTGTCACTTTTCTCATTTTTTTGCCTGTCAGGATTTGCGAGCAAATATGCAGAGTCACATTTTTTCACTTGACAGAATGTCGCATTCTTCGCTTTCTCCAAAGTGCCTCAAAATGCTAAGGACATGACTCTAGTGAAGTGTAGGGCAATCCTAAATGAGATTTAAAGGCACTATCACATTTTTCGCAAAATCTCGATACTGTCATCTTTTTGCGACAATGTCGCCTGTGGCTGTTTTGGTTTATATATGCAAAAGTGACAGTTTGGTTCATTTATGTAGATTGAACATTTACGACCAATTTCACTTCTTATCAGCAATCATTGACAAGGAACCGGATGGATGCCAGCGGATACCAGCCAACTGGCAATCGTAATTGACGACCTATTTCTTAGTATAAATAGTTGCTCATATTCATACAGTTTAATGCATGAAAACAAGCAAGATCAATTAGCAAGTATTGCAAGTTAGCTCTCTATCAAGCTTTCAAGCTTGAACTCTCTTGAGCATTCTAGCTCAGTCTTTTAGAGTTATATTTTAGAGCTGCTATTGCGCTATTGCTTATCAGCATAGCTGCTTAACTTAGACTTATCCTCAGTTACTCAAAGACAACTTAGAGTGCGTAGTTTCTATCTGCTATTGTCTTGCGTTCATTAGCATCTGATTTTATTTTTCTGAATCAATACTATCTGCTTATTGCGTGTAGTATATGTCCGAATACATGCATCTCTGTATTACTTTTGTAACTGATAAAAATTGTCTAAGAATTCAATACTTCATGTTTGGCTACGTAATCACTTAGTATCTAGCGATTTCAAAGTTAGTGGCTAAAGATTGAATGTGATTTCCATCACTACTGCTTTGTTCAAGCATAGTCATGCATTGGAAGTAGGAGTTTCCGCTACAGTTTATCCATCCTATTTTTGACATGTGCTAGCAAAATGTACATCCAAATGAATCAACTTAAGAGGGTGAGTAGTCTTAGTGATAATGTTAGAGAAAGACAACCTATGTGCTTTAGCCAAAGCACATGCTTCACAAACTTTTTTCTCCTTTTCTCAACTCACACCTTATGTAGGACCTACAAAGTCCATTTTTACAGCAGATGATCATGAATTTAAAGTTGAAGGTGTGGGATTCATTCCCTTATGCTTAGGATCTCAAGAAGACTAAGATAGATGGTGTTCTCTTCATTCCTAGCATCACTAAGAATTTGCTTAGTGTTGGTCAACTTTTAGATCATGGTTTCATTGTGGAATTCTCTACTAATATATGCAACATGAAGAAGAATGGGAAGATCATAGCAAGAGGAAGAAGGTTTGGGAGGTTGTTTAAGCTTGATGCTTTTGTAGATCCTAACCAATTTGTGTTAGTAGCCAAGGAGGACAAGATGACCACAAATCATTTGTGGCACAAGAGGCTTGGTCACATCAATACCAAGTCTACGGAAGTCATGAGCAAGGAGGAACTTGCTCTAGGCCTTCCAATATCCATGGAAAATACTCCCTTCTACCCGACATGTGGGAACTAGCCCCACTATTTATCCACCAAGGATCTTCACCTTTGACATTTAATAATGAAAAAGTTGATATCATAAGTGAGTCCTCATGATAAATCTTTTCCTTCTCTTGTCCAATGTTGGCTTGCCTTTGATCTTGCTTCCTCTTGAAGCATTCCGAGGCATAGTACCCCATCTTGCTACAATAGTAGCACTTGATCTTTGATTTGTCCATCTTGGGCTTGACTTGTGATGATGATGATGTAAATCCTCCTTGATCTTCATCCTTTGCTTACTCCTTTTTAAATGCTCCTCCCTTTCTCTTTGCTTTGCCTTTGTTCTTAAAAAACAAGGCTTTGTGATCACCATCATTGATGGAGAGCCTCTCCATCCTTGATTTGATATGAGCATTCCTACTCTCCTCAGCCATCAACACACTTTGAAGGTCTTCAAGTGTAGGCAAGTTTCCCATGATGGCATAGCTTTGGACAAGGTTAGTAAAATCACTACATAAGCCATTCAAAACTATTTGCACAAGCTCACTCTATTTAATAGGTTCACCAACATAAGCAAGCTCTTTGTTCAAATCTTTTACTCTCAAAACAAATTGATGTCCACTCTCACTCTTCCCTTGGAAGCATTGAAGAACCATGTTCTTGAGGGAAATTAATCTTGAGGTATTCTTGGACTCATAGATCTTTTGAAGAGTCTCCCAAGCCTCTTGGACTGAGATACATGCTCCTACTTCTTTGAGCAAATCATTTGCAACATACATTTTAATACAATGGAGTGCAATCTTGCACCTTGTCTTGTATTTATTTGCTTCTTGTGGATGGATTGGCTCATCTTCCTCTCCATTCACAATATTCATCAAATCTTGCATGGGGGGATGGATTCCATTCTTAACCTCCAAATTGAATAATTTGAAGAGTTCAATCTATCACTAGAATCCAAAAGATAGGCACTTATGGATGCCATCTTCAATGATAGGGAGATAGATTCAATGAAACAAGATAGATTGTACAAGATATGATCACTACTAGCTATCCCACTCTGTTTGGGACTTGAGATGAATCACTCTCTGATTCCGCAACAAGATCTACAGTGATCTTGAGCTTGATCAATCTTCAAGATGCAAACTAGATCCAAACCTAGCTCAATTCACTATAGATTTGATCAAAACTAGTCTCCTCCTTGATCTCAACTTCACAAGAAGGGTGAATCCACCTAAATGTCTCACAAATAAAGCCTTCTAAATTCAGGTTGAATCACATTGACATATTCAATCACAAAACTATCCAACAACGAGCCAAAATGAAACACAATCTTCACTAGTTTTGCATTTCTTGATGAAGAAAACATCAAAACACTTGATTTGAACCTAAGAGGTGTATTTTAGGACCTTAAGAAGCCTAAGAACGACCTATTAAGCTCTCAAATGGCTGATTCAAATCCTAAATAGTGGTGGCATTCAAATCCTTGGTGGCATTCAAATCCTTAAAGAAAATTTCTACTAGAAGACATGTACTCCAAGATTCAACTCATAAGAACTTTCTAATTTGGTTTGGTTGAATGGAAATGGCTCAATCTTGGTTCCTGTAGCTATAACTCAGCAAAAACATTTCTCTTTGATCTTTTATCACTCAAATGAAACCAAATTTTGAGGTACAATCACTAGATTAGCAACTAGTAGGGACAAAGCCAATACTACTCAAATCTAGGATCTAAGCTTGAGAAAATCAAATCTAAAGCTCACTTTTAATCAGGCTCTGATACCATGACAAAATTTTACAGTAAAATGAATCCCAATCAATCCTAAAAGTGATGGAGAATGCACAAATCAAAGATCTAGATCCAAACTATGAGCTAGAATCAAGACTAGTTACCAAAACTAGCCAATTTGGCATTTAACTCCACAATAGGCACATAGATTTGATCAAATACACTAAAGTAAAGTGCAGCAAGTTTCTCAGACCTATAAAAAACTTCAGTACCTTCCAAAGCAAGTAATTACTTCATAAAATCACTCACATCCAATATCTAGAACTCGCCACCAAATGACAATGTTAATAGAAGTGAAAAAACTTGATTTTTCTTCATATTTGGATGGAGATCTCATCACACATTTATACATTTCAAGATTGGAACTGAACATTTTAGGGCATCTCTATTCTTATCATAACCTAAACCTAACATCTAACCTAATAGGTCATTGGATCCACCCTAATATGGGGTCAAGATCTCAAGATCCAAGTTATTTTTAGCTCCTAGAATTTCTCTTATCTAAGCACACTTTGGCCTCATTTCAAAGATGCTATCACAATGTAATATGAGGAAAGAAGTCTTTGGAAATCATCCTATGTGATTTGGCACGTGTGGCATCTATTTACATGGCCTTCTTGCCAATTACAATGCATGTGACCAAAAATGGTCAAGCTAGAATTGTGAAATTTCGACACCTTGTGCTTGTCATATTTATGGGGAGTTTTCCTTAACTCACTCATGAGGGAAGTCCAGGTACTTTTGCTACACAAGTTGGCTTGCCTGGTATACTTGGCCTTCGAGATTGTTGACGGAGCTTGTCACGATAGTGATGCATATGCTCACCAAGCTTTCCCTCCATCCATTTATTACTAAATGGATGGTCAAATGGAAATTCCCTATGCAATGCCTCTATGATACGATCTTTCTCGTCTCATGGCTGTACGTGCCAATTGTAGAGAGGATTGCTAATGTATAATTTGGTCAATTCACGAGCTCTCATGACCAAATATCCATTATTGTCACCCATATTCAAAGATCCATCAGCATGAATCTCATATGGGCGTGTGCTAGACTCGCCAGTAGGGATAGGTGATCCAGTCGCTGCATCCACACGCATCGACTGCTCGTAGATCTCCGTGCATTCATAAGGGTGCATATTACTAAAGAGACGTAGTGTCGTCTCATGGTCACTGCCAGAGGTGAAACTCTCACGGCCATTGCCGGAGCTTCAGCCGCCACTAGAGGGGGGCACACCCTCAGAATTGCGCCTCCCGGAAGAACTAGACAACCGGTCACATCGATCGCGTCATCCACCACTTCCACTGGCCATCAAGACTAGTGGTACAATAACTAACCACGTAAAAAATATTGAAAACTATATGGAAAATGACACTAAATTACTACAAGAAAACTAAACTAAACACTAAGATTGCAACTAAGTAGATGCTAACAAGTAACAAGCTAAGATCACTATGAATATGCAAATAAAAATGAGAATACAAGTAACAAGCAACAAGATCACGATGAAAATGAAAATGAGCAATGGCAAGCAAGAAAGCAATGAAGCAAGGAAGCAAAATGAGCAATGGCAAGCAAGGAAGCAAAATGGGAGGATTGAAAATGAGAGAAAATATTAGAAATGGTGTGCAAAGGGAATTTCAAATCATATGTCGCTGAGCGACGGATATATGTCGCTGCAAACGTCGTCGGACGACAAATAATTGACTTTTAAAAATTAGCGACATTTGTTGGCATATAGGGATGTTCAAGCGACATTTGTTGGCATGTAGCGACATTTGCTAATAATTCAATGATGTTTATGAAGCCTTTTTAAGCAATTCTTGGATTTATGGACAATATTTCAGGCTGATCCTTAGATTTGTGGACAATGCTCAGGTATATTATCATCAATGGATTTATGCAAATCAAACCATAGTACTAATGGTTCTGAGAACTATGCAAAAGTGATTATTGGATCTCTACTGCTCTGCATCATAAATTGAAGACTTTTGCTGGTTTTTGTACATGCACACAAAGCTATCTTTCAAACTATTTGAAAGACTTTTTTTGAAAGTAACTAAGACTTTGCTGCATAGATACAAACTTTGCTACGAATTGAATTGAATTAATTAATTAATAATTACACAGTTCACTGTAAAAATGTTTGAGAACCGTACGGTTCACTATACGGTTCTCAGAACCGTGGTGAACCGTGGATGGTTCACATATTCTATGGGTCAAACATATGCATCGAGCTAAGCTGCAAGACATTGGATCATGATGTGTGAGGTTGATGAGTACTACTCTAGATGGACGACTATATCTTTTTCTTAAGAAGGATTTTAGGCCAATTCTTAGTTTTATGGACAATGCTGAGTACTACAGTGGCCTTGTACAATTCAGTTGATCGTTGGATATCCCCAGGGCAACAAGATTGAAGTTAGGCAACTATATTCTATGGCATTTTCTCTCTCATGATATCCAAAGATTGTGAAAATTGTCAACATTTCCTAGCTAGTTTGAGGCCTAAATTGGCAATTTTTGTACATAGTTTTGGATCTAACCTTTCACACGTGTGAAAGAGACCTAGATACTTTTATTCTAGTATATATTTCATGTTGAAGAAGTCTCAAACTTCGGGACCTTCTAAATGACACTAAAATCATGTTATTTGGACATATAGGCCAAAATTGGCTATGTTAGGTTACTGGTGTCCTAAAATTGGGTCCTAAGTTCTAGAGAGAGGAGAGAGAGTCATCTCTCTCACCTATATTAGGCTGAAATTCGTGGAGAACAGGTTGGAGAAACCTTTTGTATGCTTCATTGTGATCAATAGATCATTGTCATTGTTTCTTCCTCCATTGAGAGCATTGTTGTGTTGTCTTCAAGCTATTGTGTATGATCTTAGGTGCTTTCCAAAAGTGGTAGGCTGATGTATTATGGACTGTATAATGCTATTTTGGGCCGCACTTGATGTTTATGGAAGTTTCCATTTGTGATAAATGCTTTTTGATCAAGTTCTTTGCATTCTAGGTAGCATAGAATGTGTTGCCAATTCCTAGCTTATGTAGTTTGGAGTGCAAGCATTCAAGCCAATGATCTTGGAGTTTAGATCCACTTAGGATCTGTATTTTTCTCATGGTATCAGAGCTGGTTGGCTTCTATTTACAGTAAGTATTCCATTTTTGGTGATATTTGGATGTTTGATCAAGTTCTAGCATGATTTTGCATTGCTTTGTTGATCAAATCTTACTAACCTTTGTTTTGTGAGTTGAACTTGTGGATCAAAAGCATATTTCAGGTCTATTGAAGATCAGAGGCTGAAAAAAAAACTATTTTGGATCAGATCATAACACCTAATCATTTGTGATTGTGAGGCTTGTGCATATTCAATACTAACAATGTTCTTTTCAATCCTATTGTTGACAATCTCCATTCTTGGATGAACACTCTCCTTAAGTGGATGAAACTTCTCCTTAAGTGGATGACAAATGCTCTTTTGAGTGAGTTGTAATTCTCCTAAAGGCTGAGCAAAGCTCCCATTTGGATGAAAGATCCCCTTTTTTGGGTGAACATATTGTAAGCTCCATTGTGAAGAGCATATTGTAAAGATTGTCATCAATTTTGGCATAAATTTTGGTGTACTTTGTTGAGCATGTAAGTAACTCTCCTTATGTAATTTGATTGGAGCATTTGCTGGAAGGTGTTAACCATTATGCAAGTGTGTTTTCAGGTTCTTAACAGGTTGAGGAACATTCTCATGTGAAGTGATCTTAGATCTACATCTAAACACCAAGATTTGACAAGATAGTGAAGCTAGTCTTGTGATTCACTAAGTGTGCTCATTCATTCACCTCTAAATCTTGTATTTATCACTTGCTGGAGTTTATAAACTTTTAGAAGTGTGGTTT
Source organism: Diphasiastrum complanatum (assembly GCA_029204225.1). NCBI lineage: Eukaryota > Viridiplantae > Streptophyta > Lycopodiopsida > Lycopodiales > Lycopodiaceae > Diphasiastrum > Diphasiastrum complanatum. The sequence goes on along the minus strand of CM055111.1, from coordinate 4,099,254 downwards.
ACATGTGGTTTTACAGGTTGAATCAATATCTTAGTGTGTTGATCATATGTTGATCAAGTTTGTTCATTACTAGGTAATCTTGGCATCCTAGTTTTGGGTATTTTCTAAGAATGCAAGTAACTCTTCACACCATAACTTGATTTGGTCACTTGCTGGAAAGTTTGAGAGCTTAAGCAAGAGTGTGTTCAGGTTGGTTTGATTTTGTAATCCATTCTTAGTGTGTGCAAAGTGTTGCATGTGTTTCAATCTTCCTTTCTATGCTTGGAAACCATCTAGGTTCAAGATAGAAGTGTTTTAGGGTCCTAAATCTTCATAGATCTCTTTATCTATCATTTGTTGAGAGAAAAGTGAGTGCTAAGTGCTTTAGGACAGAACCTAAAAGTTGAAGAAACATTAGAATCATGGCTTCCAATGGTGGGATCATGCTAGAGTCTAGTGAAAGGTTGAGTTCATCAAACTACTCTACTTGGAAAGTGAGGATGGAGTCCTTACTTGAGTTGAATGAACTCATGGACATAGTTGCAGAAATTGAAGAGAGACCTCTCACACTTCAAGAGCAACAAAGGTTTGATAAGAAGGCCAAAAGGGCTCTTCATATCATTAAAATGAATGTTACAAATGAACTTCTCAAGGAAGTTGGAAAGTGTCAAAGTGCAAGTGAGGCATGGAATGCCTTAAAGAAGCTCTTTGAATCAAAGTCCACATCTAGGGTATTGACCCTAAGGAGACAAATATTTTCTAGTAGGCAAAGAGAGGGTGAAAGTGCTCATGCATTTATCTTGAGAGTTAAGTCCCTAAGTGATGATTTAGCATGCATTGATGAGAACATAAAAGATGGTGAAATAGTCCAAGTTATGTTGAATGGTTTGCTAAATGAACATGCTAACCTTGTGCAAAGTTTTGCCATTCAAAGAGTCTTGCCAAGTGTGGTTGACTTGCAAGAAATCTTATTGGCTGAAGAACATAGGTTGCAATCAAAGCTTGATGGTGCATCCTTGCAAGGTGGAGGTGAAGAGGCTTTCTTCACAAAAGGCAAATTCAAGGGCAAAGGTAAAGGCAAAGGGAAATGGTCCAAAGGTGGTAACTTTGATCATGATGATCACTCTTCCTCTTCCTCTTCTACTAAGAAAAATAAGTCAAAGTTCAAGTGCTTTTATTGTGGGATAAAAGGTCATTTTGCAAATGAATGTTATAAGAAGAAAAGAGAGCAAGGAGAGAGGCAAGGAAATCTTACAATAGATGAGGAAGAACATAACACATGTGAATCACTTGTTATGACTTCAAGTTTGTTAGCCAACATAGATGATAATGATCCTTGGTGGATTGATAGTGGAGCCTCATCTCACATGACAAGACATAAGGAATACTTTACATCCTTATTGTCTTATGAGGGAGAAGGTAACATCATCTACACTGCAAATGATGGTCAATGTGACATCAAAGGCATAGGCACTATTCCTATTTCCCTTTCAACAAATAGGAAAGCAAATCTTGAAAATGTTTTGTACATTCCTTCAATCACTAAGAATTTGCTTAGTGTAAGTCAAATGATTGACAAAGGACTTGATGTGGAGTTCATTGGAGATGCATGTTTGATAAGTAAATGTGGATCCTTGATTGCTCAAGGTAGGAGGCATGGTAAACTTTTCAAGCTTGATGCATGTGTGATCTCTAATCATGAAGGATGTATGGCTAGGGAGCAATTGACAAACCAAGAAGTTTGGCACAAGAGGTTGGGCCATCCCAACTTCAAATCTTTGGAGGTAATGGCAAAGAAAGAGCTTGTTCTTGGTCTCCCTAAAAGTCTTGTTGCAAACAATAGTGTTTGTGAACATTGTGCCTTGTCCAAATCTCATAGACTTGCTTATTCTAGATCTACTTCTAGATCTAAAGAAGCTTTTCAACTTGTGCATTCTGATATTCATTCTTCTAGTACAACTAGCAATGGTGGGGCAAAGATGTATGCAACTTTCATTGATGACTTTAGTAGGTATACTTGGATCTATCTTCTTAAAAGTAAGGATGAAGTGTTTGCTGCATTTGTCAAGTTCAAGAATGAAATGGAAAACCAATTCAATACAAAGATCAAATGCTTAAGATCTGATAATGGAGGGGAATACACCTCAAATAGGTTCAAAGACTTTTGTATAGCACATGGGATTAAGAGGGAGATGTCTAGTCCTAGGACTCCACAACAGAATGGAGTGGCCGAGAGGAAGAATAGAACCCTTTGTGAATGTGCCAAGGCAATGAGACTACATGCTAATCTTGCTAAGTCTTTTTGGGGGGAAGCTTTAGCATGTGCTAACTATCTATGTAATAGATGGACAAGTGCTTCCTTGGATGGTAAAACTCCTCATGAGGTTCTTTATGGTAGAAGGCCGAGTGTCAAGCATTGTAGGATCTTTGGATGTACATGTTTTGTCAATATCACACTTGATGATAGAACTAAAGAAGATCCTTCATCAAAGAAGGGTGTGTTTGTTGGCTATAGTGAAGTAAGCAAGGCTTACAAAGTGTACATTCCTTCTACAAAGAAAGTTGTCATAAGTAGGGATGTCATCTTTCATGAAGAGAATGTTTCCAATGTTGTTGATGTTGATGTTGATGTGCCTACTAATCATCATGATGTGCAAGATGTCTTGGATGAAGATGGAGATGCCACTCCAAAGCAAACTTCAAGGAAGACTCAAAGGCAAAGGGCTAAGCCATCAAGGCTAACCTATGATGAAAAAGGAAAGCAAGTGGTGGACAACTCTAACTTTGCTTTTCTTACCTCTTTTGATGAACCAACTTGTGTAGGTGAAGCAATTCAAAAGAAGGAATGGATCCAAGCCATGGATCATGAGCATCAAGCACTCATCAAAAGCAACACATGGAGGTTGGTAAAGCTTCCAAAGGACAAGAAGGCAATTGGTTGTAAGTGGATCTTCAAGATCAAGACAAATCAAGATGGATCAATCAACAAGTACAAGGCAAGGTTGGTGGCAAAGGGGTATGCTCAAGAATATGGTATTGACTATGATGAGACCTTTGCACCCGTGGCAAAGATGGTAACTATTCGAATCCTAATCACTCTTGCAACTCTTTATGATTGGGATATGTGGCAAATGGATGTTACTAATGCCTTCTTGAATGGTGATCTTGAAGAAGATATTTACATGGAGCAACTCAAGTGGCAATTTCTTCAAGGCAAGGAAGATCTCGTTGAGGTTTGGTTTGAGCTCAAATGGGCTGGTTTTATTAGGTTTGATACTCAACTTCATCTACTCTACTTCATGTTGGATAGAAGTGTAGAAATCTATCTTTTGGTTTATGATGGTGACATTGTTTTCACTAACTATAGTGAAAGGTTGAAATCAAGCAATGATGAGATCTTGTGGGATGTTAATCATGTGTTTGAGAGGGAGTATCTTCAGAGGTTCAGATCTGAAGATGTTTATAAATGCAAAGTCCTTGATGTTTTATTGGAAGATCAAGATGTTGATCTTGAATTGCTTCATCAACACCAAGAGGCAAGTAGCAATTGGAAGCTAGTCAAAAGCATGAAAGGGGAGCCACATGGGCAAAGCATCTTGGATCTGTTTTTACAGGTCCTTGAAGGTTCAAGTAAGGTTCTTGGAGCAGCAAGGAAGTGTCCTTTTACTCTACCTTACTTGTTTAATCTCATGTATGAACATTGTCATGTCAATGTGTTGGAATTGTCAAAATTCAATGAAACTAGTTCCACAGTTTTGCATCTTTTGGATCTTGGAGATGGAATAGTTATCATTGCTGGTTTTTATGATCAAGTACATGCATTCATTCAAATCTCAAAAGATATGGAAGTGGTCAATATGTTTACTTTTGAGCAAAGTTCAAGATCTAGCATCCTAGTGTTGGCAAATTGGCAAATTGTTGACAATGTAGGATCAAGCGTTATATGCAAATCTTGTGGAGATACTTCAAGTATTTCAAGTTCAGGTTTTGCTCATTCAAATGGAACAGAGAACACATCATTTTGGCATTCATTCACTCAAGGGCTTTCGTGGATTGGAGATCTACAAAGGCAAGGTGGTGATGGAGGTTCATTCATGGAGATACATGGTGCATTCACTATGGGCATAGTGGAATGTGGACGAGGCATGCAAACACCTGTTGGTTACTTTCACTTACAACTTGTTTGCTGCTGTTTTACAGAGAACTCAAAGGTGGATACATGGAGGAATCCTTTCATTGTTATTCTATGTTCTTTTACATGTATCTTGTTCACCATTCTATGTAAAATTGATGTAAGAAATAGTGAAGCATCCTATATGGGCACTATTATCTATATCAATTATGTTGTACTTCATATTGTACATATTAGAACACTTGAAAAGAGATCTATCATCATGATGGAGATCATTCTTAGGTTGGAGCAAAGTAGTGTTGTAAAACTAGCAAGTTAAGTTGAAGAGGGAGTGTGAAAATTGTCAACATTTCCTAGCTAGTTTGAGGCCTAAATTGGCAATTTTTGTACATAGTTTTGGATCTAACCTTTCACACGTGTGAAAGAGACCTAGATACTTTTATTCTAGTATATATTTCATGTTGAAGAAGTCTCAAACTTCGGGACCTTCTAAATGACACTAAAATCATGTTATTTGGACATATAGGCCAAAATTGGCTATTTTAGGTTACTGGTGTCCTAAAATTGGGTCCTAAGTTCTAGAGAGAGGAGAGAGAGTCATCTCTCTCACCTATATTAGGCTGAAATTCGTGGAGAACAGGTTGGAGAAACCTTTTGTATGCTTCATTGAGATCAATAGATCATTGTCATTGTTTCTTCCTCCATTGAGAGCATTGTTGTGTGTATTGTCTTCAAGCTATTGTGTATGATCTTAGGTGCTTTCCAAAAGTGGTAGGCTGATGTATTATGGACTGTATAATGCTATTTTGGGCCGCACTTGATGTTTATGGAAGTTTCCATTTGTGATAAATGCTTTTTGATCAAGTTCTTTGCATTCTAGGTAGCATAGAATGTGTTGCCAATTCCTAGCTTATGTAGTTTGGAGTGCAAGCATTCAAGCCAATGATCTTGGAGTTTAGATCCACTTAGGATCTGTATTTTTCACAAAGATCATAGCCACCTACTAAAATAGAATATAGCTGATTTCAGTAATAATGTCCAGGCTTTTGAAGTTCAAATACAAAATTTTAACATAAAGTTGGAAAATTGGAAGTTGATGATGATGTGATGATGATCGTCTTTGTGTCTTGAAGATGTGAGATAAATTGTAATTAAGTTCATTCGTGGTCTCATATCAGGGGGTGTTTGGTGACTACCTGCCCCCTCTGATTTAAAAACATAAAAAAGATACCATTAATTTTTTTTTACAAAAAACCTACCCGTTGCCCATGCCTCCCATAATTGATATACCATCAAACAAGCTTGAAAGAGCAAAAAAATTGAATTTTTTACAAGAGAACTCTCTCTCGCTCTCTCAAGAATGTGTGAGTGTGTTTATGTATATATGATTAAGAGATCCTTATACCACAACTTGATGGTTTTGAGATTTGGGTAGAGGAGGATACAAACCTAAGAGCAGATTATACCTAGGCTTCCAAAAAACTTTGTCAACGAGCCAAAAGTAGGCTACTGTTACTAAAGCAAAGCTTCAAAGCTAAAGTAACATCGAAAGAATAGATTGAGTCACATAGAAAGGTGTTAGTCACAAAGCTCTTGGAGCTAGACAAACTTCAAGATCAACTGAAGTCCTTCAATTCTAGGTCATCCAACTCTCCTGGTAGAGATTTGCCTTCTATGAAGGATGATCTAAAGGTTCAAAGAAAAAGAATACAAGGTGCTCAAGCTATGCTTGACCACAGATAATTCTTTCCAGTGATGTTTACTAAAATGCCTCTCTTGGTGGTTGTTGAGTATGATAGTTGTCATGCACAAACGTCTGACATTCATTTGTTATGAATTTCATTGAAAGCTTCTGTCCATTGTGGAGATGTTAAGAATTAAAAAACATAGCGACGTTTGTTGATATGTACATGTAGCGATGTTTCAATGACGTTTTTCAATAATTTAGTGATGCTTATGAAGTTTACCTTTTACCAATTCTTGGATTTATGGACAATATTCTAGGCTAATAATTTTTTGTTCTGGAAGCTTAAAGTCCTTTCTGTTGAAAAAAATATAATCCCTTCATACCATTGCTTGATAATTTAGGTTCAAATTTTGGGAGTGTATATTCTTCGTCGAAATACTTTGTTTTTCACTACCAAAATTAACTATCTTATGAATTTTCTACTTGTACAAACATGTTTTTGTTAACTTTTCTTCTTACAACTTATAAATTTTGGGGTTGTCGCTTGACATCGTTTGTTAATGATCATGGCTTTTATGATTAGTAATGTATTATTTGTTTTTATTTGTTTGTTAATGATCATGGCTTTTTTGCCATGGATGTAGGAATGGTTTTGTCAGATGATCGACCACGTCGACCACCAGAGGCACCTCCACTAGATCGCAAGAAAGGTCTATCATTGGCCCACAAAGCCCAAGAGGTGATTAAGTTCACTTTATTTTCAAATAGTTTTTCATTTTTTATATCTATCCTCAATGTTTTAAAGAAAATAATTGATGTTGATATTCCTAATTTCTATGAATGGTATTTAAGCAGTATCTTCTTCGGAGAGATTTCAGAAATGCCCCTATCTATGGGCGTGGATGCGGATCGCAAGACACTGGGAGGACGTCAAATATTCCTATTTCTTGTGAGCCAACCATTACATCATCAACAGTGCCACGACCTAGTACTCATGATCATTCGGCGCTTGCTCCTTCACATGATACAGGTCTAGTTAACGTTATTATATCCACCATTTTTATATGATGTGCTTGTGGCTCTCTTGTTATTCTCTTGCAATTTAGATTTATGTCACTAGTCAAAATATATAGAGTAATGATGTTAGTACTGAAAAGAATACATGCAGGTCGAGTTTTGTCTAGCACTTCAGGTAGTGATCGATCCAGACCACCTAATAGGTCTCCAGTTATGCCTTACGAGACACAAAGACGATATCCACATCTCTTTGGACAAGTACGATAAAATATTGTTCACCATGTTTGTTTGTATCTTTTATTTGTTTGCATTATAAGTACTAATTTTTTTAGAATTCCATAACATACAATCTTTTGAATTTCAAGATGCTTGCTAATTTCTAATTGCAAGCCATACTTGAGTGCTCGAATATATGACACTAATGATATTTTTTCTTTGATTTATGTAGCCAGATCCATGGGATGAAAAGATCCGTTGTAATAGCGCCAATTGCAAAGGATTTATATATCGCAAAAGACACATAGTCAATGATCACATGTGGAGGAGGCCTCCACCAAATCCTGATCAAGCGCTTGCGGGTCCTTCAAACCCTATAAATGCTCAAAGGATTGAAGATCATGTCATGGTACATAGTTTGCTCAATTCACTAGTTTGCTACAAACATTCTTGTTTTGCAAGTTTTATGGTAATTTATCTTATTGAAAAAGGATTATTGTTTGTTGATTGTATTTGTAGGTAAGTGAACGTGATTTTGATCAAAATATGGTGCTTGATGTTACATCCAACAAACTACAACCACAGACAATTCCTGTGGATCCGCCTATATTACCAGGTGGCATGCAAGAATTGTTGACTTGTCCATTCACACCTTCAGAATCACCTAGTGGATGGCTAAAAAGCATGGGAGTTTGTTTAGATTTTGGATCATCATTAGCATTGGATGAAGATCTGGTGGACGATGTTGATGAGGTCATAGGTCCGGCCATAGTAAATGATGTTGATGTTGTTGAAGATTTTCCTTTGGGGTTATTTGAGAATATAAACTAAGCGCAATATTGAGTGTCATAATCATAGGCCCCCTCTAAGGCTAGCGGCAATACATAGAAAAAATAAAATCTCCGTGGTCAAAAAAGTCATAAACCGGGTATGGGCAAAAGATTTAGGAACTCAAAGTAGAGATTCAACCTGTTCCAAAGACGGAAATATCTTTTTAATGCTCAAGTAAGAATCATAATGCCCTTGATTCTCTCAACTCTTTTGAGACAGGAGAAGATTTTGAAATTCAATCGCTTGCAGGAGTGCTTACATCCAATGCGAAACAATTCTAACAGGAGAAGATTTTGAAATTCAATCGCTTGCAGGAGAGCTTACATCCAATGCGAAACAATTAAAAGAGTAGAAAAGGTCATAAGAGTTTTCCTACCAAGAACTAGGTATACAAAGTTGGTGGCATACAATGTTTCCGTATGAATTGGATGCTTTCAGATTGTGTTTTCTGAGCAAAGAAACGTTTTTCCAGAGACTGCCCAACTCCTTAGGGAAAGCAGTTGTGCGTAAACGATATTCGTAGCTTTTCTTATTATGGAGAAGTTAAGCCAAAATGTCCAGTCAAATCTGATCCCACACGAGCATATAAGATTCTACATTGATTTTCATGGTGAGGATTCATGAATTCTGGACCCATTCAATTTAGTGTGCTTCAAATTTACAGCTTCATTAGCCATTTCGTTGTCACTTCCGGAAAAAGACATGCACTGCTGCAATAGCTTAGGTATTTCATCCCCAACAAACTCAGCATTGTTGTTTTCTTGTGAAAAAATCCCATTTTGGCTGGAAGAATTGTCATCCTTCTTAAGCCCCTTCTTCACAGCTTTTCGCTTTCTAGCTGTGATTGCTATGGCCATGTCGTTTGGAAACAAATTACCGGACCAAATATGGAAAACGGTGGAAATAAAGAGCAACAGAACCATCGTAGAAGAAATCAGTGTAAGCGCAATCGCCATCACTTTTGTGATATGACTTCTTACTTTCTGGGAATATCGAATAGTTGCAATAGAGGCTGATGTCATTGGAAATGTGTATGCCCACCAGGCAATGGAAAATCTGCAACCAAGATCTCAAAAGACTTATTTACTATGTAGGGTATTCTTAGAGACTCGCTTTTTGTAAGTAACTTTCATACGTTTGTGTGGCTAAAATCTTTCACTTAAACTGGAACCTTGAAGAACTGGCAAAATCGATCAGCATTTGAATAAAAGATTGACAGTCAGACCTAAATATCATGCAAATAAGATTGAAGGTAGAGACAAAGCATGACAGCCTTACCTGAATCCGCGAAAGAAATTCAATCTGACTACCTGCTTTAGAGTAAAAAAGAAACCGTTAATTATCAAAATTATCTTGCTGAACTAGCAAGACTGTAGTTGAAAAGAGGATAATTATAACTTAAACCAGGCACAAACCAAAATGTTATCAGGAGCAGTCCCTTAGCCATAAGAGGCACTCTTCGTAAAGGTGACAAAGAGCAACTATTCATTCTCTCCTTAGTAGCAGATATCAGCCATTTCTCATTTTTGAGAAAAAATCTGATACTGCCAACATCAATAACAATCATAGCCCATTTTTATTATCAAGAAAACATTCATTAATTGTGATTAGAAACGCATGTATTAATTGTAATTACAACCAGAAAATAAAGAATAAGCTTCACTAATAGTGGATGAATGCTAAATAGCTAACAAATTAAGCATAAACATCAGCAATTGATCAATTTCCAGTCTCAACTAACCAGAGATGCAAAGAGGAAGATTGATACAAAATACACAATCTGCGATACATGGTCAAAATCCCCAACAATCTTTTCCCAAGCAACACTTGCAGCACTTGGAGCTGCAACAAACAGGAAAAACACTGGATGGAGCTCCTTTGGAAGAGTTTCATTTGTGGGCAGCCTCTGATACAAGGTGACAAAAACAACCAAGTAGTGGCCAAGGCCGACTGACCAGAAAAATGTTGCTGCCTCTTTCCATCCAACTATTGCACCTAAAATTGCCCCAACAAAATTTCCTACAACCGACAAGTGGGTGGACGGATTGGCAACTTTTGACAAACGTCGTTCGCCACCAGACAGCCATTGGCCATAGATCTTCAGCTCTAACAAAAATATTGGTGCCATGAATACACACCAAATGGCAGGGTGAATTGTGGTTGCAATAACTGGAGGCACGCCTATTGCCAGGAACATTGCAGCAATCCAGGGTGCAAAAAAAAAATTTACCCGCACGGGATGATGAAACTCCCGGTGAACTGCTTCAGAGTAGAAAAACCACTTCAGCATGTACACTGAAAAGAGCACTATCAGGGCAATAAGGGTCAAACACCAGAGCACCATATTGATAACCCTGAGAATATGTAACAGGTGCACTGACGATGTAAGAAAAAGAGTTTTCCACAGGATAGCTTGGCTGCCAAGTCCAAGCGATATACCAAAGCTGCTGATTGGGAACCTCAGAAGAAAGGGCCACTGTTCATCCAATGGTAGCAAAATATCTTCTGAATCCTAATTTGAAAACAATATTTCAGTTGGCACAATTGCTCAGTTTCTAACTACTTTGTATTCACCAGAAAGAACACCTTTGACCTCTTAGACTTCCAATAAATCCTGATGCTCTTTGAGAGTAAATACTAGAGCACTAAAAGCATCTATTGTAATATTAAGAGAATAATGACTTCTTTGAAAGGAAACTTAGATTTCCGTTTCCAGCATTCTAAGTGGCACCGTTGAGAATAAGTAATACAAATGCTGTAGAAACGCTGTTCTGAAACAGACAAATGGTCTTACATAAAAGATGCTTAGGGCTAAATGCAGCAGATGGGGTTGTTGTCCTTCATACATTTATATAGCCAATACATGTGGATGACCTACAGCACCATCAAGAGCTTTTAAAACGTATGGTTGTACAAGATTTGCCGTGCAATGTATATCATTCAAATATTAAGTAACCTGACGACATGAATAACAGGTCTAGAGCAATGCCTTCAATACTTCTGTAGAATTTCCACAATGAACATCCTCTTGAGCTGTAACGCTTTTGCAGACCAGTAAGACTTGGCAACCTAGAGCCCATTCCTGTTGGAAGGAGGTCAAACCTGACTGAGGAAATTCCTCAGAGAGCAGAAAGTATGAACTTATCACCCAATCAATGGTCCTGAAAGTGTGTATGGTTTAGCTTCATCTTCAGTGCCAACCCATCTATTATGCAGTTAGGCTGCAAGTAACTGAGAGAATGCGGATTGAACAGTCTCTGTAGGGAATTCGGCCAAAAAACTTCTTGTAACAATATATTAGGATAATACGAGTGCTTCCACAAAAATGACGAGAAATCTAACTCTTTGAGGTTTCCCAACGGAACAAGAGGCATATAGAGAGGGACAGAGAGAGTTGTGACCAAATGATCCACGGAAAAAAAAAGAGAGAAAATACTGCAAATTTCAAAATCAATCTGATGTAGAACAGTGACTGCCTGACAATCTCCATGAATAATCTGGAAAAACTAAATACAAGCTTGGGTATGCTAAACACCATCTGCTCTCTTGCACCGCACACCTCAAACAACTTCTTAACTCGTGTATTCTTGCTTCACAAATTTGACATAAAGCTAACCAAGAGTTATGACATCTCTACACACAGGATTGTGACATGTACATGAAACCACCACTTGTCGTAGATCTTTGCATGACATGCTTGAGAGTAGATGCCAGAAACCTATATACAGGTAGGTCTTCAGTGGCATTCATTCTGCCTGGGAATGGTGGGTGTGCATATGTACCATGCCAGGATGATTCTCTACCATATCCTTGCAATTTTGTTCTTTCCATATTTTTCATCAATTGCATGAGTTCCTTCTTGTCTTGAGCAATATATGATTAGAAGGCTGAAATCTCTGATCTAAAGCTGTTATCATGCGCAGCATCATAACAAGCAATTTCCTTAAATGTGCACCAGATTTTATGTACGTTTCATGCAGGCAGTGTAGTAGACCTGTTGGATCATGTGAAACGTCGAGGAAGCAATTTCTAGTGCACATCAGATTGAACTAGCTTCTAATGGGAGCAAACATTAAGAGCATGTCAGTCAAGGCAGTGAATCGGGAGACTTCTGTCCACTGAAGTTATAAGTTTTGTGTGAGAATCAGTCATGTACCTGTAGCTTTGAATACTCATGGATTAAGGATAGTGGCCATTACTCACTCCAGGCTGTCATCTATGTCAAATATTCGAAGGGTCCTGAAGGATCTATTACCTTGATAAACAAAGTAGATCACTGTTAAGGTTCATGCCAGTTTGAGATAAATAATTGGGTACTAGATATTTAGTGACTTACTAAATTGTACAATATAATGATTGAAGTGTGTATATTGGTTTGAATGATCAGATAGTCAACACAATATGTATATGATACATATTATGTTGGTTTAGGAGGATTAATCCTCCACTTTGTATTACCGGTACATGCATGTATAGCAAAATATGTGTATTTGATTGGATGATCTAGTTAGATCATATTGTCAAACTATTGTTTTATAGAAATTGAGTGATGGCGACTTATTCAACACATTTTACCCTCACCAATATACATACTATCGACATCAAGATAATCTCTCTCTCTCTCTCTCTCTCTCTCACACACACACACACACACACACACACACACACACACACACACACAACACACACATGAAGCCGGTAAAACTAGGTAGCTACTTCTATCTGTCAATAAAATGTCACAAAACTGCTCTCTTGATCTCTAGCGTTGTCTCTCTAGAACATTCCGAGATCTTTTTCTAAACTAGACATTCTTAGCCTCCTCAAAGAAGAAGTTGCACTGGTTGAAGCATCAATACTTTTTAACAAGTGATAGAAGAGCACAAAATTGGCATGCATAAATACAAAAGTAGCATTGCGGCAAAGAGCCCAATTCTAGGACAGCTAGGAGAAAGATATCAGGGATGAAAAGAAGTTGCAATGTGCCTCATTGACATCAAACAATGAAGATGTAGAAAATAAGACCTTTAGATTTTCGAGCTCTGGTCCTTGAAGCGCCGCAAAATAGCGGCGTGCAGGAAGACTTTGCAATTTTGAGGGGGTGGTTTGAGATGTGCGCCTTGACATGCCAGGGGTCTGCCGCTCCTTGCCTTGCAGCCGGGATTGCATCCCTGAAAATTGTTTTGGAAGGGTGCTATTGAACCTTCCTGACCTTGTCCTGAACATTTCATACTCCTCCCTCTTCCCTGAAGTTTTATTCCAACTCCCTGCTGCAGGCAATACATCTGATCTTAGATTTCTTGCTGAGGGATGCCCTTTTTGGCTCTTAAATGGCAATGGTGCTGAGTAAAACCGTGAATAAGGTGCCGCTTTCATGTCAGAAATTTCCTTTTCTGTGCTAGCTTCCAAGTTTTGTTGTCGGTTGTCCTCTTCCGAAGATCTTTTGCTGCGAAGTTCAGTCCGGATGTCCAAGGGAAACAAGAAGCTCCCACTCTCAGCATGCGATCTTGGTAGAGCAACCGTTTCATTGCGATCACAGTTTATAACTCTAGACTTCTTAGGACTAAGACGTGCTTTTAAGTATCCTTTAGCGGTGGCAAGGTCAGTACCAAAATCTCTTTCAAGAACTGGAGGCGTCTGAGATGGAGCTGCAGATGGAAACGCTCCTCTAGATTGCAATGTCGAGGATGTGGGAGAGCGTGATCCATTTGCAGGTCTTGCATGGAACTGCGAAGCAAGTTTTTTAAGAGGGGTTGTAGAAGATGTTATTTCGGAAAATTGATCATCACCATCCGCAAACCTCACAGAAAGCCCTCTCCCATACCTGGCACCATCAGAAGGTATACTATCAGGGAAACTTCTATCCATCATGTCAAGTCGAATTGGAGAGCTTTCAATTGAAAGCTTGTGAGTAGCATCCTCCTTTTGTTCAGAGGGCTGAACCACGGCAGAAACGGAAGCCAACGAAGGAGAGATTTGCAAAGACAAAAGAGTAGCTCTATGTCTCTCATCCGAAGTGTTCCAGTCAGGTCCGACCCCATAAAGTTGAAGATCTTCTAATATATCTGCATGGTTTTGCTTTAATTCTTCCATCCGCCTTTAAGGTCATGCAACTCCAGCTTTCTTTTGCTGCCTTCGTCTCTTCCACGGATATGAAGGTTCTAATTTGACAGGAATCGTCGCTTGTTCTTTGTCAGCCTTGATAATACTACTTCGACTCTTAAAGATATCACTCTTCTTCTTATATATAAACTGACAATTTATGAGTATGAGACGTCACTTATGCATCCTAACAGCAGGATTCTGTCTGTTGCTGACGATGATTGTTCTTCCCGGTTGATAAACACGATATTACTGATAGTCGAAGCTGAGATTGTATATCATGCATTGACCATTACGAAGATATTTGAGTGATGCCTCATATGAGAAACATGATGCTGGGAAAGAACTTGAAGACAGATGAAAATGCCCTGTGAAAACAAACGATTGAAACTATCATGATAAATAGTTGTGACTCTTTGTAACCAAGCCATTGATTCTGATTCGAATACAGGAAACATGAATGCACTAAAGTGAACATTCAAATTCAAACTCAGAAACAGCTGCTGAAGACTCCCAGCATCAGACTTACACAAACCAGCGTCTCGAACAAGAAAACACTACCAAAACTAAAGCATTGGCATTCACAGCTCAGAGATTTTTGACTGATACCTCATATGAAAAACATGATGCTAAAAAACAGCATGAAAAAAAGGCATGGGAATGCAATCTGTGAAACAAAAGATTGAAACTATCATAATAAAAGTTATTACTCTGATGTTAACCAATCCAGTGAATAATCGTTTAAAGTCAAACTCAAAATAGTTTTTTAGCATCAAAGACTTACAAAAACCAGCGGCCTGGAACAAGAAAACAATAGCACAACTAAATTATTGGCATTCAATACCTCATATGAGAAACAAGATGCTGGAAAAGAGCCTGAAAAGAAAACATAAGAATGGAACCTCAGAAAGCCAAAAAATGAAACTATCATAACAAAACTTACAACACTATTGTAACCAATCCAATGGATTCTGATTCAAAAGACGGAAACATGGTCTAATGAAATTGAAAATTCAAATATAGAAACAGCTCACTAAGAAACCCTGCAGCAAAGAAAGAAAACATAAGAATGGAAACTGTGAAAACAAAACATTGAAATTATGAAAACAAAACCTATGGTTATTGTCACCAATCCATTGGATTCTAATTCGAAATAGGGAAATATGATCCAATCACAATGAGCATTCAAATTGAACACATAAAAGGTTGCTTAAGAATCCCAGCGTCAAAGTCTTAAAAAAACGAGCTGCAAGAATACAGCAGCACAACTCAAACCATTTGCTCAACAAAGATGCATCGGAGAGACCTGACTCTCTTCTCAATCGATTATCTCAAAGGAGCTAAACGCACATAATAATAGTAATAATATTCCCTGCAAAATTAACTGACGGATGCAAGACCGAGTCTGACATTATGATCAATCGATTATCTCAAAACACGAACTTATGAATGCAACGCCAAGTCTGAAAGGACATTCAATTCATTATCTCAAAACAGGTAAACGCACATAATAAAAAGATATGCTGCAAAACAAACTGATAGATGCACAACCGTGTCTGATATAATATACTCAATCCATTAAATATTGCAAAACAGGTTAACGCACATAATAATAATATATTATGCTGCAAAACAAACCGATGAATGGAACGTCGACTTACAAAACAAACTGATAGATGCACAACCGTGTCTGATATCATACTCAATCCATTAAATATGTCAAAACAGGCTAACGTACATAATAATAACATATTATATGCTGCAAAACAAACCGATGAATGGAAGGTCGACTTACCGACAATCGAAATCGCTCGTAATTTACTGTTTCTTCTTCCGGCTTTTCATAAGGATCGCAAGCTGCATGCACCCGATTTTCTTGTGTCTTTGACATGGATCGCAATATTCCTGTGTCTTTGACAAGGATCGCAACAAGGATCGAGAAGACTCAATGAGGATTTATAGCAGATACTTAACGCCTTCATCATCAGATTTGTGCCACGTGTGACACCTGCCACCTGGAGCAATCTCAACGATTCCTTTTAAATACGTGGCAGAATCTAAACCGTAGTAGCGAGATCCGACGGTGCCAAGCCGTGCCATTAAGATACGTGGCTCCACTCTTGAGTCGACTATTGCTCGAGCATTATTTTGGCCCACCCAATTGACGTTAACCACGCTTCAAAAAGGCCCCACTTGCAGACAACAGAAGGGCGGTCGTCCTATGAAACGTGGCAAGATTTCCGACGTCGTTGGACTTTTGCAAAGTTGCAACGTCGAAAGAAAAGGGAGTCAATCGAAAGGCGCGCCTTCCTTTCCGAATGAAAGGTTGCCATTTTTCAATAGCACTTCACCCTATTCTATAACTCACCGTTTGCATCTAATATTAGATACTTAAAACTCACTAGAGCCTTCCAAATACATTGGCTTTCATGTGAAACGCCTTATAAAGAGTTTTTATATCATAGGAACCCGACATTTCTTGACGTCAAGAACGGGTTGCCGGGTCATTTTGCTCCTTGACATGGTCAGCCGTTGCATTAGGCAGCCCACTGTTCGAGAAACTTCTTTTGGGGTTTCCCTCCAATATCCTGCATTTTTTTTTAAGTTATCGATTTTTGAAAATTTTTGTCTTCCATATCCTACATCTCATATATTTTGCCAGTAGAATACTACGTATTTACATTTATAAATTCTTTTATTAACTCGATTAACCAACGTAAGCAAGTTTTGTAAGGATTTCCTTACTTTACTATACACAAATTTACTCCATATAAATTTCTTGCATTTATAAAAAGTGATCGATTTTTTGAAAGTCAACTTCACGTAAGTTTTTAATGAAATCGGTTTTGACGAAAGATTTTGGTTCCATTTTCAAGAGATGCCGGCTTTCTCGAACACTGATCATCCGTTGCATTAGTCAGCCTCTTCAACCTCCTCCCTGCTCTTTTGGGTTGGGAGAGAATGCTCTCTTCACTTGGGAGAGAATGAGTTTGTTTCCAACCCTTCCACACTTGTTTCAATGACTATCAACTTCTACTCCCATTGAAAACACAACATTGAAAGTCACATAAGGCCCAATGAAGGATCTCGTGGATTAACTTACACTTCTTTGAAAGGCCAAGTTCCAACATGCCATTCTAATTTGAGAAATTTCCAATCATGGTAATATCTACCCCACTCGTGACTTGACATGTACCTACTACTGCTCTGTGTGAAATGGAATCTTTGGAATCTGATTTTCCAACTGCCCCCATTACCTCCCAAAAATCTTATAAAATTCACCTTGGCAATGGGCACCAACATATTTTCCATAAATTCAAGTTTTTTTAAAAATTTTGTCTAGTTTGTGTAACTTAAATTTAGGTGACTAGTAGATGTATACAAAATTTACATTTGGCCAAACCATTTCCCTAAGTTTTTGAGCAAATACCTTAGATGTCCCAATGCAGTAATCTAGATTTGAGCCTACGCCATTCCGGTCGTAGTAAAGAACTGTACCCAACTTGCTCATCGCAATTCGAAAAAAGTTTCTTGGAGGTCGCAACGATGAGAGATTCAGCTTGCATTTTCTCAACCGCAATCAACTCACCCATCACAATTCGAAGCAATTTCCTTAGATGCCACTAACAACAGTCGAGATTTGAGCCTATGTCTTCTTAGCCACAATAGATTGTACTCAATTCATCCCGTTGCGATGGATAGGAAATTCAATTTTAGGTCTCCCATTTTTTTTTGCGGCTTGAAATTATTTTTTGCCGATGAGAGAGAGAGAGAGAGAGAGAGAGAGAGAGAGAGAGAGAGAGAGAGAGAGAGAGAGAGAGAGAGAGAGAGAGAGAGAGAGAGAGAGAGAGAGAGAGAGAGAGAGAGAGAGAGAGAGAGAGAGAGAGAGAGAGAGAGAGAGAGAGAGAGAGAGAGAGAGAGAGAGAATTGATTTCTCTAAATATTTGCATTGACCTCCAACATTGAATGGTATGACTTGTGTGTGATTGAATCAGTGATGGATGTGTCAATTCCTTAGTTTATGAAACAATTTTTTTTTTTCAAGTTTTCTATCAAGAACGTTCGTCTCTTTGATATATGATAGATCTTAATAAATTATTGCTTAGGTGAATTTGTTGAAGGTTCCTCTTGGTGAAAGATAGGTCTACGAAGGTTCATAAAGTAGTTTGAACTCCATTGTGAGAGGGAACCTTAATACAAGTACTTATAGTAACAAATAAAGTTCATAGACTTACAAAAATCTTGAAAATGAGTATCAAAAGGTTGACGAAGGTTATGCAAAGGTTACAAGAGTGAAAAACACAGCATTGCAAGGGTTTAGAAGGCTAAAAAGGCTTTTTTTTTTTTTTAAACTAGGAAGATTGATGATAGTCTTACTCTTTATGCAAACTTTCACAATCTTCACTAGTACCAAAGAATAGTATTTTTCAACTATATTGAAGTTAACAAATGTTATTGATGGCTCTACGAGGGTTTTCAAGGGTTGGCAAGGGTTCTTTAGACTTGGAAGCTTCAAAGAATGGAAGGAACCTTTGTAGACCAACTTTTTTTGGGAACTAAATTTTGTAGAATATTTTGGAGCTAAAAAACATTGAAAGGTACACTACTACAACAGGGTGTATAAAGGGTGGACTTTAAGGGCGACCATTTTTAGGCCGTCCTTTAAGCATGCTTAAAGGGCGGCTACCAATGTTGGGAGTGCTTAAAGGGAGAAAAATGGGTGCCTAAAGGGCGGCCTCATGGCCGCTCTTTAGTTATAAAGAGAAAGTAAAGGGTTGCCACTTTAGTGCTTTTTATGCACTATCCAAATAATGGTTGGCCATCTAACCAATGTTTGCATGAATACAATGCTAAAAGGGTGACTCTTTATTGCTATGTTACATAAAGGGTGGCAAATGGCGGCCCTTTAGGCAATTGTGGCATAATGGGTGACTATTTGTTGCCCTTTAAACAATCTTGCATAAACAACGATTATTTTTCACCTTTTAAACAATTGTGGCATAAAGGGAGGTCGTTTGCCACCATTTAAGCAATTGTGTCACAAAGGGTAGTTGCCACCATTTAGATGGCATAAAGGGTGGCTATTTGCCTCATGGCCTCTCTTTAGTTATAAAGAGAAAGTAAAGGGTGCCACTTTAGTGCTCTTTATGCACTGATCCAAATAATGGTTGGGAGATTGTTGACATCGAGGTGCATGATCTAGGACCACACTCCATGATGGATCCATCTCATCGGGAACATAGAAAACTTGTTGCACATTTGTGGGCATCACAAATGGTTGGTCATCAATGTCAGATGTTTTCAAGGTTTTAGATGTATCTACCATTTGAAAGCCATATTTATCCAGCTTCATTGTTGCCTTGCTTCCTACAATATTTGGTTTGAACCATTTGCAATATAATAGGGTGGTTGAGAAAGATCCAAAATCCAATTCTAAGATGTGATGGACACACCCAAAGAAGCGAAGCTTGGCATTTATAGGATTTTTGTCTTTTGCACTACTATGACTCCAACTATCAAAATAGGTCACAATTCCAAAATCTCATGTGACTTTCCAATATCCGCTTCCATCAAATATTATAATGTCCACATCATGCCCTTGTTCAGATAACTCTGAAAGCAGTTACACCCAACAAGTATAAAAAAGTATAAGTTTCAAACATAAGTATTAACTTCAACTGAGCTTGACGTGACTTGAAAGAAGTACTAGAAATTGACTAGAATAAGCATACTCTTCTTGATAGCCAATTTGGAAAATCTTTGAAATGGCTACATGGCGTATCCCAGAGAAGGAACGACCATGTAGGAGCTAGTCATATTTCCTAGGCTTTGTAAATAAATGTAGACCCCCCTTAAATTAGTTAGAATGAGCCACCTTTTGATGGTGACCTTTAGTAGAAGGGCAAATTCCACATGTAATTTCTAATTTGGTGGAATTGCCACTTGGGCTCCACATGGGCAGCCTTCTTGCTTATTTAAGGGCTCCCCTCTCTTGTGAGGGAGCTTTGAATGTATTGTCAAGTTCTCTTGAGCAAATAAAGAGGATCCTCCACGAGTTCTTGATAATTTCTAAGCTCCTTGTTCATGGCAATGTTCTTGAGTGAAGTTTCTATGAGCATGCTTGATTTCCTTGTATTGTAGATTAACTAGGATCTTGTTTTCTTGTTTCTTATTTAGTTGTGGATTAGGACCAAAAGTTTTTTGGGGAGAAGCTCTCACTTGTGCTAACCATTTGATTAATAGAGTTCCATGTAGCTCTATTGAAGGCAAAACACCCTTTGAAGTCTTGTATAGGAGGAAGCCAAATCTCAAGGACTTAAAGGTGTTTGGATGCATTTGCTATATGCATACACCTTTGGAGAAAAGGACCAAGGAAGATCCATTAGCAATCAAAGGTATTATGCTCAGGTATGGCAAAGCAAGCAAGGGATATAAGGTATACATTCCATCTTCCAACAAGTTTGTGGTTTCTAGAGATATCATTTTTGATGAGGATAATATGCATAAACTTGCTGATGGCTCAATCATTATTTTGTTTTTCTTTTAGATAAATTTTATTTTGTTTTTTGTTTTTTTTGGGGTTCTTTACAGTATTTTTATTTTTTTAGTTTTTTTTTTTCATTTTTCTAAGTTTATTTTTGGGATTCTTTTACATAAAGTTATTGTTTTGTTTTTTTGGGATTTTTTACATTATTTTGTTTTCTTTTAGATAAATTTCATTTATTTTTGCTTATGTGAAAATATTGTACTTTAGGACCATAAATGAATCTGTTGAAAATTGTCACTTCTCACTTGACATTGGTTCATGTAAATATTGATCAAACATTAGAATATGTTGATGATATGATTTCACACGTGTGGAGCCTGTTCCCATGTGTGAAAGGATGTACTTTTCATGTTTGTATATATCCAAATTGATTTTGTATCATTCTAGTTAGTGTGAACATGAAATGACTAGATTTTAGTCAAGTTGACTAGTCACCTACAAATTAGCTTTTCCTTGCATGTGCATGAGTAAATGCTCCCACATGGCAAGTGGATGTTCACACGTGTGTATAGAGTACTAGAAGATAAGAGTTGACCATTTTTCTTAGATCCTATTTTGTAGGGAATATTCCTATATTCTAGGAGACTAGCTTTTTGGATTTCAGTCATATTCTAGAAGGTCAACTATTGGATAAGGATCAAGGATGGATAAAATGGATAGATCTGAGTGATGTGGCACTCTTCACACTTGTGAAGGCCTGCTGGACTGTACCAGACTCATGGATGTACTTGATCCATAAAAGGATCATCATTTTGCTAAGAAAATTGATGAGACTTTTGCACTCTACACTTTTGTGAGATTTCTAGTCATTTGTCTTGTGATTTTTATGCATGATTGCTATCTAGTATCATTGTACTTGTTGTTTCAGGTGCAAGCTGTACAGTGGACAGAGCTCCACACGTGTGAAGCCGCTCTCACTAAAATATGATGTGTTGATCCATTGCTCTTGCTTAAATCCAAGTGTAGTGAATCTAGATCAAGATCTAATGTGTAGAACTTGATAGATTCATTGATTAAGCAACCAATAACTCTCTATGATTGTAAAGTACAATCATTATTGTCCTAAAAACTGTAAAATTTATCATGGTATCAGAGCTAAGTAAGAGAGTGATCATTGAATCATAAATCTTGTAAAGATCATTGGCAAAATTTGTTTTTTGGCCAATACTAGTGAGGGCGAGTTCTTCTAGAGTGATAGCTTGTAATCATTTGGATAAAAATGACTTGGAGGCTGTCTATGTACGGTTTCACACGTGTGAAACCGTACAACAACTTTCAAATCAAGTTACTTTGTGTTTGTTGGTCCCAAAATCACAATACTAGTTCATTTTTGGTGCTTTTTGAAGCATAGTATTGACCTAGATTCATTCTAACTAATGCCTATGACCAATAGTGTTTTGGATCATTGAAGCATTTCTTTTTAGAGTCTAAGATCAGATCTTAAGAGGCTGATTTGTTCAGATCCTTAGTTGAAGTGAAATCTCTAAGAAAAGTGTAAAGCAATTTTTTTGTGAGAGTGAAAGCTAGAAATTTTTGGTAAGATCTTTGAGTATCATTCAAGCTTGTGTGCTAGTTTGATAGAGACAAGCCTATAGGCATTCTAGTAAGCTTTAGGCCTTTTCATAGATCTTTTAAAATTCAAAAATCTTTGTGATTTTTAAAAGAGCATTCATTCTAAAATGTCATCCATGGGTGGATATTTGATGGAATCAAGTGAGAGACTCACTTCCACAAATTATTCCATTTGGAAAGTGAGAATGGAATCACTCCTAGTGATCCATGATCTATATGACATAGTTCAAGGAGTAGAGGAAGAGCCTCAAACTCCCCAAGAACAAGCCAAATACAAGAAGAGAGCAAGATTAGCTCTACATTGCATAAAGTTAAATGTATGCAATGACCTCTTGAAAGAGGTGTCTTCTTGTACCTCATCCAAAGAGGCTTGGGATTCATTAAAGAGCATTTATGAATCCAACAATACTTCAAGAATCCTCATGCTAAGAAATCAAGTTTTCCAAAGCATGAAAGGAAGTGGAGAGAGTGGACAAGAGTATGTTCTTAGGATCAAATCTCTTAACAAGGAGTTAAGTGCAATAGGAGAGAAGATCCAAGATCAAGAACTAGTACAAATCATTTTGAATGGTCTAAGTGATGAGTTTACCAACTTAGTCCAATCATTTGTCATTCAAGACTCTCTTCCATCCATTGAAAAGTTGCACAATGTTCTTGTGGCCGAGGAGAGTAGGCTTCTACACCTCAAGACAAGAATGGATAGCATGTCACTTAATGGAGGAGAGGAGAAAGCTAACTTTACATCTAAAGGCAAGAAAAAGCAAAATCCATTCAAGAAAAATCAAGGCAAGGAGGCCGAGATGAAGAATGGAGGATCTACCTCCAAAGGCAAAGTGAAGAACAAGGCAAAACTAAAGTGTTTCTTTTGTGGAAAGAAAGGACACTTTGCCTCAGAATGCTACTTGAAGAAGAATCAACAAGCCAAAGGAGATCAAGGGAACATTGCTCAAGAGGAAGAATATGAGGATGGATTCAACACATCCTTAACGGTTGCATCTACACCAACTTCAAGTCAAGACACATGGTGGATAGATAGTGGGGCTAGTTCCCACATGTCCTTTAAGAAGCATTATTTTTCTACTCTTCTATCTTGTAATGACTCTAAGAAGTCAATATACACTGCTAGTGATCAAGCATGCAAGATAGATGACATAGGATCTATACCTCTTTGTTTAGGCACATCTAAAAGGATAGATCTAGATAATGTTTTGTATGTTCCTACCATTTCAAGAAACTTGCTTAGTGTAGGACAATTAATGGACAATGGACTAGATGTACATTTCAAGAATGGAGTTTGTTCCATCTTGAAAAATGATAAGTGCATAGCTAGTGGCATTAAGCAAGGTAGACTTTTCAAGTTGGATGCTAATGTTGCAAGTGAAAGTGTGAACTTGGCTAGGGAGGAGCTAACTCAAGTGGAGCTTTGGCATAAGAGATTAGGCCATCCTAATCTTCAATCTATGGAGTCAATGGCAAGCAAGGAACTAGCTCTCGGCCTACCAAGAACTTTCAAGAAGTGTGGAAAAATGTGTGAGGCATGTGGCCTTGCAAAGTCACACAAATCTTCTTACAAGAAATCTTCATCAAGATCTCTCTCTCCCTTGGATCTCATGGTGCTAAGAAAGCACAAGGGCACTCACATGATTCATGTGAGTTTTAAGTTGGGCCCTTTTAGCTTTTTTATTTGCAACTTGACATAGGGCCTCTAATGTCATTTTAGAGTTTTAAGCCCCTAGTCTCTTATTCCTAGGAATTACAACTTGCTACTTGTGCTCATTGGTGGCTGGGCTTATACACACAGGATGCCAGTGCCTTGCACTTATTATTCTACTGTACTGTGGCGGGGCCCACTAGGCAAGGCTTGGCCAACAGCATTTTAAGTGGTGGGACCCACTTATTTATTTGTATACATGAAATACCCACAGCATGGATTGCAGTCAGTTGTGGTTGGTTACGGGCTGGTGTATCGTGATCACTTGGGATCTGTTGCGAGGATGGCGAATGGAGATGGGTGTAGGTAAATGCAGTGGTCGTGTGTGTTGGGATGGTATTGGGACCGATATAAGGACAAATGGAGATGGAGAGGTGTGAATGCGGGTGTTATTGTGGAGTGTGGTTTCTAGTTTGTAATAGTGGATGCAATTCTGAAGCGATCTAATTAGAGTGCAATGCGGTTGAGTGTGGGTGTAGATGCATCGGAGATAAACAAAAGAATAGTGCATTTGATGCAAATGGAGATAGAGGGAGGCAAATGTTAAGGATGATCAATGGCGTGGTATGAAAACAAAATGCGGTGTCACTTGAAACTGCTGTGGTCTGGCTTGGATTTGGAGTTGGATGTGGATTTTTGGTCATTCTCTAGTGAAGTTGTATGAACGGAACCGTGGTCCAATAGAAGTAAGACCTATAGCTATTCTCAAGACTGGATGGAAGGTCATGATCATAGGGGCATCACTCAAGAAAACCATCATGATCAAGGAGCTTAGTGTAGCATCAAACTCATGGAAAATCTTGTTATTAAGCATGGAGTAGATACAATGCAAAAAGCTCCTCTTCACAAAGAGGGAGTCTCTTAAATAAGCAAGAGAGCTCCTTAGGTGGCAACCTAGTGGAATTTCCACATTTCACAAATTACAAGTGGAATATTGCTCTCCACTAGAGGTTACCATCAAAAGGTGGCTCACTCTACTTTCTTTAAGAGGGGTCTACTTGCATTTATTACATTTGCTTAGAAATACTAGTTCCTACATGGTCATTCCATCTTCCGGGATTCACCATGAGGCTTACACAGTTCTTACTTGTTATTACTAACTAGCATTTCTCGGCTCTCATACTCGGCTCTCAGTCTTCATTAGACTCATCTTCTCAGAGACCTCCTCGGTCTAAGGTGAGAGGTGCTCTTGAGTTGTTCTGTCCGAGTATCTTGGGGATTCGTCAGAATCAGCCAACAAGAATACTTCTCACTACCTCAAAAAAAACGTATTGCTCTAGAGGAGGATATCTTTTTTGAAACTCAATGAACTCCTCCTTACTAGGGGCATTTGCTCCATAGGCTAGACATTGTTGCCTTGTAGTTTGTAAGGCCTGCTCACCAGACTTCCAACCACCTTCGTCTTCATAGTCAATCCTTTCAATTAAATCATCATGATTGAAGTCTATTATATTCGAAAATTCGGACAATGCATTGGCTAGTACAGATAGGATCTCGTCCTCTCTCATGTCTAGCACATCCCCAATATCATTCATTGAAAAATATGGTTGGCTATTCATATGGTATACATGAATGTCAAACAATGTCTTGCTTTTATCGTGTTCTTCTACACCTGATGTAGAAGATATTACCATTTTCCGTGATAGAGCAGGGTCATACATCAAAGCCAGCCTAGCATCTTCCTCATTATCCATTCTCATGCCTATCGCCCAAACCATCTAAAGTTGTCACTACCACCCTTCCTTCCATCTGTTTGTTTATCATCAGTTTACTGTTCTTCTGAGAAATTTCCAACTTTTTATAGTCTTACCGAAGCAGCTAATAGATCATTGCAAGTGTCTTGCGGAGACCAACTACCACCTATATTGGTTGTTCAGTCGAAAAAGACCTACAAAAGCAGGCAAAGTAGCCAGAACAAATAAAGAGAAAGATCAAGAAAGCTAAGGAGGAAAGGACAAAACCTAAGCAACATATGAGTCAGATCGATCTTGATCAAAAGAAACTCTCTGGAGCAATGATAGTTGAATCCCCTCTTATGAAACCCAAAGAGATCCAAAAGTAACAAATCAAAAGAAAGAGCTGCAGAAAAGAAAAGGAAAGAAGACAACAACCGTGAACCTGCAAAATAAAGCGAGTTTCTCAAGTGGTGGTCAAAGCTTGACATTGCAAGGGTCCAAGGCTGCAGCTGTAGAACTATCAGTTCCTTCACCCTTCCACCAAGCCTTCATCATGTGTCCTTACCGTTATCAAACCATCCATCCAAATCTGTTCCTACCACCAATTTTTGATGAGTCCATCCTTTTGAGACTGATAACCAAAGTTGTGCAGCCTGCAAAGCGAAGGTTTTCCTTGAGACTGGAACTTCAACTAAGAAAAGGACTGCGAAAACACCCAAAGGCAAATGGAGGATACAGACCTCCCAAAAGTTAGAATCTGTTGAAACCAAAGATGAAACCGTCAATGGCAGATACAAGTGACAAAACAAAAGAGACACAAGGAAAGCACTCGAGCATGCAAGTTGTGAAGTTGCTGAGATCTCTCCAATTTTGAGAATGTCAACCACCTATGGCACTAAGACATTCTAAACCAATTGCGACAATAAGACATTCTCTGTGGCAATTTGCGAAAACAGTTTTGATAAAGACTGGCAATAATAAGCAATTGGTTTTCTACGCTTTTCCAAGTACCGTTCAAAGATGCCAATGCAAAAGCAGAACGACATCATCCGATATGAGTTGCAGTGGGTCCTGCAACACATTAGGGGTCGGATGATGTTGGCTGATTCTGAGAATCCCCAAAAGATTTTCCATGAGTTTGATGCTACACTAAGCTCCTTGATCATGATGGTTTTCTTGAGTGATGCCCCTATGATCATGCCCTTCCATTCATATTGTGTGTGGTTGTGGATTTAGAGTGGATTAGTTTTCTTGCTTTCCTAGTTGTGGATTAGATTCATGTTTTCTTGTGGATTAATGTAGGAGCCAGCATTCAAGTAAACTAAATAGGCTAGAATTGTGGCATAAATCTTGCATATTCTCTAACATTCTAGTTCTTGATGTTCTTGGGATGTCCGAGAATCAAAAGGCTGGTTAGTTTCTTGATTCTTGGACTTCTAACATGCTGTAGTTTAGTTCTTGTTTCTTGTTTATCAGTTATGCAAATGTAGCTCAGTTCAGTGTAGTGTAGAACCTGATTTCAATCCGTGTTTAGAGTAAGTAGTAGTGAAAACTATTGAACTTTCATTGGTTTGCATGCTGATCTGTGAATGAGCATTCTTGGCTTGCATCCTATGTAGAATGTAAGTGCGTTCAAGAGAGTTCGACCCTGAGTTGTCCTCTGACAGGCATGACAATAAAACTATACTACAGAGTTATTCAGTCCGTTTCTGCTTTGCCTAGGCATTGTAACAAATAAAAAACAGTCAAGTAATGCCCAAACGAGCCTGGTAACAGGCAAGAAATAGATTTGTAAGAAAGAAGCAGAAAGGTAAACAACAGGTCCTCTAAAGCAAGGGATCTGTCAACAATTCCTGCTGGGCATGACTTGCGTGGAAAATGATTGTTGGAGTATGACCAGCATGACATGGTAATGTTCATTTTATTATTCCATCATAATCATATTTAGCATTGTATTCAACCAAAATCCATATGAAAATTGAATTGATTACAAATTTTCGTATTTATGTTGCAGGATACAATTGAAGTTGATGATTTTGCTACAAGAAGAGGAGGTGCCCGAGGTGTTGTTGGCCAAAAGCATTCAACATTGTGCCATTACCTGAAATACTTTGTACAAATTGAAATTTGTATTCAACATGAGAACTTTTATTCACAAGCGGAAACTATAATAATGGCCATAAAGGCATTGTCCTATTTTTGTGATGGACATATCCTAACAGTACATACAAAATCATTTTTGTCAAGAGGGATATAGCTATAAAAATATTGGATTATGTTTCTGAAAATGTACCCAAAAGATCATCTCCTTTAGCAGTGTATGCAAGTTACATAGAGTTGAGCAAAAGAAGATCGATTGAGCATCTGGATCCATATGAGAGGAGACAATTCCTTCATGACCATATTGCTCATCTGACCTTTGATACCAATGAGGAGATGTAATGTTCTAATTGTTTTTCTATTACAATGATGAAGTTGAACTATTTCTCCTTAGATGTTGAAATGCCTTTTTGAATGAAATGAGATTTGTTGAATATTTGGTTTGATATCTAAATTGTGCTCTTCTGTATAATGATTATTCTTGATGGCATCTACATCCTCACCAACAAGCAATAACAATTCAAGAGACAATTGGTGGATCGACAATGGGGCTAGCCCCCACATGTCTTGTGAAAAGGACTTTTTCTCAACCTTACACTCATTCAATGATGCTAAAAAGTTTGTCTTTACTACAAATAATCAAGAGTGTAGGATAGATGGTGTTGGCACCATCTCTTTGTGTCTAGAATCCTCAAAATGCATGGATCTAGAAAATGTCTTTTATGTACCATGAATCACCAAGAATATGCTTAGTGTTGGTCTACTCTTAGAAAGTGGTTTGGATGTCCACTTTAAGCATGGTGTTTTTTTCATCTTGAAGAATGATGTTTGCATTGCAAAGGGATTTAAACATGGAAGATTGTTTAAGTTGGAAACTAGTGTTGCTTTTGAAAGAATGAGCTTGGCAAAGGAGGAGATCTTGGCAAAAAGTGATCTTGCTTGCATTGACAAGGAGCATCAAAAGGAGGAAGATCTTGAGGATCATCCTCAAAGCATGAGAGTTTCAAAGAGGTCCTCAATGACAAAGGCCAAGTCATCAAATTGCATGCAAATTTTTCATTCAAGTGTGCATCTTGCAAGGATGGTGAGCATTGGAGAGTCTACTATCTTGAATACTCGTTGGATGGTATTAGTAGACATGGAGTGATCTGTAGGCTTATCTTTAAGATTCATGGTGTTTATTACTTTGTATGACAAGACAATGAAATGGAATGCTTTGAAATCTACATTTGTTGTTGATCAAGCAATTTCATTGGATAACTATTTTTATAATAGTTTGAATAGAGTCATAAAAGATGAAACATCATTTGCTTTGGAAATCTTTGTGTCCACATGCTTTGTGCATGATCATTCCAATGTAAGGGCTGAATCTGACTGAGATACAAGTGCATACTAGTCTGTAAGGGTTTGTTTTCACAAAATCTTAAAATTTTGCAAAAAAACCAGAAAAAAATGCACGTTTTTCAAGATTTTTTGAGTTTCGTTGGGAATTAGCTCTTGCAGCTTGGTGAGCAGCTGAAACTGACTGAGATACAAGTGCATACCAGTCTGCGAGGGTTTTTTCCCAGAATATATTTAAAGTTTGCAAAACGACCCCAAAACAATGCACTTTTTCCATGATTTTTTGAGATCTACTTGGAAGTAACCTTTGCAGAGAGGTTTTTAGATAGATCTAACCAAGATTTGGCTACTGTAAAATTTTTGTAAAGATCCAATGGTTAGATTTAGAAATATCTAAAAAAAAGTGGCAAAAAGTGCCAAAAAACTGAATTTTTTCAAGATCCTGACAGATCTGCCCATCAAGAACTCTTGCAGAACTCACATTGTCTAGAAATGGTCCATATACAGCTACTATAGGAATGTTGAAGGTTATATTCACTCAGATCTGAAGCAATCTCAACCCAAAAAAAAAAACCACAAAGAACCAAGAAAAGAGGCTAAAATCACACTATTAGCCAACTGAAACTGATCAAATCTTGTCAAATCTAGGTTGCAGTCACAATATCCATCAAGATCCAACATCCCTGGACTGAACCAAGTGAATAAACCTCAGATCAAGTTGATCAGTACCAAGAAAAATCAGTTTCCACCACCATCCATACCAACCATTCATCACTCTCCTGTCCACACTCTTTTGTCCATCTCCATATTCTCTTGACAGTGTAACTTTCATTGCAGTTATCTGTAAATCCATTTTTGTTTCTGTTCATATCCATACGGATCCCTCTTTTCTTGATTCCGTTCCCCCCTTCTTTTTCTTCTTCCATATCAAAAAAAAAAAAAAGGTTGGAACACCAGAGTCATTGAGCAAATCTTGAAGCAATTCACCAACCAGCTACTTTGCGACATTCTAGTGCTGAACTATGGAGGCCGCCCTTGTAGGATTATCGAAATTTAAAACGTTCCCTGCTAAAACAATCCAAGACTACACCTATCGGATCTATCATCTAGTGAAGGATTGTAGTCCACCGATTCCTAAACAGATTGTCATGGCAAAATACTTGCTGGACTGCTCAAAAGGATCAGATCTGGTATGGCAGAATTAGCATCTACGCGTCACCTGTACAACTCTGTAAGGATGCTGCCAAGATGGACATCTCACTCGAGAAGAAGGATTTCCCTATCTAGATGGGGAATCAGAGAAACAAAGGTCGACAACGAGCAATGATCCAACAAGAATGGAACTCCATGCAAGGCAACAAAGTGCAGCAAGGTCAAGCAGAACAAGTGCAGCAGAAGACCCAAAACCTTGCACTTTAAGCTGTCAGCAAGCTTATGCTCGCTCTATTAAGTTTCTTGAAAAGGACGAATGTACCTTATGCTTTGGAGATCATCCAAGTACCAGGTGTCCAATCAAGAATCCGCGCTTGTTAAAAGGACAAAATACGGAGCAACAGACTTGTCGACAGCAAGATCCAGCGGTTCAATGGTTAGAAGTAGAATCAAGCCAACAAGGAGCTCACAGAAGGGTGGATGTCAGATTGATCCATCTAAATCACGAGTTTCTTCAACAAACAGTGGCAAGGTAGAAGTTTTGGTTATATCCTCTTGCATGTCACCGAATTCAATGGAGGACCATAACAGCCTACCAGTCTATTTTGTGGAAGATCCTAAGGGGAATCTGCTACCGGTGTATGCTTATCAACTTACAGGTGATGGCATACTGCACTCAATTAGGTGCTATGGATGCGGAGGAGAACACCGACGTGCTGAATGTCCACATCGAGGGGATCCGTCAACATTTGATCCCTCGTGTTCACAATGCAGAGTTAATCATCCATGCCGAGATTGCCCGATGAGAAATTCACAAATAGCCAGGAGGCTTTTGGCCTATGTAGACCGACATGCACCTGTGGTAACCCTTCCACCTCGAACGTACTACAAAAGAAAAATCTTAGTGCCACCGAGTTATGAAGCGAGTGACGAAGAAAAAAATTTGACAAAAGTCCCAAGGTATGCAAAGATACCCTCGGTCAAACAAGTAGAACCATCACTGAAGACAAAGATGGTAGAATTTATCAAGCCAACGACTGTCGAGAAAATCAAGACATGGGCAACCGAGGAGCTCCAACAGATTCTGTCAGGACTTTTTTCGCACTCAATGCGAAGAATTCTTAGTGATGAATTACAAAGGGGACTAGCGTCAACAAGGCAACTTGAAGGCAATTCAGCACAAGATCCAAGAAAAAGTGCCATCACGCAGCCTTCAATGGGAAAGTGCAATGACCAAGGGAAGACTAAAGTTGATGATTGCCCCTCAACGAGCAAGATTCAACCAAAGTCTAATTGTTCCACAATTCAACAGACCCCCAAATCAACGCCAATTCGGGGTATATCCATTCTTCAAAGGCCAAATCCAGGGAATCCAAGCTCAAAATGGCCAATTATACATCAAGAACCAGAACCTACAATGATAAAGCCTTGTTCTAAATCTATGACATTGACTGTTGAGGAAAGTTGTCAGGCTGATGCATACTTCGAATACCTGGACAGACAAGAGTATCAAGCAAACACGTCATATCCACATTATGATTTGGGGGAGTCTATGATGTTGGGACCAGTTGCGCCGATCTATGAAGATCCATTATATCAGCAAGATTTATCTTGGGATCCTCCGATGGAATGCCTCGACTACCCAATTGTCAATGAACAAGGTTATCTGATATGGCCACAGACCTTTATGTGTATTATTGAAAATCTGGCAAGTCTAGGTTCTTGCTGATCAACAATCAATAAAGCCTCAGGTTTTATGTAAGCGAATTCTATCCACGCTTTTCCTGAAGCACCCATGTCCCAGCAATAAACGAACCGACAACAGCGCCTCTTCACAACCATTGCAGCCTAGTGCCGAGGGACCGACACTACTTTGGGCCGTAAACCCTGTTGTGGGTATTTCATGTATACAAATAAATAAGTGGGTCCCACCACATAAAATACTATTGGCCAAGCCTTGCCTAGTGGGCCCCGCCACAGTATAGTAGAATAATAAGTGCAAGGCACTGGCATCCTGTGTGTATAAGCCTAGCCACCAATGAGCACAAGTAGCAAGTTGTAATTCCTAGGAATAAGAGACTAGGGGCTTAAAACTCTAAAATGACATTAGGGGCCCTAAGTCAAAGTTTCAAATAAAAAAGCTAAAAGCGCCCAACTTAAAACTCACATGAATCATGTGAGTGCCCTTGTGCTTTCTTAGCACCATTAGATTTAAGTCGTGTTTCTTTGAAAGGCTTGGATTAAAATCCTTGCCCCAATGAAGTGGCCAATGAGAGTAAAGGAGGCTCACCTCTAAAATCTATAAGAGGGAGGCATTTCCTTTGTATTGTATCATCTTCCATTCTCTTCTTAATAAAACTCTCTGGGTTTCTCCATCTCCATCTCTCTCTCTCTCTCTCTCTCTCTCTCTCTCTCTCTCTCTCTCTCTCTCTCTCTCTCTCTCTCTCTCTCTCTCTCTCTCTCTCTCTCTCTCTCTCTCTCTCTCTCTCTCTCTCTCTGCGTTGGGATAGAATAGCTTTGCATAGGCGCTCGAGCCCCCGAAGCCTTTCTCAACCTAGGCGTTCTCTCTCTCCCTCTCTCCACTCTCTTTCTCCTCTCTCTCTCCTCTCCCTCTCTCTTCTTGCTATGCAGGTGAAGGCGAGGTTGCCGTTCCCAGCGACGGACCCCTATGCTACATCGACGACACAACAATCCAGTAGACCGCCAACCACCACCACCAATCCGCATATTGCCTACAGTTACCTTTCACGCACCACAAATTGCACCCCAAACGCCTTCACCCATAACCAACTGCACCCCACCCAACCAAAAAACCACAACACATAATCTACCATCAATCGCCACATCTGCATTCACCAATACAACATCTACATTTGCCTACGATCCACACAGCTAACATTACACCCGCAAACAAGACATTCTCTAACTATGCCCGCCTTGAACTACAGACACATCGCAGTCGTCCATAGACGCACACACACACCCCCATCTCCATTCACCCTCGCACTGCAGTACCTCACCTTGGACTGCATTCCATCCACAAACTGCGAACCACTGTTTTCACCCGTCCCAACCACAGGAGTCCGCCATCGCCCCATTACGACTACACACCGACTGCCTCCGGATAGCACCGCCACTGCCCGCAAGCATTCGTTGAAACCGCACTCACCCGTCTCCAACGTAATCAACCGTATCCCTCCGTCCTCAACTGCAGATAACTGCCACTGATGGCACCAGTCCGCATCCCTCCGTAATCAGCTGCAATTTACCATAGCCACCGCAACCGCAATCCATCACAACTAAACGTAACTGAACGCAGCTAACCGCAACCATTCGTCAACCGCATTAGCTCGCAATCACCCGCAACCCCTGTAACCGTAAATCGTAAACCATAGGGACCGCAAAACACCCAAAAAAAAAATCTAAAAAAATCCAAAAACCACCAAAAATCCAAAAAAACACCAAAAATCCTAAAAAATCCAAAAACACCAGAAACAGATACCCAACACCAGAACGACACAACTATACCCAATGGCCGACAATACAGATCCTCAAATCCCAGAAGATTATCCATACGAGATCCGGTCCCCTATAGCTGAACAAATCAGATGCCATAGGTCCTACCGAATGAGAGCCGAACTCCAAGAGCCATTCACAAATCCGTTCGACGGACAAGAACCTGATAGAGCCGAGTCTTCACGTGCACGAGCCCATCTTTATGGTGTTGATCCCTCCCAGGCCAGAACCTACCTTAATGGAGTTTCTGCTACCCACGGAGCTCATCTTGAAAGACGTACACCCAAACTAGATCTACCAAAGTTTGACGGTAGTTCGGACCCTCACAGATTTTTGCAAATCTTTGAGAATGCATGTGATGTATATCATGCGAAACATCCCCCGATGCTATGGTCCAATTGTTTTTTATGACCATAATCGCTAAAGCACGTGATTGGTTTTTCAACCTTGATTGTGACGAAAAGACAGACTGGTCAATTTTGAAAGAATCCTTTATCAAGCATTTTAAGCCCTTTCGCTTGGTAGAGAGCCCTTTTGTCCAATTGAGTAACATCAAAATGACAAAAGACGAACGTGTACGAGACTATATCGAGCATTTCAAATGCCTCAAAAGTCAAGTACAAGAACGACCCTCTGAACAGATGCTCATCATCTGGTTCTTAGTCGGCCTTCCAAGATGGATTAGACACGAGCTTAAATCCAATGATGAATACACGAGTCTAAAGTTAGCTATGTCTGATGCCATCAAAAAAGAAGACGAAGGATCAGATATTGACGAATCTAGAGAAAGGCGAGCACCATGCACTCATGTCCTTGGGTCAAAGCCGATCGAGGACACCCGAGATGAGCTTTGGAAATCCCAGTTGGAGTTGCTTAATAAACAACATCAACTATAGATGGAGAAACTCACCAATGAGTTTCAAACTACCCTGAAGTCTATCCAAAGCAATATGCCTGGTCAGCCAAACCCTGCACAGGTACCTTATAGACAAAAAACAATATGGTGCCCACACTGCCGGGCTACGCATCCTGTTGATGCTTGTCTTTCATATCCGCCTATCTACGCACATACAGTCCAACAATATGAAGAACACCCATCACAATCTGGAAATGCCTTGCCTTATCATGAATATCCACCAACAAGTCCAGAACCACTAGCCATACAAGATGGCTACGCCGTTATACAAGGGCCACTGCACACCAGATGTTTCATCTGTGGTGAAACCGACCACTTCATGGTTGATTGTCTAGTTAAGACCCAGTACCATACTGAGTGTCCCGACTGTATCTGAAAACACAGTTTCAAAGACTGTCCAAAGCAACCAACTAAGATCCTACCTGCCCATCACGTCAGTTATGAATCACAATAGGATCTTCACGACAACAACACGAGCACCATAGCAACCAACAGTTAAACCTGCTGCTCAATTGAGAAGTTTCTTGTAAACTTCTACTACATCACCGTCCAATACACCATCTCCATAATAAAAAAAGACAATATGAAATGAGTCCTTGTCGAAAGAAAGTGAAACCGATATTCCGTCATCTACTACAATGTCCAACGACTCAATTATTGGGTTCAATTGTACAAAAGCGACAGTGTTCCAGGTGTTTTTGTTCTTACGCAATTTTTTTGTCACTTGCTTAGCTTCATCATGTTTACGACCCATGCTAGGCGATACCAAAAATTTTGTTGGACCATACTGCCAAAAGTATGTATTGTTTTATTTGGATTGTATGTATGATGTTTTATTGTATGTATTGTATGTTTTATTTGTATTTTTTTCATTTACATATCATTGACTATTTGGTTGTTTGCCGTCATCACTGGTCTGCACATATTATATCACTAAGAGTGGATCAAGCCGGTTTGTGCAATCCAAGGGTGCTGAGAATGAACTCTTTGAGATCAACACATCTCAATGTCGACATTGAGATGTAGAAAAGCATGATTATATATTTTCCAGTGAAGGCCCTATGTGTAGCAAAGCACATAGAGATAATAGATGAGCAGGTAACCAATTTTTCAATTACTTTTTTTGTGATGCAAATTGCCATATAAAAAAAATGTGAAACTAACATTCTCAATTTTGATTCTCAGTCCTCTCAGCAAGTTGACTCATTCAGTTGTGGCTAGTATGTCATTAAAAATATAAAGTGCTTTATGGAGTGGTTCATTAGCCAAGGTGAAAATGTCAATATACATCAAGTAATTTGAGATTGGATGTACACTGATTTTATTTATATGATTTTATATTTTTGTGTATTCGTCTAACTTATTTATTGTTGATGATTTGTAGTTCACCTGTCCAAAATTTACACAAAATGACATATTTGAATTTTGACAAGAGATGATTAAGATTTTCCTCACTAATGCAACATCGGCGACAATGGAACAAGAAGCTAGGGAGCTTGCACTTGAAAGAGCTGATGGAAAAGAAATTTATATAGAGAAATAGATAGATGGTCTTATTGAAAGGCCAATATAGAAATATGTACTTCAAAAATTTGCATTCAATGTGTACAAATGATGACCCTTTTGCATCTTTTGATATTTGATTGTTGCTATTTCCATCATTTGATATTCTATTGTTGCTATTTCCATCTTTAGAAAGATGTAATTGTATATTGTACATCTTCCATTACACTTTCCTTGAACCTACACATGAAAACAATGGAATTACATTTTTCAATAAACAATGTGGGTTAATCTAAAA
The DNA here is from genome assembly GCA_029204225.1 of Diphasiastrum complanatum. NCBI lineage: Eukaryota > Viridiplantae > Streptophyta > Lycopodiopsida > Lycopodiales > Lycopodiaceae > Diphasiastrum > Diphasiastrum complanatum. The sequence goes on along the minus strand of CM055111.1, from coordinate 4,062,961 downwards.
GAAACCAAAAGTTAACAATCTAAAATTTAACAAGGAAAGTTAAGCTCATAAATATTGTAGATTGACTGATACATCAAAGCTTTATTCTATTTCGACAATTTCTATGCTTGACATTAAATCTTTGCATGGGATATGATCTTCTTGCCTTGCTCTGATCTGCATTAACATTGCAAATGGTCTATCAATAAATCATTGGTAATAAATAATAGAATAACAATTACATAACAGACTATTCAAATAAAAAAACGTAACATTCTTCCATTTACTCAAAAACCATATTTTTGAGGGATGTCAAATTGGAGCATTGTAAGTTCCGATCGTATATATTTTAGACTCCAGTCCTCCTTCACTTCAATTGTTGCAATAACAACCCCATTTTGCTTCACCTCTATTTGCATTTGCTCACGATGGTTCATTGTAAAGTCTTGATCTAATGACTTCCATTCATTATTAACTCTATTCCATCTTCTATAATAAAACATAAAAGAAAACATTTGTTTTTTTATATGATATCGAAATATCATGGATGGTTTGTTAGCCCTACATTGAATGTTGCCATTAGTTTTCACATCCCAATGATCATCAAGGAGTTCTGATATCATTTCATCAGTTAAATCCTTAGCAATGAACATTGTATCTATTTTATGGACATTACATCTAGCAAAAAAAAATCTACAAAAATTGCAAATGGTAAATACCCGTATAGTCTATTGGTTTTTGAACCTGTGCTACATTTCATGCAGTTTTGAATGTCCATAAAAAACTTCGATCTAAGACTTTCTGCTATGGTAGAATCAGGGGGAACCCATTCCTCACTCAAAAAATGTGGTAGAGGTAGAGTTTCTAGTTTGCCTTTCAAACTCTTTTTGCATGGTATGTAAAGAGAATCATAAAAAAAATGCTAGAATCCAAAAGTGACTTTAAAGGATGATGCTTATACTAGAGTAAACCGATATCTGAATGAATGACATCTATGATGCTTGCAAGTGATTGTATTGGTTGTCACTCGATTGATACAATCTGCAAAAGATAATATCCCATTTTAACACAAATATCACAATAATGAATGTGGATAATTAGAAAAACCAACATAAGTTGCATCACATACAATTGCATTTGAGTCGATCTACAGGATTGACATCCACCACCATAACTTCATTGTGCATATACACATGTTGAATCAAGACTTCTGAAATGGATTGACCTCCCTTTGAAACTTTGAACTCTAAAATTCTTCCTTTCCAAAAGTTTCTGTAATCCATCTTTGATCTCTTTCTTTTGCGGAATGCACCTTTTGATGAGGGATGCATCACAACCCATTGAAACTTTCTGTATGAGCATGGTATCCATAACCCTTCAGAATCCGTTTCATTACAGACACTGACCAAATTAATCACACTACGTGGTCTTCGATTGCAAGCGGCCATTGCACATGTATATCAGTGCAAGATACAAAACGATTGACAATGTACATGCAAGATACAAAATGATTGATAATGTACAAAACGATTGATAACTTCAGTTAGTTGAACCATCCATGCAAGTTAGTAGAACTTCAATTAGCTAAACTCTGGCAGTCTTTTGCCGACGGGCAACAATATATTATCCAATCGCATGTCTAGACTCTGTCTGGCGGGAGTTTTCAACTGGCTAAAAATATGTCCAGGAAATTCTAAAAACATTTTGTCCGGCAAACATCGTTATGGTCCTGCACACATGTAAAACTATTATTCGGACATGTGGACGTTGAATAGTTGAAAAGTCAAAAAAAAGCATCTTTAGAAAGGGCTCTTATAGCGCCTGGACCTCTCCTAATGAGACTCCCAAGCCTCTTTTGCACTAGTACAAGCTGATCCTTCTCTCAACAAATCATTGCTCACATTCATCTTCACACAATGAAGTGCAAGCCTAGATCTCTTCTTGTATCTAGCTAACTCATGTGCATCTAGAGGTACATCTTCATCTTCAATCAAGAACTCATAAAGGTCTTGGAGCACAAAGAGTGACTCCATCCTAACCTTCCAAATAGCATAATTTGTAGAATTCAATCTCTCACTAGTTTCTAGAAGGTATGCTGTAGCAGATCCCATCTTAATAGTGACTTCTACAAACAAGAAAAGATTTGATTGACTTGAAACTCACAAAGGTCTCACACTTGTAGTGTTTCACTCAAATTTGATTTCTAATCCAACAAATGGACTTATAATCACAGTTCTATCACTCCTTCACAAAGCTGGAATGAAGATAAGATGAAGTGAAAACTACTTTCAAACAAATCTTGCCAAGAAATGGATTTGATTGTCTCTAGAAACTCACTGAGGTCTCTCTCTTGTAGTGTTTCACTCAAATTAGATTTCTAATTTAATAAATGGACTTATAATCTCAGTTCTATCACTCCCTCACAAAGTTGGAATGAAGATAAGATGATGTGAAATTTACTTATCTTGCCAATTTTGGCTATTTTTGGACAAAAACATGACTAAATCTCCCTCACACTTTTTGATGTACTTTCAAGACCTGTAAAACAAGTTTAGAGGACCTTATTTCACCCTCGATTAATTAAATCTCATGACCCTAGATCAAATGAATACCATGCATTAAATGCAGGTTCAGAGGTGCCCACACATGTGGACAGTACACATTTGGACCCCTACCAAGTTTGGGATCAAATCTCCTCACCAAAATCAAGATTCTAGCTTGCCCTCTCAATACTAGTTTCTAGCACCAAAACTTGCTAAAAATGGATTTGCATTAGATCAATGGCTTATGCTCTTGTACTTGGCTCTGATACCATGTGAAAGTATTGTACTTTGGGACCATAAATGGATCTACAAAAGATCCACAAGAGTGATTGGATGCTTGCTTAACAATCTATAAAAAAACTAGACACAAAAAAGTTGATCTAGATTGGCAATTTGACAAACAACAAGCATTAACAATCAAAACCATTGATGAACATTGAAATACGAGATCACACGTGTGTAACATAGGCTATAGTACGGCCTTCAAGATGAGAAACAAGTAGAAATTGATTTGGTTGCACACACACACACACACACACACACCCACAAAACATAGTCACATTGTTATCAAATTTTTTCAAGTTTTTAATATTAGTTTTTCAAGTTTCAAATCATATATATATATATATATATATATATATATATATACATCCATATATATACTAGTAAAGAGTGCCCGTCGTTGACGGGCAGTTGACGGCCGACGATCTAGGTGGCGGCTTGTGGTCGAGACGTGTGGATGATGCTCAGAGTGGGCGATTGATGATTGAAGACGGGTTGGCCAACAATTTGGGTTACGGCCGATGGTTTGGGTCGAAGATCAATGGTTTGGGTTAGAAGATGTCAATGACAATTAGCCGAAATTTTGGGTGATGACCAATGGTTTGGGTGGACGACCAATGATCGTACAAATATGGTGCGGATTTAGGTGGCTGCCGACGATTTGGGTGACGGCCGATGATTTAGATGGTGGCCGATCTCGCACATCTCGCATCTCGAATATCTAACATATCTCACACATCTCGGCCATAGTAGGGGTCAAACCATGCTCAGAATAGCACATGGAGTATCTTATTAAAAAGTTGATGGGTGGTAGGCGCTTTGTGTTTGCAAATGTCTGTTAACGGACGGCCCACAGTTCAAAGTGAATATGTTGTCCATGCATGTGGTAGGTATGTGTGTTTTGTTGGAATTCGCTCAGCCTCAACAATGAGCATCCTAAAAGCTGTACAAAATCCAAAAATAGAAGGCTCGTGTTTCTCAGAATGTTGAACAATCTAGTGTTGGATTTTTTCCGACCCAATGTCATCATTGTCAAAAAGAGATTTCCTGACACTGGATCGAATTGAGGCAAAAATTATCCAGGCGTGTTCGACCTTGGAGGGTCTGCTTGGGACTGATAAATTTGACCCGTGCATATTTTCGCCCCAGTATAAATTTCCAACCATTTGTATATGTTTTGATACTATGTTACTTCTCGACCCAGTGTATAAAATCTGACCCATTGTAAAATCCGATATTGTTTTTCAGAAATTCGACCCATTGTAAAATCTGATACTTTCGGTCAGAAATTCAATTTTTGACAAAGGGTTGAAAATATACAAAGGTTTGGAATAAATCTGCCTCGATCCTATTCGATCCAGGGTCTGAAAATCCTTGTTTGCCAAGCTTAACGTTGGGTCGAAAAAGTTCGATCCTTCGGAAAAATTCGAGTCTTTAGAAAAATTTGAGTCTTTGGAAAAATTTGAGTCTTTGGAAACATTCAATCCTTTGGAAAAATTCGAACCTTTGGAAAAAGTTGAGAGTACAAAGGGTCGAAAATATACAAAGGGCCAGATTTTACTCTGAGTCAAAAATATACAAAGGGTCTGAATAAATTCGCCTCGATCCGATCTAGGGTCGGAAAATCCTTCTTTGCCAAACTCAACGTTGGGTTGAAAAAATTTGAGTCTTTGGAGAAATTTGATCCTTTGAAAAAATTTGATTCTTTGAAAAAAGTTTGAGTCTTTGGAAGATATCTAATTTAAAAGAAAGTTAAAAAATTTCGTAAAAGTGACAAAACTTCATCTATCTGAGTAGGATCTTTAAAAATATCAATTAAATTGAAATCAAATATGGTCATGCATATACTTGCTAAAATCAGCTTGAAGAGAAATTTTTTGTAGTTATGACTTTTTGCATTGATGTCATTATTTTAATACTTTTATTGATAAAAGCATTTTTAACAGTTATCTACAAAAACCCAAAATCCAAACAAATAATTCAATAGCGTCTAGTAATGTGTGTGTGTGTGTGTGTATGAGAGAGAGAGAGAGAGAGAGAGAGAGAGAGAGAGAGAGAGAGAGAGAGAGAGAGAGAGAGAGAGAGAGAGAGAGAGAGAGAGAGAGAGAGAGAGAGATTCTCTACACCATACATACTCACATCATCAAGAACTAAGAGTAAGTGCGGATCAAATGCTTAAGGAGACATCCACAATCTATTTGATAGTTACACAATTTGCAATGTACTTGATGTCGTTTCGCAATCCAACATGTTAAGAGTTTGTACGTCTTCCCCAGAGATAAAGAGAATCCTCCAAAATCATAAAACTATGTACCAAAAAGGTAATATACGAAATGTCCTCGTAGCATATTGGTGTCGTGTTCAAACAACAAGAAAGTAAGATATTGTTGAATAACCCCGTAGTGAGTGAATATGTGAGAGATTATCAAGGATAAGAAATGTGCACTGTTGAAGTCCATTACCTTTGCCACAGTGGGCGTGAATGGTTATTTGTTTGGACTCTGGACTGGGATTGTATGAAAGAAAACTGGGAGTGTATCATATTCTAGAAATGTCAGGTATCTATTAGATTCTAATGCCTAGAAGGTTGGGTCGAGACTCTATGGCATTGGATTCTGGAAATTCGTGGACATTGAGGGCTGAGAGCCAAGGATGATTCTGGAATGTGTATATTGTAGTCTAAATCTAAAGTCCACATCTGATGAGTGATGGGAAACATGACTATGGAATTTGCGTCAGTGATCACGCCGGCGATCAACCTAGCAAGCACACACACACACACACTCTCTCTCTCTCTCTCTCTCTCTCTCTCTCTCTCTCTCACACACACACACACACACACACACACACACACACATCTTGAAGCAACAATTCTCAGCTGACCATCGCATCTATCAAGCGCAATACCTCTGCTATTGTAGTGCATTCAAGAGGCAGAACTTATCACTATTGCCAATCGCATTGATGATTAGAATATCCATTGCTAATGGATCGTTGTTTCTACAGGCAGAATCTATCTACTGCCAATCGCATTGATGATGTCAATATCCATTGCTAATGGATTGCTGTTTCTAGAGGCATAATTCACTACTGCCAATCGCATTGATGATGTCAATATCCATTGCTAATAGATTGCTATTTCCAGAGGCAGAATCTATCACTTCTCATGTAATATGATTTCTGGCTAATAGTCCTCAACTATCTTTCATTTATGAGGTAGATTACTTCTACTACTGGAGGGGATCGTAGGCACAAGATTAGATGAAGATTTCGCCATGAATCTTTGGTGAACTAATCCAGCATGCTAAGCAACAAATACTCGCAGCTTGTAGAGTTACCAACGGATATAATGTCCAACTATTATCAAAAACCACTCAACAATTATAAAAGCAACAGACATCATTCTTGAAAATGCATTGAGTAGTTAATGCACCATAATCTAAAGCCTCCACAAAAAATGCAACAATAATAACAGTCTCATAAATAGTATAAGCATCGAATGAATTCCATGGATTGATCTTGGAGATGACGACACGTTAACCTAATCAATCAAATAGTTTATGGAGTTGCACCTCCAAGGCTCTTATATCATGACATCAAACCTGCATGTTATTCTCTACGCCATACATACTCGCATCATCAAGAACTAAGAGTAAGTGCAGATCAAATGCTTAAGGATACATCCACAATCTATTTGATAGTTAAACAATTTGCAATGTACTTGAAGTCGTTTCGCAATCCAACATGTTAAGAGTTTTTACGACTTCCCCATAGATAAAGAGAATCCTCCGAAATCATAAAATTATGTACCAAAAAAGGTAATATACAAAATGTCCTCGTAGCATATTGGCATCGTGTTCAAACAGCAAGAAAATAAGATATTGTTGAATAACCCCGTAGTCAGTGAATATGTGAGAGATTATCAAGGATAAGAAATGCGCACTGTTGAAGTCCATTACCTTTGCCACTCTAGGCACATCTCATGTGTGTGTGTGTGTGTGTGTGTGTGTGTGTGAGAGAGAGAGAGAGAGAGAGAGAGAGAGAGAGAGAGAGAGAGAGAGAGAGAGAGAGAGAGCAGATTCTATCTCACACACACACATTCTATCTCACACACACACACACATTCTGGTTTTCCATGCTGCCTGAGTGGACTACCTGGGTGCTTTTTGTGGCCATGGCTATTTATGATGTGGTGGCTGTGTTGGTGCACGGGTGACCTCTGAACATACGGGTGGATTGGCCATGTCCAGAGAAGAAGAACTTCCTGCTTTTATCTATGAGGCTCGCCCTATTTTTGCTTCTCCTTCCTGTCGGATCTTTGTCCACAATTATTTAGACCTAGAAACTTACATATATATATCCTATTGTGGAGAATGATCCCACTTCCAGTCTCAGCCTATGAGAATTGAGAGAGAGAGAGAGAGAGAGCTTGGTTCATTAACTGGTTCAGGTAATTCAAGCACATTTGAATGATAATCATTTTTTGCAACTTATTATTCTTAGTACAAAAAACAATATATTGATGATCAGACCTACTATTCAAATACACAAAGGATAGTGAAGCTGGTATAGCATAGAAAGCTTGTAGATCTCACATCCATTCACTTTTGCTTCTCTTTGGTAAGGACTCTCTCTCTCTCTCTCTCATTGTGGATGAACCTCATTCCTCCACAGCCATTGCAAATTGCTTGCGAAGCATTTTTGGGAATGCCTTCGAATAATCGCTTGAAGCATCTTTGGGAATGCCTTCGAATAATCGTTTGAAGCATCTTTGGGAATGCCTTCAAATAATCGTTTGAACTTGAGATCCTCATGCAGTTGTCTCACCTCCTCTGCCCCTCCAAGGTATCTTCCTTTCATGAATGGCCTCGGAACAGCGGCCTCGGAACGGGAGCAAGATTGCCCACCAGGTTAGCCAGCTCCTTGCAGTATTGCAAATCCATGACACGTCCCTCTCGTCAATGCGCACACAGCACACAGAAGGAGTGCAGATCATCTGCAGCGTGCTGCAATCCTCGAATTAAGTCTTACGGATCTCTCGCAAAGTAAGATCCCTCGCAATCTTGGATAGTATAGCACGACCTTGTCCTCGCCGCCTGGTGAGCATAGCCATTCAAAGCCAAAACCTTGTAGTGGATCAATCTTTCCAGGGATTTCTTCTTGTTTCTGCATTTTTGAAGCTATCGCAAGAGATGAGTTTAGTTCAACAGGTTCGTCTGCAGGCTGAGCGTTTTTCTGTTTGGATGATTTTTATGCTCCTCAGAAGAAAAAGCAGCGTTGATAGACAGAGAAGCTTTGTTTTCTGAAGCTGCATGTTCTCGATCTAATCCACTTGGATCGTAATTACTTTCTGAAGAACTATCTATATCTGAAGAGCAAGCTTTGTCGCTGCCAACAGACCTCAACAAAAACCAATCGTCCTCTGAAAACTGCTCTTGGATATCTCAATGGAGGATAATATCTCGAAATCTGTCAAACAAATTCTAGTCTCCTCAGAGTCGTAGGGGGTAAAATCAGGGGATTAGAAACATCTCACGATTGCTTTATTTCTCTTTTTTCCTGTTTCTGGCACGGATCAATAGAAGATCACTGAATCAAATTAATTTTTAACATTTTGTATAAACTTTTATTTTTAAAATTTTGTATAACCTTCAGAAATCTTCAAGCATGCTTGTTTTCTCCTCTTAATACTGTGTCTATCTTACGGAGCGAATGTAGAGCAGAGAGAGATAAGGATCGACCATATTGCGCTGATTTCTCTGAGGCTGTTGGATTAGTGCTAGCAATTTTAGCAGAATATTTGATGCTGCTAGCAAATGGATCTTTGATTGCTCTCCTTTGGATCTCCTTGTGATGAAAGGAAGATAGCCAGATCACGCACAGACCAGCACGCGGAGCATCACACAAAAAACAGTGGGTAGGGGATGCGGCGCAGGACTACAGTCCTTTGCTTTCATCAGATTCGCTTTCATCAAGACTATAGTCCTTTGCTTTCATCAGATCCGCTTGAAAATCTGAAGGCAGTTATCTGTGCCAAGTAGTCAAACAAAATGATGTTTCTCAATTTTCTCTTAAGATTGTCGGAGGCATCCGACGATTATCTTTGTTATTGGTATAGTTAAGAAAGAAGAAATATCTGAAGGATAGAGATTGAAGGAAGTGTAGAAAGCAGTTTATGAATTGATTCGTTCCAAGAAAAATTGTCTTACTGTTAAGAGTTCGAATTAGTATGCAATCTTACGTTCGGAGCTTCAAGCCGAGGGTGAATTTTTCAAATATGGAGGTATTAAAGAGTCCAAGATCTACTTTGCAGCTTTTGAGTCCGTCCGAAGTAACATCTCGTTTGTCGTCTCCTGTGAAGAGGGTAGAAAAATTAGTGATGAAAACCCTTTCGTGGTCTTTGCAATGAGCTCGTGCTGCATGTGCCATGTGGCGAAGCGTTTGTTCTTCAGCTTGGGAGTCAATCCGCCGACCGTCTACAAATTGGACACGAAGCCTGGGGGGCCAGAGATTGAGAAGGTGCTATATATGTTGGAGGAAAACTTACTGGTAGCCTCGATCGACTGATGATCGCTCACATCAGTGGGACTCGTACCACAGCTAAAGGAAGCTGGTGCTCTACAGCCAAGGTGTGCGGCTATGAGGAACATAAAGATCTGTATCTGCTTTGTAACGGCGTTCCACTATTTATGTTTCAACTCCAAATCTTCCTTTTGCATTTATCTGGAGAGCAATCAGTCTCTCATCACAGGTTTTGTGAAGTTGTATCTCGTTCTAACTTCCCCGCAACGATGAGGATGGCCCGTAAGATCTGAAGCGCTGGTCGTTCAAGCCTGCGGAAATTGTTTTGAGTCTGAGGAGGAATCCACAAGTAGATAAGTTTAGTGGTGCCAAGCGTGTTCGAATATGCATAAGGGCGATGAGAGAGAAGGTTGAGCGGGGAGAAGAGCTCAATATAGAGAACAATCAGGAAAAGACACTCCAAGAAGGTATAGAGTGTCAGGTTACAGATTTGGATGTTCCTCAATGTGATATCACATTGAGAGCAGTGAAAGTATATCACATTCAGATGACAGTGGAAGGAGAAAGAGGGTGCTTGAGAGAGAGAGATATGGAGGTGAGAGAAGTTGGGAGGGAGAGATAGATCTTGGAGAGGGAGAGACAAAGAGAGAGGGAAGGAGAGGGGGAAAGATATGTTTGATTTGGGGGAGGTGAATATGCATGCATGGGAATGGGCCATACATGCATATTCTTCTCCAAGTTTTTAAGTTTAAAAAAAGCTTATGCATGTTTTTTAAGTTAAAAAAAGTTCATGCATGAGTGAGAGTAGCAATATGCATGGGTGCATTCATACATATGCGCAAAAGTGTACATAAGTTTAAATATATATATGGATATAGATATAGATAAAGATTTTAATTTTTGAAAGAGGAGGGGAGGAGGGAGCCCACCCGTCTTGCATTCATACATATGTGCAAAAGTGTACATAAGTTTAAATATATATATGGATATAGATATAGATAAAGATTTTAATTTTTGAAAGAGGAGGGGAGGAGGGAGCCCACCCGTCGCAGTGGTGGGCTCCCTCCTACCTCCCTCTGTGTTTCTATAAACTGAAAAAATAAATATAAATTTCAAAATAACATATATATATATATATATATATATATATTTATTTATTTATTTTAAAGAGAGAGAGAGGAGGGACTCCACCCTCCCTCTCTCTTTTTCTTTGTCCCATAAGCATTTTTGGATTTTGACAATCCAAAGAACACATAAGTAGACCCCCCCCCCCCCCTTTTCCCCCCACCACAAAGCTTATTCACATTGTACGTTGAAATTTTGTTTTTCTAAACTCAAACTGAATTGCAACTTGATTTGCATATTTTTTTGCTCTTTAAGAAATGGTAAATTTTCTTAGGCCCATTTTTTTTTCAAGTTCACTAGATCAAGTTTTTCAAAACTTTTAATCATAGTCTTCTCAAGTTTATATATATATATATATATATATATATATATATATATATAAATTTTTGAAAGAGGGGAGGGGGAGGAAGGAGCCCACCCGCTGCGGGTGCCCTCCTCTCTCTTTTTAAAAAAACGGTATATGAATCGATCAAATTTTCGGAAGACTTGAAGTTTCCGAAGACTCAATTTTCCGAAGACTCGAATTTTTAAAGACTCGAGTTTTGTGAAGACTCGAAATTCTTGAATGATTCGAATTTTTCCGATGACTCAAATTTTTTGCAAGAGTCGTATTTTTCTAGTGACTCAAATTTTTCAAAAGACAAGGATCTTTTCAAAAGACTCGGATTTTTCGAAAGACTTGGATTTTTTGAAAGACACGGATTTTTCGAAGGGCTCAGATCATATATATTTATGATTTCTTTCAAAGAGAGAGGGAGGAGGGAGCCCACCCCCCTCTCTCTTTTTCTTTGTTCCATAAGAAATTCTGGATTTTGACAATCCAAAAAACACATAAGTAGAGTAACGCGCCCCTCCCCCCCCCCCCCCCCCCCCCCCCCTCTCTCTCCCACAAGCTTATTCACATTATTGTACTTTGAAATTTTTGGCTTTTTAAACTCAACTGAATCACAACTTGATTTGCAGATTCTCTCAAATTTTCTTTCTCTTAAGAAATGGTAAATTTTCTTAGGCTTTTAATTACAGTCTTCTCAAGTTTCAAATCATATATATATATATATATATGATTTATAAATATATAAAATTTATATTTTCCTCTGAAAAGAGAGGAAGAGGGAGCCCACCCGCCACGACGGGTGGACTCCCTCCTCCTCTCTCTTCCTTCAGAGAAAAACAAGAAATTTATAAATCTATAAATTATATATATATATATATATATATATATATATATATATATATATGTACTAGTAAAAAGTGCCCGTCATTGACGGGCAATGGCGGCCGATGATTTGAAAATTGAGTATCTCGTTGACGGGAGATTTCGATGATTTGAAAATTTAGTGTCTCCTCGTTGACAGGCAGTGTTGCATTTTTTGGGACTGGGAGGGGGGTGTCGCATTCTTTGGACAGTGCTCTCCAAAAGATGCGACACTCCCCTCCCAGTCCCAAAAAATGTGACACTGCCCTCCAAAAATGCTACACTGCCCTCCAAAAGATGTGACACTGCCCTCCAAACATGTGACACTGCCCTCCAAAAGATGCGACACTCCCCTCCCATTCCCGAAAAATGCGATACTGCCCTCCAAAGATGTGAAACTGCCCTCCAAAAATGCAACACTACCATCCAAAAGATGCGACATTGCCCTCCAAAGATGCGACAATGCCCTCCAAAAGATTCGTCACTGCCATCCGAAGATGCGACACTGCCCTCCAAAAGATGCGACACTCCTCTCCCAGTCCCGAAAAATGTGACACTGCCCTCCAAAGATGCAGCACTGCCCTCCAAAAATGCGACACTGCCCTCTAAAAGATGCAACACTACCCCCCAAAGATGCGACATGATGGTTAAAGGCAAAGATGAAAATATTTTATCATTGATTTTGACAACCCTCGAGCCTCTACAAACGACACCCTTACGTCGTTGGCTCTTTGCAGCGATGGAGTCTACTTGTCATTGTGTTTGTAACTCAAGTATTAAGATTGGCCTACATGAACCCAGCTGAGAACGTTATTTCGACCTCATGTATCTGTGAAGAATTGCCAAAAATTGGCAAATCTAGCTTGATCAAAGACCATGTAGAACATTGTAAATATTGTGTATAATTGGGTTCCACATATGTAAGGCCAAGATGCCACGTGGCAACCCACTCCTAATGTAGGTTAGGTCAAGTCAAAAGAGTTGGTCATGTCTATTTGGTGGTCATCCCTACTTTATAGGACCTAAATCCTAGATTTAAGGTGAAAATTTGACCAACTAGCTATCTACCAAGCATGACTCTAGGAAATAGACTAGGGTTTCATTTTAGGTCAAGGAGAGTGAGTTAACTTCCTTATTACATGCTGGAAATCCACCTAACTTCAAGAAGGAAGTCGAATTTGCTATGTATTCCCTCTCTCCATAGTGAGAAGATTGAAAATTTTTGGAGCTCATTGGCAATCTCAAGCTAGTTCACTATGTACATTGAGTTTCTGTGATCCAAATGAAACCAAATCAATTTCTACTTGTTTCTCAGGTTGAAGGCCGTACTACAGCCTGTAGTACACACGTGTGGGCTCGAATTTCAATGTTTATCAAGTCTTTTGATTGTTAACGCTTGTTGTTTGTCAAATTGCCAATCTAGATCAACTTTTTTGTGTCTGGTTTTTTGATAAATTGTTAAGCAAGCATCCAATCACTCTTGTGGATCTTTTGTAGATCCATTTATGGTCCTAAAGTACAGTACTTTCACATGGTATCAGAGCCAAGTACAAGAGCATAAGCCATTGATCTAATGCAAATCCATTTTTAGCAAGTTTTGGTGCTAAAAACTAGTATTGAGAGGGCAAGCTAGAATCTTGATTTTGGTGAGGAGATTTGATCCCAAACTTGGTAGGGGTCCGTACTGTCCACATGTGTGGGCACCTCTGAACCTGCATTTAATGCATGGTATTCATTTGATCCAAAAAAATTCAATTTGTGAGCTGTTGGTGTAATTTTTTGTGGAGATCCTAGGATAATCTACCAAGATCATTTGCCATTGATTAGATTTGAATTTGTTTCATGGAATCTAATTAATCTAGGCTGAGTTCAAGTCCTATTAAGGTTAAAAATAGGTCTTGAAAGTACACCAAGAAGGAAGAAAGAGATTAAGTCATTTTTTTCTCCAAAAATAGCCAAAATTGGCAATATTTGATTGTAAGTAGATTTCACATCATCTTATGTTCATTCCAACTTTGTGACGGAGTGCTAGAACTGAGATTATAAGTCCATTTGTTGGATTAGAAATCTAATTTGAATGAAAAACTACAAGAGAGAGACCTTAGTGAGTTTCTAGAGACAATCAAATCCATTTCTTGGCAAGATTTGTTTGAAAGTAGTTTTCACTTCATCTTATCTTCATTCCAGCTTTGTGAGGGAGTGATAGAACTATGATTATAAGTCCATTTGTTGGATTAGAAATCAAATTTGAGTGAAACACTGCAAGTGTGAGACCTTTGTGAGTTTCAAGTCAATCAAATCTATTTCTTGTTTGTAGAAGTCACTATTAAGATGGGATCTGCTGCAGCATACCTTCTAGAAACTAGTGAGAGATTGAATTCTACAAATTATGCTATTTGGAAGGTTAGGATGGAGTCACTCTTTGTGCTCCAAGACCTTTATGAGTTCTTGATTGAAGATGAAGATGTACCTCTAGATGCACATGAGTTAGCTAGATACAAGAAGAGATCTAGGCTTGCACTTCATTGTGTGAAGATGAATGTGAGCAATGATTTGTTGAGAGAAGAATTAGCTTGTACTAGTGCTAAAGAGGCTTGGGAGTCTTTAAAATCAATCTATGAATCTAGTAACACTTCAAGAGTACTCATGCTTAGAAATCAGATTTTGCAAAGCATGAAGAGAAGTGAGGAGAGTGCACATGATGATGTACTCAGAATCAAGTCTCTAAATAGGGAGTTGGCTTCCATTGGAGAGAAGATTCATAATGGAGAGCTTGTACAAATTGTTCTTAATGGTCTAGGAAATGACTTTGCAAATTTGGTCCAAATTTTTGCCATCCAAGACATTTTGCCAACTATAGAAAAACTTCACAGTGTATTAGTGGCTAAAGAGTGTAGGATGCTCCATGCAAAATCTAGGATGAGTTCCTTGTCTTTGCAAGATAGTGATGAGAAATCCAATTTCTCATTCAAGGGCAAAAAGAAGACCAATGGAAAGAAGAAGCATCCAAAGGAGGCCAAAGAAGAGGATGATGCATTAAGTTCAAAGGACAAGTCAAAGCTGAAATGCTTCTTTTGTGGAAAGAAGAGGCATTATGCATCTGAATGCTACAAGAGGCTAAGAGCACAAGTGGAGGAGGACAAACAAGGAAACCTTGCAAAGGAGGAGGAGGAGGATGAAGTAGATGTATTTTTTATGGCATCTACATCCTCACCAACAAGCAATAGCAATTCAAGAGACAATTGGTGGATCGACAGTGGGGCTAGCTCCCACATGTCTTGTGAAAAGGATTTTTTTATCAACCTTACACTCTTTCAATGCTGCTAATAAGTTTGTCTTTACTGCAAATGATGAAGAGTGTAGGATAGATGGTGTTGGTACCATCTCTTTGTGTCTAGAATCCTCAAAATGCATGGATCTAGAAAATGTCCTTTATGTACCATCAATCACCAAGAATATGCTTAGTGTTGGTCTACTCTTAGAGAGTGGTTTGGATGTCCACTTTAAGCATGGTGTTTGCTTCATTTTGAAGAATGATGTTTGCATTGCAAAGGGATTTAAACATGGAAGATTGTTTAAGTTGGAAGCTAGTGTTGCTTTTGAAAGAATGAGCTTGGCGAAGGAGGAGATCAGTCAAGAGGAGATCTTGGAAAAGTGTGATCTTGCTTGCATTGAGGAGGAGCATCAAAAGGAGGAAGATCTTGAGGATCAGCCTCAAAGCATGAGAGTTCCAAGGGAGTTCTCAATGACAATGGCCGAGTCATCAAATTGCATGCAAATTATCCATTCAAGTGTGCATCTTGCAACGGTGGTGAGCATTGGAGAGTCTACTATCTTTGAATACTTTTTGGAAAGTATTAGTAGACATGAGGTGACTTGTTTCTTACCTTTAAGATTCATGGTGTTTATTACTTTGTATGACAAGACAATGAAATGGGATGCTTTGAAATCTACATTTGTTGTTGATAAAGCAATTTCATTGGATAGCTACTTTTGTAATAGTTTGAATAGAGTCATAAAAGATGAAATATCATTTGCTTTGGAAATCTTTGTTTCCACATGATTTGTGCATGATCATTCCAATGTAAGGACCAAAGATTATCATATTTCAATGATAGGAATAATGGTAGTGTTTTGCTCTTCAACTAGAGATTGTAGAATCTACTTGTTTTCAACCAAAGAATTTGTCAATGGTGAGAATGTGATATTTCAAGAGTGGAAGATCTGTAATCTTGAAGAAGCACCTTTGGATCAATACCTTATTCAATTCATTGATTTTTTGGAATCAAGTCAAGTGGAGGAGCAAGCTCAAGACCCAAGGACTGCAAGAAGAACCTTGAGTATCAAGATGGAGCCATCAAGGCTCAATCATATGGATCAAGCAAGGCAAGTTGTCTTTGGCAACATTATTTATGCACTTAAAATTTTAATTGATGTATCTTCAAGAGCACAAAATGCCTTGGAATCCATGGCTTGGCATGATGTATATACGTGTATATAGACACATTTATGGAACATCTTGTAAGGGATCCTCTAAGAGGTGGTGAAAGATCCTTCATGGACATCATTCTCTATTGGAGTCTCAAAAGTTCCTTGTTTGTAACTGGATTTTTTAGAGACTTCTAAAAGCTCCCATTCATCTATCAAGAGAGTTGTAAATAGATCAAGCTAAATTTGAGGAGTGTGAAGAATTGCCAAAAATTGGCAAATCTAGCTTGATCAAAGACCATGTAGAACATTGTAAATATTTTGTATAATTGGGTTCCACACATGTAAGGCCAAGATGCCACGTGGCAACCCACTCCTAATATAAGTTAGGTCAAGTCAAAAGAGCTGGTCATGTCTATTTGGCGGTCATCACTACTTTATAGGACCTAAATCCTAGATTTAAGGTGAAAATTTGACCAACTAGCTATCTACCAAGCATGACTCTAGGAAATAGACTAGGGTTTCATTTTAGGTCAAGGAGAGTGAGTTAATTTCCTTATTACATGCTGGAAATCCACCTAACTTCAAGAAGGAAGTCGAATTTGCTATGTATTCCCTCTCTCCATAGTGAGAAGATAGAAAATTTTTGGAGCTCATTGGCAATCTCAAGCTAGTTCACTATGTACATTGGGTTTTTGTGATCCAAATGAAACCAGATCAATTTCTACTTGTTTCTCAGGTTGAAGGCCGTACTACAGCCTGTAGTACACACGGGTGGGCTCGGATTTCAATGTTGATCAAGTCTTTTGATTGTTAATGCTTGTTGTTTGTCAAATTGCCAATCTAGATGAACTTTTTTGTGTCTAGTTTTTTGATAGATTGTTAAGCAAGCATCCAATCACTCTTGTGGATCTTTTGTAGATCCATTTATGGTCCTAAAGTACAGTACTTTCACAGTATCTCATACGCTTATTACCCCAAGCGAAATGGTATGCAGGCCATTCAAATACAAAGACAATAAATACATCAGATTGCTATATCTTGTGCATATCAAGCTAACAAATACATCAGACCACAATTGCTTCATAAATGATGTGAGTTGCAAAAATCATTGTATTGAATTATTCTTCATGCATTTATTTAGTATGTCGCAAAATACTACTATGTTATCGTTTGTTCAATTGTTTATGGAAAGGAGGGCCTTAATTTTGGACTGAATGTGAGAATAAATCTGATAAGAAGGTAAGGTAGAGGCTAGTATCAGTTAGCAATGACTTTCCTAACAACGATCCCATAATAATACAATTTCTTTTCTTTTATGCACTGGTTGTTGTTTGGTATTTCATTGAGAAGTTCTAAAGAGAATATATATTTCTAGGCATGGTGAACAACTCTGACATGTATGGACGTGTATGGATATGTATGGACCATTTCATCTTTGGTGTGTGCATATGTATGGATAGAACACAATGACCAAAAAAGAAGAAGAAATGACATAGACACCCATTTTTTCAAAAAGTTGAAAATTGTTTAAAAATTTGCCACAATATTGAATATCATTTATTAAAATTATTTAAAAATTAAGAAAGTTACATTTTGTTATAATTTACAAATATGTAAAAATATATGTTATTAATTTTTTTTTCACTTCCAAATTTGTCTCTATTGCAAAATTCCAAATATGAACTATTGATTATTATTATTTTAGAATAATTTCAAATTTCATACTTTGAAAGTTTAAGTTTTGAAAAAACATTTAAAATTTTAAGTGATTTGAACAGTTTAAAAATTCTAAAATTAATTTGTTTGTTGATTTTTTTTTTAAAATACACATATTTCACTTATTTATGACTAATTATGATGTAATTTTATTAATACTTAGAATTGATTGTTTTGAGAAATGGACATTACAACTAATTTTTTTTTAAAAATGTATGCTCCTCGTATTAGTACCACCAATTTTTTTTAAAATTAGGGGTTTTACAATTTGAGACTCTTAAAACAAAAGGTTGGGATCACATTTGCCCAGGGTTTTAGATCAACTGAATACAAATCTATAATGAGATTTGTGTGAGGAACACAAAAGCCAAGAGCAACCAAAGAAAGAGTTTTGGTTTATTCAAGTTTGGTATCCAAAAATTTTATATCTTTTTTTGGAATCTATGTTGAAAATTTTGCATGTTGTGCAAAGTTGAGATGAAGTGAATGCAACGATGGATTATAGTGGGGAAGTAAGGAAATTGGATAAGCTTCTTATGGCATTTATGTCGGAAGGTTTGAATCTTATCTCCAAGAATTTGGAAAAGTGTCTCGGAGACGAATTCATGCAAACTTTTCTAATAAACTACTATCCACTTTGTTCCAATCTGGAACTCATTTCACGTCAACTCTCATTCAGATCCTTGGGAATTGAGAGTGCTCTTGCAAGATGAGGTTGGTGGCTTACAAGTTTTCTTGAATGGAATTGGTTTGACTTCAAGCCCTTGGCATTTGTTATCAATGTGGGTGACGAATTAGAGATATGCAACAAACTAAAGCAACCCAACCACACCTATAACATTGTAACAGATGTGCTGGTTTTAAGATCATAACTCAAAAACTCATCTAAGGCTTTGAATATTTTCTTTTAAAAGGATTAATAGAAGGTGATCATCAGACTCGGTTAGATTGAGTCGATGTCTAAAGAGAAGCTGCCTTTACTGTTTATTAGATTAATGGATGTATTGTCTATGAAACTCAGATTTGTTCTTACAGGTCCTAAGCAAAGGTATATACAAGAGTGTGGCTCATTGTGCCATTAGGAGGATTGGAGGTAATGCTTACATTTCTATTCCAACATTTTATTTTCCGTCAATGGAACATAAAACCGGTCCCATTGCAAAACTCACCAAAAATAATTCTCCTCTTTTTAAGGAACACCTCTTTAGCAAGGTCATTCGACATTTTCGTTCTGGATATTATGATAAAAAAAGATCCATGTGAAAACAAACCCTAGAATTGTGTGTGAATATTAAAGGAGTTTCTGCTCTGAATATCATGACAGAAAAAAATCCCTGAGAAAATAAACCCTAGAATTGTGTGTGCATGGGAAAAGAGCTTTCTGCTACTCCATCTCTATTTTTCTATTTAGAAGGTACGAGTCTTGGCAGAGGTAGCATAAGTTTCATCTTTTGATCACCACAGTCAGAATATTGTGTGCATGCTTGTATTATGCAACAGTTTGTTGATCAATCAAAAATATTGTATTTTAACTCTCACATCATATCTCAAAACTAAGTATAGAGGATAAGATACCTCAAAGTGCTTGCTGAAGTAGTTGTCTTACACAATTTTTGTCCAGCTCAACTAGTTTCTTAGATACTTCTAAATATGCTCCAGAGCTACACAATCAGTGGTTGAGTATCAGTCAGATATAAGAGCACTATACTGATCTTAGAGCACTATACTGATCTCACAGAATTGGCAGCATTGGCAGCAAAACATTTTTACCTCTATGTTGGACACAACATCCATATGATGAGAATCCAGTGGCATGGCCGATTCCAGCCTGCTGATCTATGTCTACAACGTAAAATCATGAAAAAAAAAACACACAAAGCAGGAGTATGTTGTTCTTAAAGATCATCAGCGATCATCTACCAATGGAGCTCGTATGTGAAGCAGCCAAATAGTGGAGCATTCAAAAAATATTGTTTTGCACTTACATTGCGCCCTTCCAACAGTCGCAAAACAGTGGCAAGATGAAGGTTAAACAACATCTTTCCAATACTCGCAAGATGAAGGTCAGATACTAGATTGCAACGTGTAGGAATTGCCCATCTTCTGAATACATGCCCAACAAAGTTGGCTCAATAGATCCAAGTATTCTGCTGAATGCTTTTACTATGATGAATGCAGGTTCCAGATCTCCTATGTGCCTTGGGCCCCATCGTTGCAGTGTAATTGTCAACCAATCTCTTGGATCTATTGGTTATTGCTAGGTAATTGGATGCCCCAAGGTCGAGAAAGTATTATGTATTGAAAATATACAATGGGTCAAAAAATATACACAGGGCCGGAAAATACACATAGGGTCAAAAAATACAATGTGTCGAAAAAATACACTGGGTCAAAAAATAGGGTTGAAAAATATATAGTGAACCAGGGTCGGAAAATTTAGACCTGATTCGACTCAACCCGGGGTCAAAAAAGTACTCTGTATCGAAAATACACACAGGGTCAAAAGATATACACATGGTCAGAAAATACAAAGAGGGTCCAAAAAAACCGAGTGAACCAAGGTCGGAAAATTTAGACCCGATTCGACCCGACCCAAGGTCAAAAAAGTACTATGTATCGAAAATATATAATGGGTCAAAAAATATACACAGGGTCGAAAAATATACACGGGCCAAAAAATACAAACAGGGTCGAAAAAAAGCGAGTGAACCAGGTGCGTCCAACAGTTGAAGGCATAGTTTGCGTCCAATAGTTGAAGGTACGTCCGACTGGATAGACCCGAAGGCCTGATTTCAAAGTGTTTATGCCCGGTTTACATCTGATGGGTAGGGTTTACTTCCAATGGGTAGACCCAAAGGCTGGGTGCGAGGTCAGATCTGATGGACAAACCAGATGTACATCTGATGGGGAGACCTTTACGTTCCGTTGGGCGCAGGTTTATGTCTGATGGGCAGAGGTTTACATCCGACAGGATCCGAAGGCTGGGTGCGAGGTCAGGCCCGATGGGCAGAAAGGAAGGCTGGGTCTGATATTCAGGTCAGATGGACAGGAAGGAAGGTTGTTTACATCCGATGGAATTGGGTTTCGCAGGTCGGATCCGAAGGCCTAGGTCATATGGTTTACTTCTAATGGTTCAGCGCATTTGTGCTTGTTGCGTTCAGATCCGAGGGTGGTTCAGATCCGACAGTTTGGTTCACATCTGACAGTTTGTACTCAGATGGACTGAGCTGAAAGTCTGGTTCCGACAGTTGGTGACTGTAAGCAGAGAATCCGATGGTTTGTAGTCAGATCCCATGGTCTGTTGGGATTATGTCCAACTATTTTGTGTGGGCAGTCTATGAATGAAACACAGAAACGGAGAGTGCCAAAGAGATGGATCAAAATGACTATTGTAGCGAATAGGCAAAGCCACAAGAATAAAGTTCCAAATTTGGTGAGAGGGGGGAAGTAGGGCCATGCATGGGAAGGAGGGCCATGGGGATTAATGTGTATGCATGGGGCAAGATGCATACATCCTCCTCCCCATGCATGCAGTTAAAAATTTAATTCAAAAAAGTGTGTGAAAGAAGGATGTATGGGTGCCCACCCCATGCATCCTCCTACCTCATACACATGCGCAAAACTGTACATAAGTTTAAATATATATATATATATCTATAGATGAAATTGAGGAGCCCACCCGCGCGGTGGGTGGTCTCCCTCTTCCTCTCTCTTCAGAGGAAAGTATATACTTTATATATTTATAAATCATATATATATATGACTTGAAACTTGAGAAGACTGTAATTAAAAGCCTAAAAAAATTTACCATTTCTTAAGAGCAAGAAAATTTGGGACAATCTGCAAATCCAGTTGCAGTTCAGTTTGAGTTTAGAAAGCCAAAAATTTCAGAGTACAATGTGAATAAGCTTTGTGGTGGGTGGTCTACTTATGTGTTATTTGGATTGTCAAAATCCAAAAATGATTATGGGACAAAGAAAAAGAGAGAGGGAGGGTGGGCTCCCTCCTCTCTCTTTCTTTGAAAGAAATCATGTGTGTGTGTGTGCGTGTGTGATTTTGAAATTTATATTTTTTTTCCAGTTTATAGAAACAATAAGAGAGGGAGGAGAGAGCCCACTCGTTGCGGAGGGTGGGCTCCCTCCTCTCCCCTTTCTTTTTTTAAAAAAGCGGTTTAGGGTTTTGAAAACATCCTTGTCTTTCAAAAAAATCCAAGTCTTCGAGAATATCCGAGTTTTCGGAATTCCGAGTCTTTGAAATTTTGAATCATCCAAAAAATTTGAGTCATTCTAGAATTCCCAGTCTTTGGAAAAATCGAGTCTTTGAAATTTCGATTCTTCGAAAAATTCGAGTCTTTGTAAACATCCGGGTCATCAAAAAAATCGAAATTCCGGAAAATTTGAGTTATCGTAATATTCGAGTCTTTCAAAATATCCGAGTCTTTCGAAAAAATTGATTCTTTCGAAAACTATTATTTGCTCTCTCTCTCTCTCTCTCTCTCTCTCTCTCTATGCAACCTATAATAAATGCTTCTTGGTTTCCAAGAGGAGGCTCGAACCTGAGACCAAAGAAACTTTGGATGTCAAGCTAACCAACTGAGCCAACCCCATTGGTTAACCTATAATAAATGGAATTGCACATGTTCTAAATCCCTGATCAATGTGTTATTTATAAGATAGATACAATTTGACAATAATGTCAGCTCCATTTGATTCTTAACCAAGGTAATAAATCATATGGGCAAGTTATGTATATATTATATATATATATATATATAACTTATATAAGTTATATACATATATATATATATCAAATTGAGGAGCCCACCCGATGTGGCAGGTGGGCTCCTTCTTTTTTCTTAAACATATATAAATTTATATTTGTGAATTTATAGTTATTTATAACTCATATATATAAATCCATATATACATAACCAAGTCATATATATATATATATATATATATATATATATATATATATATATATATATATAAAATATAGAAATACAATTTTTTTTCTCTCTCTCTCTCTCTCTCTCTCTCTCTCTCTCTCTCTCTCTCTCTCTCTCTCTCTCTCTCTCTCTCTCTTATCAACAAACGAGCTAAAATAGTTAAAAAACATTTACCATTTGACAAAAGCATGAAAATAAAGGAGTTTGCTACATATATGAAATATGAATTTCTTTTTAAGGTGAGAGAGTTATCATATACAGGTGGCTGCGATAAAAACCCACAGTATGCTAAGATTCAAAGACGTAAAAACCCACAATATGCTAAGATTCAAAGACATAAACAGAGCAAAATAAGCAGTGTTTATATAGAGACTTGCCATGTCATCAATCCATGATAGATGCATAAAATGAATAGAAGTTTAAAAACGGATTGATGACATGGAAAAGACAAAATACAAAAGAGATATTTGTCACTTGGATTGATGAGCTGTATCACGAGGTAAAGAAATGGATTGCTGAGTTGTATCACTAGGAAGTCTAAACAAAACGTTTTCACATGGATTGATGACCTGGACAAAGACCATCGAAACTCTATAAAAGGAGGTTCAACGAGAGTTTAGTTCTTAGAATAAAAGATTAGAACCACCCCCTGGAGGCTCAAGAACCTCAGTAATAAGCTCATGCCTCGAGTTTAGTTTCTTAGAATAAAGTTTTAGACCCACCCTCTGGAAGCTTTGGAAGCTCGAGAAGCTGATGCAAGGCATTTTATAAAATTTATGCAAGTGAGCGCTCAAAGGTAAGTCATTCAGTACACTTGTTAGTATGTTCTTAATCTGTATACATATTCGGTCCTAAGTGTAATATATATGTCTATATATATTAAACTTATGTATAGTTTTGCGCATGTGTATGGGTGCACCATGCATTCTCCTCCCCTCACCCATGCATGAGCTTTTTCTAGCTAAAAAACTTGGGGAGCAGAATGCATGTACGGGGAAAGGATGCATGGCCCTCCTCCCCATGCATGCATATGCACTAGCCATTGTCGAGCTTCCAAGTGGCAACCCGTATTAAGCCAGTTTTCAAGATAGCCACCGTATAATTAATTGGCCAGTTTTATTGGCCACCTTATAATTAATGATTGTAAAGAGCCACTTCATTCTCTCTCTCTTTCTTGGTTTCCTGATCAATGTATATCTCTCTATTTCTTGGTTTCCTAATCAATCTATCTCTCTCTATTTCATGGGTTTCCTAATCAATGAGTCTCTCGCGTGCATTTTGGAGGCAGGTTGGATCGAGACTTGCATTCTCTCTCTCTCTCTCTCTCTCTCTCTCTCTCTCTCTCTCTCTCTCTCTCTCTTTTGCACGGGCTTGCTGAATGTTCTTTCTAAATCGTTTGTTTGCTGCAACGATGGTGCCCAAGGCACATAGGAGACCTGCAGCCTACATTCATCAGAGTAAAAGCATTCAGTGGAATACTTGGATCTACTGAGCCAACTTTGTTGGGCATGTATTCAGAAGATGGGCAATTCCTACACGTTGCAATCCAGTATGTGACCTTCATGTTGCGACTGTTGAAAGAACATTGTTTAACCTCCATCTTGCTACTATTTTACGACTGTTGGAAGGGCGCAATGTAAGTGCAAAACAATATTTTATGAATGCTCCACTATTTGGCTGCTTCACATACGAGCTCCACTGATAGATGATCACTGATGACCTTTAAAAACAACATACTACTGCTTTGTGTGTTTTGTTTTCATGATTTTATGTTGTAGACATAGATCAGCAGGTTGGAATCGGCCATGCCACTAGATTCTCATCATATGGATGTTGTGTCCAACATAGAGGCAAAAATGTTTTGCTGTAACGATGCCACTTCTGTGAGATCAGTATAGTGCTCTTATATCTGACTGATACTCAACCACTGATTGTGCAACTCTGGAGCATGTTTAGAAGTATCTAAAAAGGTAGTTGAGCTGGACAAAAATTGTGTGAGACAACTACTTCGGCAAGCACTTTGAGGTATCTTATCCTCCTACTTAGTTTTGAGATATGATGTGAGAGTTGAAATACAATTTTGATTCATCAAAAAACTGCTGCATAATACAAGCATGCACACAATATTCTGACTGTGGTGATCAAAAGATACAGCTTCTGCTACCTTTTCCAAGATTCGTAGCTTCCAAATAGAAAAATAGCGATGGAGTAGCAAAAAGCTCTTTTCCCATGCACACGCAATTCTAGGATTTCTTTTCTCAAGGAACTTTTTCTGTCATAATATCCAGAGCAGAAACCCCTTTAACATTCACACACAATTCTATGGTTTGGTTTTACAGGGAGCTTTTTCCGTCATATATGCAAAACAAAAACGGTGAACAACCTTGCTGAAGAGGTGCTCCTTAAAAAGAGGAGGATTATTTTTGGTGAGTTCTGCAATGGGATCGATTTTATGTTCCATTGATGGAAGACAAAAGGTTGGACTAGAAATGTAAGCGTTATCTCCAATCCTCCTAATGGCACGATGAGCCACACTCTTGTATATACCTTTGCTTAGAACCTGTAAGAAAATTTTTGAGTTTCATAGACAATACATCCATTAATCTAATAAACAGTAAAGGCAGCTTCTCTTTAGACATCGACTCAATCAAACTGAATCTGATGATCACCTTCTTTGAGTTATGATCTTAAAACCAGCACATCTTTTACAATGTTATAGGTGTGGTTGAATTGCTTTAGTTTGTTGCCTATCTCTACTTCGTCACCCACATTGATAACAAATGCCAAGGGCTTGAAGTCAAACCAATTCTGTTCTAGAAAACGTGTAAGCCACCAACCTCATCCTGCAAGAGCACTGTCAATGCGCAAGGATTTGAATGAGAATTGACGCGAAATGAGTTCCAGATTGGAACAAAGTGGATAGTAC
Source organism: Diphasiastrum complanatum (assembly GCA_029204225.1). Lineage (NCBI taxonomy): Eukaryota > Viridiplantae > Streptophyta > Lycopodiopsida > Lycopodiales > Lycopodiaceae > Diphasiastrum > Diphasiastrum complanatum. Next base: position 4,037,294 of record CM055111.1, on the reverse strand, counting down.
TCTATTAGAAAAGTTTGCATGAATTCATCTCCGAGACACTTTTCCAAATTCTTGGAGCTAAGATTCAAACCTTCTGACATAAATGCCATAGGAAGCTTCGCCAATTTTCTTACTTTCCCACTGTAATCCATTGTTGCATTAACCATTCTATTCACTTCATCTCAAATTTGTGCAACATGCAAAATTTTCAACATAGATTCCAAACAAAGATATAAAATTTTTGGATACCAAACTTGAATAAACCAAAACTCTTCCTTTGGTTGCTCTTGGCTTTTGTGTTTCTCACACAAATCTCATTATAGATTTGTATTCAAATGATGTAAAACCTTGGGCAAATGTGAATCCAGCCTTTTGTTTTAAGAGTTTCAAATTGTAAAACCCCTAATTTAAAAAAAAATTGGTGGTACTAATTCGAGGATCAAGATTGATAATGATACTTTTTACACAAATTGTCTTAGTTGTAATGTCCATTTTTCAAAACAATCAATCCTAGGTATTAATAATATTACATCATAATCATAGAACCCACGGTTCTCAAAACCGTGGAACCGTGGGGTGAACCGTACCACAGTTCATGAATCGTGGTACGGTTCTTGTAATTAATTAATTAACTAATTAATTTCTTTTTAATGACCCTTTGCCCCACCAAAATCCCTCCCACGGATTTTGGCCCTCATTTTCTTGTTTCTGGCTTCATTTCACTTGGCACTCATTTCACTACTGTTTTTGGCACTCTGTCATAGAATCTGTGGCATTCACTCATTTTGGCTGTCAGTGTTAAAAAAAATCTGTTTTTGACACTCATTGTTTTAAACTATATCACTATATCACTCAGGAATACAAATGGTTGAAATTTCTATTACTATTTTTGGCACTCATGGAAGTAAAAAAAAATATAATTATTTAATTACAACGGTTCACCATGGTTCTAGGAACCAATCTTTGTGAATCGTACGGTTCACTATACGGTTCTCAGAACCGTGGTGAACCACCAACGGTTCATTAATTCTATGGTCATAATTAGTCATAAATAAGTGAAATATGTGTATTTAAAAAAAAATCAACAAACAAATTAATTTTAGAATTTTTAAACTGTTCAAACGCGCACGTCCGCCATTGCCTGCCAATGACGGACACTCTTTACTAGTATATGTATGTATAAAGAAATGATTATGGGACAAAGAAAAAGAGAGGAGGGTGGGCTCCCTCCTCCCTCTCTCTATGTGTGTGTGTGTGTGTGTGTGTGTGTAATTTTGAGATTTATATTTTTTTTTCAATTTATAGAAACAATGAAAGAGAGAGGAGGGAGTCCACCCGCCGTGGCGGGTGGGCTTCCTTCTCCCCTTCTCTTGTTTTAAAAAACAGTTTAGGGTTTCAAAAAAATCCTTGTCTTTCGAAAAAATCTAAGTCATCGAAAAAATTTGAGGCTTTGAAAAATTCCGAGTCATCGGAATTTTGAGTCTTCGAAATTTTGATTCATCAAAAAAATTCGAGTCATTCTAGAATTCCAAGTCTTCAGAAAAATTGAGTCTTCGAAATTTTGATTCCTTGGAAAATTTGAGTCTTCGCAAATATATCCAGGTCATCGGAAAAATGGAAATTCCGAAAAATTCGAGTTATCGAAATATTCAAGTCTTTCAAAATATCTGAGTCATTTGAAAAAATCGATTCTTTTGAAAACTCTCTCTCTCTCTCTCTCTCTCTCTCTCTCTCTATGCAACCTAGGATAAATGGAATTGCACATGTTCGTGTTATTTATAAGATAGATACAATTTGACAATAATGTTAGCTCCATTTGATTCTTAACCAAGGTAATAAATCATACGGGGAAGTTATGTATATATATTATATATATAATTTACATATTAGTTATATACTTATATCTAAAGATCAAATTAAGGAGCCCACCCGCCGCGACGGGTGGGCTCATCTTTTTTTTTCCTAAACATATATAAATTTATATGTATGAATTTATAGTTATATATAACTCATATATATAAATCCATATATACATAACCAAGTCATATATATATATATATATATAATCCTCTCTCTCTCTCTCTCTCTCTCTCTCTCTCTCTCTCTCTCTCTCTCTCTCTCTCTCTCTCTCTCTCTTCTTCTTATCAACAAACGAGCTAAAATAGTTTAAAAACATTTACCATTTGACGAAAGCATGGAAATAAAGGAGTTTGCTACATACATAAAATATGAACTTGTTTTTAAGGTGAGAGAGTTATCATATACAAGTGGCTGCGATAAACACCCACAGTATGCTAAGATTCAAAGACTAAATAGAGCAAAATAAGCAATGTTTATATAGAGACTTGCCATGTCATCAATCCATGATAGATGCATAAAATGAATAGAAGTTTGAAAACGGATTGATGACATGGAAAAGACAAAATACAAAAGAGATCTTTGTCACTAGGATTGATGAGCTGTATCATGAGGTAAAAAAACGGATTGCTGAGTTGTATCACCAGGAAGTCTAAACAAAATGTTTTCACATGGATTGATGACCTGGACAAAGACCATCGAAACTCTATAAAAGAAGGTTCAACGAGAGTTTAGTTCTTAGAATAAAATATTAGAACCACCCTCTGGAGGCTCAAGAAGCTCAGTAATAAGCTCATGCCTTGAGTTTAGTTTCTTAGAATAAAGTTTTAGACCCACCATCTGGAAGCTTTGGAAGCTCGAGAAGTTGATGCAAGGCATTTTATAAAATTTATGCAAGTGAGCGCTCAAAGGTAAGTCATTCAGTACACTTGTTAGTATGTTCTTAATCTGTATACATATCTTTTAAGCTCCTAAGTGTAATATATATATGTATATAAACTTATGTACAGTTTTGCGCATGTGTATGGGTGCACCATGCATGCTCCTCCTCCCCTCACCCATGCATGAGCTTTTTATAACTGAAAAACTTGTGGAGGAGGATGCATGTATGGGGAAAAGGATGCATGGCCCTCCTCCCCATGCATGCATATGAACTAGCCATTGTCGAGCTTCCAAGTGGCAACCCATATTAAGTCGGTTTTCAAGATAGCCACCGTATAATTAATTGGCCAGTTTTATTGGCCACCTTATAGTTAATGATTGTAAAAAGCCACTTCATTCTCTCTCTCTCTTTCTTGGTTTCCTAATCATTGTATATCTCTCTATTTCTTGGTTTACTAATCAATTCATCTCTCTCTATTTCATGGGTTTCCTAATCAATGAATCTCTTGCATGCGTTTTGGAGGCGGATTGGATTGAGACTAAACAAAGAAACGGATTGCTGAGTTGTATCACAAAGGGGTCTAAACAAAATGTTTTCACATGGATTGATGATCTGGACAAAGTTTGTATACATATTTTTTAAGCTCCTATCTATCTATATATATATATACATATATATATATATATTATACATATATAAATATATATTTTTTCTCTCAAAGAGAGAGGACGAGGGAGTCCACCCACCGCGACGTGTGGGTTCCCTCCTCCCCCTCTCTCTTTTTAAAACAAATGCATATATATAAATATATATATTAATATATATAAAATCGAGTCTTCGAAAACTTCGAGTCTTCCGAAAATTCGATTCATATACCATTTTTTTAAAAGAGGGCGGGGGAGGAGAGAGCCCACCCCCGCCGTGGCGGTGGGCTCCCTTCTCCCCCTCCCTCTTTCAAAAATTTAAATATATATATATATAAACTTATGTACAGTTTTGCACATGTGTATGGGTGCACCATGCATGCTCCTCCCCTCACCCATGCATGAGCTTTTTCTAATTAAAAAACTTGGGGAGGAGGATGCATGGCCCTCCTCCCCATGCATGCATATGCACTGGCCATTGTCCAGCTTCCAAGTGGCAACCCATATTAAGTCAGTTTTTAGGATAGCCACCTTATAATTAATTGGCCAGTTTTATTGGCCACCTTATAATTAACGATTGTAAAGAGCCACTTCATTCTCTCTCTCTTTCTTGGTTTCCTAATCAACGTATATCTCTCTATTTCTTGGTTTTCTAATCAATCCATCTCTCTATGTCGTGGGTTTCCTAATCAATGAATCTCTCTCTCTCTCTCTCTCTCTCTCTCTCTCTCTCTCTCTCTCTCTCTCTCTCTCTCTCTCTCTCTCTCTCTCTCTCTCTCTCTCTCTCTCTCTCCCTCTCTCTCTCTCTCTCTCTCCCTCTCTATCTCTCTCTCTCTCTCTCTCTCTCTCTCTCTCTCTCTCTCTCTCTCTCTCTCTCTCTCTCTCTCTCTCTCTCTCTCTCTCTCTCTCTCTCTCTCTCTCACGTTTTGGAGCTGGGTTGAATCACAACTGGAGGGTGGATTGCAACTGGGTTGGATCGTGACTGGAGGGTGGATTGCATTGCTCAGGCATGGACAACGGTGAGTATATCTCTCTCTCGCATCTCTCTTGCATGAGCTCACTGAATGTTCTTTCTAAATCATTTGTTTGCAATGCAGCTCGAAGAATTAGGAAAGGATTTTCCAATCCATTTCCTAAGCCATCATCTGGTTCACCCAATCGACTATTGAAACAAAGCTTTTGGCTGTGGAAATGGAACTTTCGACTTCTATGCAGTGGGTCTTCAAGAAGCTCCAAATTGATTCATTGAGTCTTCCTTCAAGGAAGCATTGGGTTATTCTTAAGGTATATATCTACTCGCTCTTTCTCCTGTAGATAGTTGGAAGATTTGCAACTGTTAGTATAACTCCTACCATTTCGATGCTCAAATCGTTTTGTTTCCTGATTTGTCTCTTGAGGATTTTTTTGTATGCCAAGTTTTTGTATGCAAAGATTTGTACATGCACTCCATGTAAATGGCCATCACTCACACATAAGTTAGCTTCCTTGAATCCACACTTTAGTGAGGACAGATCACTATCGTAAAGCACTATCAAAAAAATTTGTGTGTATTTAGAATGACTCTTATATTGCAGAATATTACAGTTGTACATCAGAGAAACCTTACATCTGTGTAAAACTGTTTTACCAGAGAGTGTTAGGGCCATTTTTAGCAGGGGATTGGTCCAGCCAAAACGTCCTAAAAAAGTCAAGGGGCACCACTACTGATGGTGGCTATGCCCTACGTGAGTAACGAAAGTCCTATCACATCCAATCCTGGGGGCTTCCTCTGTTACCCCGTGCTCCCCAACCGATGAGAGTTTTTCAGGCTTTAAGAGATACGGTTGCAAGGAGGGGGTGCTAGTACTTTTGGTGCAATGATTCACTAGCTTCCTAGAATTATGGTTCCGCAAAACTTTTGATCACTAATGCCTCTTTCCCCAGTGAATTCGGCTTACAGTTGGTAAAGATCCTACATGTGCTGGAAACCGATTTATTGTCTATGATGTGCTCGTGGGGTGCAAGTTATACGCACCGCTTTGTTTGCTAAGCGGCGGTATTTTCGCCGACCGTCCGGTCTAGGTATTTCCCTAGACAGTACCGACGGCGGGTGTGACTAGTGTGACACTTAAACCAAGGCAGTGTATTTCAACCACGGATGGTGGACAGCCCGCTCTGGTGTTTCACAGAGGTCGAGTCCAGCTGACGCGCTTCATAATTGACAAAACGGAAGAAACACTTCAGAACTTGACGATTCCCACAAATAATGTCGTATGTCAACTAGTTTATAGACTGACCAATGACCAAATGTAGTGACTATGAAGAAAACGTTTTCGTATGCTACCAAACCACAATACACAACCGTTTACTTGCTCTAACCGTTGGAAAAATCCTGGTTTTCATAATATTAATGCATACTATCGAAAAACACTTGCCTTCTCTACCAGAGTGACTTTTGAATACTGATGGAAAAAATGATAAATATAAGAAATGCTTAAGTATTCTAGTCACGGCATACAATAATTTCACTCATCTAACATCAGAAAACCGTTTTACTACTTTAATACAATATAAAGTCACTTTTCTAAACCTGACGCAAAAAGACAATCCGGTGCTCATAATACAAGTACATATGGAAGACGCAGCTGTCATTGCCTAGTTTGGAATGACGAAGGCTACGACAAACTAATACCTAGTACACAGGTATGATACTTCACTATCTACTCTTTCAGAAAGAAACCACAATTGATTAGGTCTCGATAGGGACATGGCAAATGCGGAATTATTGAAATGATTAAGTCCCCACATAGTATTAGCATGCTACAACTACGCAATGATTTCTAAGTATCCTACCACTCCTTCAATAAATGAAGGCAAGTACGGACTTCAAGCACACATATTCCCACGGAAAGCAAGCAAGTACAAAAAATAGAGACTATAAAAACCAACCGAGATGAAGTAAAACCATACCTCAGTGTGAATATAGGTGATCAAAAATCGTTGAAGTACTAGTCATGAATGCCGCTTTTGGTCTGAGGTAGCTTTGCCTTTGTTCTTCAGAGAGTCGTTTGCACTTGTCGTTTTCTGCCGATTCTTGAATAGGTAGTGAGATCAGAGAACAAACACTTTACCACAAGTCATTCGAAGGATCCACAGGGCACCGAAAAAATCAGTAGGCAGGCTTTGTAGGTCGCAGATCGACAAGTAGAGAAGGTGGCCTCCAGCGAGCACCCAGAGAGCAGAGGTAGCGGCTTGATCACAGGGGAAGCAGAGCAGCGGATAGTAGGTGAGGCAGCGAGGACAAATGGGCATACACCATGCTCATAATACTCAATCCACAATACACTCATTCCAACCAACCATGAGCATCAATTAACCAACAATTCAAAACAAGGGAGTAAGCATCCTCTAGGTCTCTTCAAGCACTCAAACACTCTACTTGTTGTCAATGAGAGAAAGAGGGTAACCAACTATAAACAATCCTCAATAATGAAATCAAACACCACCTCCACACAATGTGAGGTTGAAACAACCACAATCAAGGCATCACACTAAGCAATCATGCATTCAAGCCTAACCAAGGCATCACACTAAGCAATCAAGCATTCACGCCTAACCACTAACATTACTCTCAAACCACTAACAACAACCACACCACACAACTACAATTCAAGCCACTACCTCCAAGCAAATCACACTCATATGAGGCAAGACAACAAGGATACAAAAGCTCTAACATCCAAATACACTAACGCTCAACACACATCCACAACACTAACTCTCAACACTATCTTTCAATACTATCTCTCAACACACATCCCCAAATACAAAGAGTTGGCTCCTTTTTATAGGAAAACCCAAGTGTCCCCCTTCAAAATGAGGCTTTGCCAATTTTCATGCCCTTCAAGCCCTCTTTGCTATTTGTCCTCAACCCATTTGATAGTACACCTAGTGGCCTCCATAAGAGAGTGGAAGAATGGTGCATTCAAGGCTCTCTTCCAAAACTAGCCAAGATGCCATTTTTGTCAAAGGCTAGGGAGGCCATTCAAGTTTCCTCTTTCGTACACCCTAGAAGTTCAAAATATCAATGGCTAGTGGGTGTACCTCCCAATTTTTATAGCCTCCAAGGTGTTTTGGCATTTAATATCCAAATTTTGGGTGAGGGTCTTTTTCAACCCCTACTTTTAGTAGGCGGCCTTCATTTTTTCTTTGGGTACTTTCGTTTTTGGCCTTTCTTCGATTTTTCAAGGGCCGTGCACCTACTACTCATTTGTTTGGATTTTTGGCCTGTTGGGCAACCACTTGGCCCGCACATTTCGTTAATTGCCCTTAAATTGCCCAAAACTTTGCCGTTAAGGTTTCTGTGACTCCTTGACAATGAATCTATATTTCTCGGTCCCGTTTTTACCTGAAACTTTTCTTTCTCGATTTTTTCTTCTATGGTTGACTAGGGCTCCCACGACAACACGGTTTTCCTGAAAAATACACTGAGTGATCATATATTAGTAAAAGTGGACTCAGTACATGGTGAGATTTTAGCACGGTCATACCGACTATTTTTTTACAACTGGCCATTTTTTTGAAAAGCCTTAAAATATTTACCGGCCATTTCTAACGCCGCAAAATTTTCTCTAGCCTCATTTAGGACGGGCTGGGACCCAATTCTAGGTGGACCGGCACTTTTGGCTTGGTCTTACAAAACTTGAACACAATATTTTTGACGGTTTTTTCAAAAGTCAGTTTCTTACTTTTAAACTGTGTCTAGCCACTTTAGGACGGGCTGAGACCCAATTCTAAGGCAAATTTGTGCCGATTTTTCTCTAATAACCGAGTTTTCCATGCCAATTTTTTCAATTATTGCAAACTTAAACTTCAATATTAGCCGATTTTCCGTGTGAAAATATCGGCTAACATTGGCGACTACCACTGGGTAGTATGGTCCCCATACAACGGACCCAGAGTCTCTGGTTTCGCAGACCAGATCCTGGTGGTGGATCAAGTTAGTGGGCTCATCACCCTTACTAGGTGATGCTAACCACATTGAGTTGGTAGGATGTCTTCAACAGCTTCCTACCCAAAGGCCATCGATTTAGCCCTTAGGATCCATCTGCAACCGGATTGTATTTAATCACAACATCTTTGAACAGTTTGGTGTCTTCATACATGCAAAAATCCACCTGTGACCTAAATGGCAAATGCTCCCAATTCTATCAGTGGGTGGTCACAGTGCATTCCTGCACATTTCTGTCCGTTAATTTTTCAGCTCCCCGGGGTAATTGAAGTCCACTTCTGCCACATCCACAAGGGTTGGATCGGCACCTTCCAGGAACTTAAAATAAAATATCTCACTTAGGGTTTTGCGTTCCCTGAAAGTTCTGTCACGTATCTGTAGGTATAGTGCTAGATCCGCTCCTGACTCCATGGACTCATTGGGGTTGTACCACCATTTGGTAAGGTGAATCCTGGTGGGTTCAGTCTTAGCGGCCCAAGGTTGTAGTAGCCAATTCTGTAGGCAGTAGGCATAGTGGCCGGCCAATCTAATGATATCATCTTTCTAGTGCGCAGCAACAACTGACAACCTACATAAGCTCTTGTAGGAATCTTTGTAGTTTTCAAAACTACCTGGAATGAGTGGCCATGTGAATCTGAGGGCGGAACTCGTGGATGGTCGTAGCTCAAAAACCTAGATATCTAGCGAAAACTCCATTGGCGGTAGATATAAGCTGTAAGCATCAAAATTTTTGTAGAACAGACTGTCCGACAAAATTTCCTTGCGGTGCACAGGATAAGCGGGTAAAGGGTTGCGAAAACTCTGAGGCCTGATTGGTCCTCTTGCAGCTTCTTCTCTTTGATACTCATGTAACTGCCTAGCTAGCATGGCTACGGTAGTTGCGGTTGCAGCTAGTTCCACCTTGGCGTTGGCTAGGATCTTTTCCTGCCCTTTATACCCCTCCCTATGGCTTATCTGCTGTCTTTCACTAGCCTCCTTGAGGTCATTGTACTTCTGCTTCCAGGTATCTCACTCCTTATTGGTGCTAACCAGCTCGTTGGTGGCTCTGATTCGTAGGTTCTTTTGTTTCTTCAATTCTTCTTTCAGACGTTGGATTTCTATGTCGGTCCTATGTCCTTCCTTCAGTACGAACCTTATTAGTTTTCTATGGCGTTGCTCGGGCTGATTACTTCCATTCTCTTTTCAACAGTGAATTCCATCACCTGTGTTTTAGCATTTATATATATGAATATACAATGTGTTGAATGTACAAAAAATCTTTAAACCTTTACACCCCTCTCCCCCTCTATGTGTATCTATCAGGTTCATGCTAGGGCAGGGTTTTACTATGTACTTAGGCCGTGTGCATTAACCCATGGGTTATGCTACTATGGTGTGACCTAAAACAAGTTCTAGATAATTCATGGCTCATTAACTGATGTAATTGGACTAGGAGTTGGGGATTCTCTAGACCTACTTGGTTTATCAAACTTCTGATCCACTGAACTCCATACCATGCTTGGGCTTTTAGGATTGTCCATAGCTCCGCAACAATGGTTATGGGCGAAATGACTACCCTACTTGGCTCACATTGCCAGTAATGATCATGGTCGTAGGCTATCGCCGCTAGACTATCAGCACGTTGGTTCTGTGCTCGTGGAATATGCATCCATCTGATGTGGAAAAACTCTCTAGTGTATTCGTTGATGGCAATTGCATAGGCCTGTAAGTACCTGCTTTTGAGTCGGTATACGCCAGTCATATTTCAGGTTAGGAGTTGTGAATCCCCCATAATTCGGAGGTTGCCTATAGTTTGCGCAACTCGCATGGTCATTTGTAGACCGATTAGAAGGGCTTTGTATTCGACAGTATTGTTCGTGAATCCTTTCCCTAATATGACTCCTATACTGGCTAGTTCAGTCCCATTGGGATTCTGCAATACTGCTCCTATGGCACCTTCTCTATTCGAATGTCTGCAGGCTCCGTCTACCTTCAACGTATATGTCCCAAGTTCATGGGTGAGTTCCATATCACAACAATAATCTTTTTGTATTTTTCTTGATTTTTTGAATTTTTGTTTTGGTTTTTCGCACCCTTCCGTTCAGCGTATATGTACAAGGTCACTAGGGCTACTTTTGATTCTCTGAGTGTTCCCAGTATTTGTGATGCTTCTAGGTCGTTCACTCTGATACCTGAAAAGGTGAACATGAAAAGGTGTTACATACTGTACAGGTGACTTCGGCTTCTCTTTAACTACGGTAAGCTTTTATCTTGTTTATGTTGGTTCGGTGCTTAAAAATTTCACCGTTCAACTCGGCTAGCTTAACCATGTTATTCTCATACAGTCTCACTATTAAATATGGACCGTTCCAGTGTGACCCCAACTTCTGAGGCATCAGCTCATGTCTAGTGTCGTAGAACAACACTAACGGCCCTTACCTGAACTGGTAATCATGCATGTTCCTATCATGAATCTCCTTCATGTATCTTTTGTGGGTTTCTTGGTGATTTAGGGCAGCTATTCGGTGCTCGTCCAGGTCTTGTAAACTGTCTAGTCGGTGTTGTATTGATTCTTTCTCTCCTAGGTTGTGCTTCATGGCAAACCGCAAGGATGGGAGCTCTATTTCTATTGGCAGTACACATTCTTGGCCATACATTAGAAGAAAGGGTGTGTGGTTGGTACTAGTCTCATAGGTGGCATTATATGCCCACAATGCCGAGTACAGTTTTTTATCCCAATCCCTCTATCGGTCTGATACGGTTTTCCTTAGAATACTCACTAGTTGTTTGTTCGTGCTTTCAGCCTGACCGTTGGCTTGCGGGTGGTAGGGTGTGCTTTTTTGGTGCTTGATTGTCAATTGATCGGTCAAAGCCTTGATAGTTTTGTTTAGGAAATGGGTACCCCTGTCAGAGATGAGTTCTTTGGGTGTACCGAACCGGCCTATCATCTGTTCTAGTAAGAACCAGACGATTTCTTTTGAGTTGTCTTTGGCCATAGCCCGTGCCTTGGCCCACTTTGTGAAATAGTCAGTGGCCACTATGATATAATGTTTTCGGCTAGATGAAGATGGGTGTATTGGGCCAACGAAGTCGATGCCCCATTTTTCAAAGGGGAGACATGCATGTATTGGAACTAACAATCGCACCCTGTTATTCGTCTTGTCAACTCGTTGACAGGTGTCGCAGTTCCGGGCATGTAAATGGGCATCTTGAAATAGTGTCGGCCACCAGTAACCCACCCTCAGAATTTTCTGCCCTGTGAGTTGGCCGGCAAAGTGGCCCCCACAGGCAGAATTGTGACACTCCTCTAGTATAAATTTGGCTTCTTCATGAGTGATGCATCTTCGATACAACCCTTCTACACCTCGTCTATATAGTGTGCCCCCTATTAAGGCAAACTTTAGGGCTTGTAGATGTAGCTTTCATTTTTCTGGAATCGTCATACTGCTGGGTGTCTCTAGTGTGGATAGGTAGGTTGCTAAAGCTGTATACCACTCAGGAATTGTGTCAACGTCTACCCTTAAAATTTCTCTTAAGTGATCAGTCTCCCACTCATCGTCTGTCTCAGTAACCCCTCCCAACTTGCAAATACAATCGTTTAACCCCTGCAGTTTAGGCGGCTTGCTTTGGAGGGTGTAATCAAACTCCTGAAGGGAGATTATCCACTTCATTAAGCGCTCAGGAGGTTCTAGTTTATTCATCATCAAGGTGACTGCAGTACTCTTGGTAAAGAAAGTCACTTTTCGATGCAATAGGTAATGCCTTAGTTTGGTGGCAGCGTAAGCTATCCCCAAACAAATTTTCTCAGCCTTACTATAATTAAGTTCGGCTTTGTTCAATTTTCTCCCTATAAAAATAATAGGATCATATTTTTTGTCCCAAATCTGGGCCAGGCAACAGTTTATGCACGTGTCCATGGTGCTCGTGAAAACGAAGAACTCCCTGTCGTACATAGGTGGTTTCAATATTGGAGCGTTAGCCAAAGCTACTTTTAATTTCTGAAAAGTCTTCTCACATGCCTCGTCCCAGGTCCACTCCACGTTGGTTTTCAATAAGCCAATCATCTGGTAAGTACGCGTGGCATAGGCCATCACATATCTTTTGTAATAACCGCTCGAGCCTAAGAAGGTCTGAAGTTGGGACACCGTAGTTGGTGCCATCATGGCTAGGAGCATAGCTATTTTTTCTGGATCAGTTGCCATGCGGTACTTGCTAATGACATGTCCTAACAGTACCCCGTAAGGAATTCTGAATAGGCACTTGTTAGCATTCAAGGCTATACAGGTTACTGCACACTTCTGAAAACACTTCTCTAGCATGGTGAGATGTTCTGTGATGGTGGTGGCCCCACAGAGGTCATCTATAAAATTTTTGAGGTTTTGGTCTAAGATATCCTCGAAGTGCTTGTTCATAAACCTCTGATAGGTTCCAGGGGCATTAGTCAACCCAAAGGGCATGGCATGGTAAGTGAAAACCCCAAATGTGGTTGTGAAGGTAGTTTTCAATTTATCTTCTTCTGCTATGGTTATCTGATTATAGCCCGCGAAACAATCCATGAAAGAGTACTGCTCTCTTCCTGCCATTTCTTCTAGGACTTGGTCTATGAACGGCAATGGGTAGTAGTCCTTCTTAGTCTGTTTGTTCAACCTCTTATAATCCACACATACGCGAATGCGTGTAGAGTTCTTCTTGGTGCGAGGTACTATTGGGGAGCACCACTTGGTGTTCTCTACCGGAAATATCAGACCAGCATTTCGAAGTCTCTTGAGTTCAGTGTATACTCCTTCCTTTAGGTGGTAGGGTAGCCGACGTTGTTTTTGTCGTATAGGTTTGGCTCCCTCCTTCAGTGGTATTGTATGAGTCACTAGATTAGGTGGAATCCCCTTCAAATCTGAGTAGTCCCAGACAAAAATATGCTGGTATTTTCTACACAGCCGTTCGTACTCTTCTTTTTCTCCAATGCCTAGGGAAGCACCTATTTTGATGTTCTTGGCCTCTTCTAGGGTTCCTAGGTTTATCAGGCAAATATCGGCGTCTCAAACTTTGGGAGGCCGCTCTTCTGGAGTGTTCCACTCTATGTCTAGTACTGATCTTAGGTCTGGTTCATCTTCACTCGTAGTGGACTCATCATCGTCCTCACTACTCGTGACCTCTTCCCACTCAGACGAAGGTATGGGTGCTCTTTCTGACTGAGGCACCTCGGGATAACCGTCGACTATGGTACGTTCTCTACCCCTTCCAAAAATTAGTACTCCTGCGGGTATGTCGACTATGCAGCTACTAAGCTTGAGCCATGGCTGTCCTAGCAGTATAGAGTACCCCCGGTTCCCGGCGTACATCCTCATGACATAAAAGTCCACTTGAATGGTCTTGTTAGCCACGGTAATGGGTACATTCTTAAGCTCGCCCTCTGGTTTGATCACAGAGTTGTTGGCTAGCTTTAGGGATGTCAACGTAGCGGGTTCTAGAGTAAAACCAAGGCGGTCTGAAAGTTCTAGACTTATGATGTTAACTGCCGACCCTGCATCAACTATGTCCCCTGAAATGACTAGGCCATCTATGAGTACATCTATCTTAGGGCAGTAGCGATCTAACAAATCCGCATCTACTTTCCTTATCATAGGTGGATCCAATGTTCTGGTCATGGGTGGTCTCATCAATCGTTTGTCGTGGGTGACAACTGTACTAGTTGCCAGAGTCCTATCTCCAATTTTAGATTTTCTAGGGCTTGACCTAGGTCAATATTCCGTCTCTTCAGATTTAGGTCTATATCCTTCCTAAACTTGCGCGTTCGGGTCATGGTTCTCTTAGTTTCTAGGCCGGTTTTCTCTTTTCTCGGTCCTAGGAATCTGGAATGTCTACACCCTTCCAAGACGTTAACCTCACCTTGCTCTTTGGGCAGTGGATCCTCGTAGATGGGTGTAGGTTCAAATACTGGCTTCTCAATACCCACTGGGTTATCTACCTCCGGTGGTGGTTTTGGTGTAGGCTTGGGTTTCCTGGGAGGTAGCTCGGTCTGGAGGTTGCTCCGGGTCACTACTAAAACCTCTTTCCTTCTCGTGGGTTCCTCTAGGTCTCCACGGTGATGAAGTTCATGGGTGGCCGGCCATCTTCTATGCATGCCTTCCCTTTATCCACCTGGTTAATCCTGGGTCCCCGTTGTATGTATTGAGGTGGCCTTGATGGCCCCGCCGTTCTATCCTCTTGGGGTCTATGGTTCACTAGCCCAGGCATCATATTCCCAGTGTTTAATGTGTTTCTACGTACCCAACATCTATCCTCCAAGTGTCCAGGCCTCTTGCAGTACCCGCAAACTTGGTTGGGACAATATTGATTTAAATGATTCCCTCTACAGTGTCTACACACTAAGGGATTTGGTCCTTCTATGGGATGTCTCTGACCCAACAAATTTTGGTGCCATTTGAAAAAATTTACATCTGTTGCTAAGGTCTGCATATTCTCACTCATCACGTCCTTGTATCCCTTTAGCATGGCTTATCGCCTAGTTCTGCGTTAGAGCCTGTGCTCTCATAGCCTCTATCAGGCATCTGTGCCTGGAGCCTTCGTGCATCTTGTGTTTGCACGTTCCTGCCTTGTCGAGGTTCAATAGCCTATATGGGGCGGGGTTCCACTATGGGGTGTGCTCCTATAGCTGTGATTGGGCCTCCTCTCCACGTTTCTGGGCTTAGGTTCAAGTTGTTCGCTGCTTGCGATAGGTGGGATGCGTGGGCAACCGCAATCTATGCGTCTTCTGCCATGATTGCCTTCTCTACTGCCTCAGCCAACGTCTGGGGGTTACTCTGACATCATTTATATGTCATTCTTGAGCCCTCGCAGAAAGAAGTTCAGTAGTAATAGGGGTGGTAGTAACACAGTGGGTTCACTTGGCGTGACAACTCTGTCAAACGATGCCAATATTGTCAGATGGTTTTGTTACTTCCTTGTTGTAGGGAAGTCAGTGTGAACAGTAGGCCATCAGCCGTTCGGTGGGGAGCATACTCAATTAAGAACAGTCTATGGAACTCCTCAATGGTGTGAATGGAGCCTCTCTGCAGACTATGATACCAGTTCCTAGCCGTTCCAGATAAAGTGATGGCAAAAAACATCATTTAATGATGTGGATTTGTAATGGCACTGGTAAAGCAGGTGGTCCAAAAATCATCAATATGCTCTTCCGCACTTTCATACGGTGCTCCATGAAACTCAGGTATGGATCCACTAAGCTTGGGTAGTCCTCTTGTCTCCGGGGGTACTACGATTGGTTCAGTCAAACGTTGTGCCATTCTGTTGTGGAAGTAGAATGGCCTTGGCGAAGTCGGATCACATGCAACTAGGGTTGGATTGTGAACTCATAACGTATGTTCTAGGAGTGGGATCAGCACACATGACTGTGTGATGCTAACCACTTCGTCCTGTGATCAACGTGGTACTAGCCGCTTGTACGGTTATGCTAGCTTGCGGCTAACGGTTTAGATAGTGGAATTGTTTTCAACACACGCAATCTAGGACCTACGAAACGTGTAGACTTTTGGTAGTATGACAACTAGTGCTTTGTAGTCCAACGATATGAATAACTACTCTTTCAAGCAACATCTCCTAAAAAATTTTCGACTCCCAGCAGACGCACCAATGTTAGGGCCATTTTTGGTAGGGGATTGGTCCAGCCAAAACGTCCTAAAAAAGTCAAGGGGCACCACTACTGATGGTGGCTATGCCCTACGTGAGTAACGAAGGTCCTACCACATCCAATCCTGGGGGCTTCCTCTATTACACCGTGCTCCCCAACCGATGAGAGTTTTCCAGGCTCTCAGAGATACGGTTGCAAGGAGGGGGTGCTAGTACTTTTGGTGCAATGATTCACTAGCTTCCTAGAATTATGGTTCCGCAAAACTTCTGATCGCTAATGCCTCTTTCCCCAATGAATTCGGCTTACTGGTAAAGATCTTACATGGGCTGGAAATTGATTTAGTGTCTATGATGTGCTTGTGGGGTGCAAGTTATACGCACCGCTTTGTTTGCTAAGCGGTGGTATTTTCGCCGACCGTCGGGTCTAGGTATTTCGCTAGACAGTACCGACGGTGGGTGTGACTAGTGTGACACTTAACCAAGGCGATGTATTTCAACCGCGGATGGTGGACGGCCCATGCTGGTGTTTCATAGAGGTCGAGTCCAGCTGACGCGCTTCATAATTGACAAAACGAAAGAAACACTTCAGAACTTGATGATTCCCACAAATAATGTCGTATGTCAACTAGTTTATAAACCGACCAACAACCAAATGTAGTGACTATGAAGAAAACGTTTTCGTATGCTACCAAACCACAATACACAACCGTTTACTTGCTCTAACCGTGGGAAAAACCCTGGTTTTCATAATATTAATGCATACTATCGAAAAACACTTGCCTCCTCTACCAGAGTATGTAATAAGACTTTTGGGTTCCTAGTATTCTAGTCACGGCATACAATAATTTCACTCATCTAACATCAGAAAACCGTTTTACTACTTTAATACAATATAAAGTCACTTTTCTAAACCTGACGCAAAAAGACGATCCGGTGCTCATAATACAAGTACATATGGAAGACGCAGCTGTCATTGCCTAGTTTGGAATGACGAAGGCTACGACAAACTAATACCTAGTACACAGGTATGATACTTCACTATCTACTCTTTCAGAAAGAAACCACAATTGATTAGGTCTCGATAGGGACATGGCAAATGCGGAATTATTGAAATGATTAAGTCCCCACATAGTATTAGCATGCTACAACTACGCAATGATTTCTAAGTATCCTACCACTCCTTCAATAAATGAAGGCAAGTACTAACTTCAAGCACACATATTCCCACGGAAAGTAAGCAAGTACAAAAAATAGAGACTATAAAAACCAACCGAGATGAAGTAAAGCCATACATCAGTGTGAGTATAGGTGACCGGAAATCGTTGAAGTACTAGTCATGAATGCCGCTTTTGGTCTGAGGTAGCTTTGCCTTTGTTCTTCAGAGAGTCGTTTGCACTTGTCGTTTTATGTCAATACTTGAACAGGTAGCGAGATCAGAGAGCAAAAACGTTACCACAAGTCATTCGAAGGATCCATAGGGCACCGAAAAAATCAGTAGGCAGGCAGGCTTTGTAGGTCGTAGACCGACAAGTAGAGAAGGTGGCCTCCAGCGAGCACCCAGAGAGCAGAGGTAGCGGCCAGATCGCAGGGGAAGTAGAGCAGCAGACAGTAGGTGAGACAGCGAGGAGAGATGGGCAGATCGTAGGGCTTGCAACAGGTCATAGGCAGGACATGACAGCGATGAGCTGCAGGCAGCCAGTAGGTAGGTCGCAGACCTTAGATAGGCAGTCCGCAGACAGGGCAGACAGGCCGCAAGCAGGTGGTACAAGTCCAGCGGATCAGATCGCAGGGCAAGCAGGGCACAGGCTAGGAAGGCCGCATACAGGTCACAGTAGGTCGCAGTAGCCGCAGCAGGCTGAAAAATAGCTCCAGCGAGAGTCTATGGGCCGCCCACAGGTGGTACAGGGCCGCAGACAGAGATTCAGGGCCACAGGTGGAGCAAACAAGTTACAGTAGGCTGTGCAGGTCTGGTTTTTCCCTCCAAAATTTGGTTCTTTGTCTGGACAAGTTGGTGAGGCCACAAATTAGACTGTTATTGCATTGGTAGATCTGATTTTTGCTGGAAAATCGCACACCGAAGGCGTAGACAGAGGCTGCAACTAGTCATTTGTACTTCGCTTGAGATTTGCCTTGCCTATCATAATGTTGCCCTTGATGGTGTTGCATTCTTTTTGTCATGCAAATGGTGTGCTCATCATTCGAACCCTAATGCATGCATTTACACTCTTCTAACAAGCATTCAACTCATCCAATTCTACGAAGCAATGGCATGGTCTTTCACACATGCATCTGAACACGGAATGAACCAAGAAAAAAAATATTGTGAGTGCATTCACATCCAAATCAACTACTCAACAATGCTCTCAATCAAAATGCAAACCTTCTCTCCATCCACCTTACAACAAATGAAAGGGTAAACCCTTCACCCTCTTCCTCTCTCTAAGCAATTCATTCAATCTACAAGAAACCATACACCATGCTCATAATACTCAATCCACAATACACTCATTCCAACCAACCATGAGCATCAATTAACCAACAATTCAAAACAAGGAGTAAGCATCCTTTAGGTCTCTTCAAGCATTCAAACACTCTACATTTTGTCAATGAGAGAAAGAGGATAACCAACTATAAACAATCCTCAATAATGAAATTAAAAACCACCTCCACACAATGTGAGGTTGAAACAACCACAATCAAGGCATCACATTAAGCAATCAAGCATTCACGCCTAACCACTAACATTACTCTCAAACCACTAACAACAACCACACCACACAACTACAATTCAAGCCACTACCTCCAAGCAAATCACACTCATATGAGACAAGACAACAAGGATACAAAAGCTCTAACATCCAAATACACTAACTCTCAACACACATCCACAACACTAACTCTCAACACTATCTTTCAACACTATCTCTCAACACACATCCCCAAATACAAAGAGTTGGCTTCTTTTTATAGGAAAACCCAAGTGTCCCCCTTCAAAATGAGGCTTTGCCAATTTTCATGCCCTTCAAGCCCTCTTTGCTATTTGTCCTCAACCCATTTGATAGTACACCTAGTGGCCTCCATAAGAGAGTGGGGGAGTGGTGCATTCAAGGCTCTCTTCCAAAACTAGCCAAGATGTCATTTTTGTCAAAGGCTAGGGAGGCCATTCAAGTTTCCCCTTTTGTACACCGTAGAAGTCCAAAATGTCAATGGCTAGTGGGTGTACCTCCCAATTTTTATAGCCTCCAAGGTGTTTTGGCATTTAATATCCAAATTTTGGGTGAGGCCCTTTTCAACCCCTTTTTGAATGGAGTCTTTGCTTGTACTTCATGATCTTTATGACATAATAGTACTTGAGGTAGAAGTAGAACCTCAAGGAGGTGTTGAACTCTTTTTGTAAAGTTGCATTACATTGCAAAAAAATGAATGTAAGTAATGAACTTTTGAAAGAAATCTCATCTTGTACCACATCCAAAGAGGCATGGGATTCACTAAAAGCAATTTATGAATTCAAAAATATTTCAAGGATACTCATGCTTAGGAATCAAATTCTTCGAACCATGAAAAGAAGTAGTGAAAGTGCCCAAAATTACGTTTTTAGGACTAATTCATTGAATAAGGAGTTGTCTTCTATAGATGATAAGATCAAAGATGATCTAGCAGATTTCTTACTAGTTCTTCATATAGTAGGAAAATGGACCAAAAGTGCTCAAAATAAAAAGTTTGAACCAAGTGTCAATTTTGCGTGATGATTCATCTATGACAAAGCATCCTCACATGTGTGAGATCTGATGCATGATCAGTACCAGAGCTCCAAGAAATGTATATATAGAGGCATATTTGGCCATAATCAACAAGCAACACCAATCTTGGTTTTGGAGGCAATTTCTTGTCAATCTCTCCATTTGTCTTCATTTGTTTTGGATGTTTTGAGTTTCTATCATATTGTACTTTGATTTCAGGCTGGCATCCGTACTCTAACAGGTTACACGTGTAAAACCAGCAAGTACAATTCCCTTTCATTTATAATTGTTCTTGTGAGTTTTTCATGCCTAGAATTAATCTAGATTGATCTAAATCTTGTGTAGATTGATAGATCAATTGTATCTAATATCCGATCCCTCTTGTGGATCATTTTAGAATCCATTCTTGGTCCTATTTTGTAGATTTCCACAACTGGTTCAATCTTATTCTGCACGCTGGTTTTTACCCTGTTGAATGCATAAGTAGATTATACTTAGGTTAGCAGTGTCTGTCCCCACCTGGGTGGAGGATTGTAGACCCGAGGACAGAATCGAATTCCATCTAGGTTTGTTTTTGTGAGAATTCCAACAGTGGTAGCGGAGCAATGAATTTCTCAATAGTGATATCCTCGCGAAATTATTTTGTGTCTGAATATCAATTGTGCTTGACTCGCTTTTCTCAACAGAGAAGATGAATTTTGAGAAAATGAAGGTGAAGGTGATTGAGGTTTTGGAGGAGGTGATTGAGGTTTTGGAGGAGAAGAGTGGACTGGAGTACTTGTGATGGTGATGGATGTGGTTTGTCTTAGTAATTGTAAAAAGTCATCTACATTGACCGTAGAGTCAAGAGTGGTCAAATGTACAGGAGTGAAACTCGTGTTAAGTGTGAAAGAAGGGGTGGATGTGGCAGTGAGTGGTGGAATGGTAGCAATGCTAGGAGGAGGAGATATCTGAATAGGTGAAGTTATTGTAGTTGGTAGGACCACTCCCAATGAACCTGATCAAAGTGCCTTCACTCAAAGAGTTATTGTAGTTATTGTAGTTGGCAGGACCACTCCTAATGAACCTGATCGAAGTACCTTCGCCCAAAGAGTTGCCTGTTGTTGCTACTGCTTGTTGTCTTTGTTGGGCCTGTTGGAGTAAGGCCTCTTGTTGTGCCAAAACTTCCCTTGGGACTTGTGAGGATTTAAGGCTCCCGCCGGAATCAACGTATTCTGCCTCTATATTGCTTGATAAAATATTAGGGGAGACATCTTCTTTGACACTTTTAGCTATGTCCTTACCCTTTTGCTTCTTCGTGGGGGGTGCAGGTGTTGCAGGGTCTTCAAATATTTGTGGACTGTTCTGCTTCTTTGTGCTAGGATATTGTTCCTCTAGCTCTTTGACGACTGTGGCCATGTGTTGTTCCATGTGTTGTTGGACCATCATGTGTAAGAGGTATCCGTGGTGGCTTTTCTAGAGTTCAAGGCCACACATAGTTTCTCTTGGTTTTTTTCGGCCCACATGTAAATTTGAGTGAGATCATTCATTGTTATAGTGAAGGAAAATAAGTCACTTGCTGGAATGCGATCCATTCGGATAGTATGGACTTCAACGAACGTATTGAGAATTTCTGTGGTTGTCCAAATTTTAGGGTCCTTGATGAGCTTTATGGCAATGTCGTCGTTTGAATGGTCTTTCCATCCTCTGTCAGGAACTTCTTGAAGTATTCTGGATTATAGCTAGTTTCTTTGCCATGAATTGTCTCCCCAGTATTGGAGAAGCCAATGCCTTGGAGACGAGCTGGAGAGAGGTCGATGAGGATGTAGCTGCCATCCTTTGAGGTTACTCGGAAAGAGTGGAATTCCTCAAAATAGATGGAATATGTTGCTCACACCAAATTCTCATTTCTGCTGATCAGTGAAATATGTGACATCGAAGCCAAGACTAGTGAGAATGTCCTTGGCCAAGGTGAGAGCTGCATGATAATGCTCGATGCGGATCAAGAAGAGATCGCCCATATAAGGTCTTGGGGTCTTACGATGATGGAGCGAGAGCGAGGAATCTTTGGAGGAAATGATAGCAATGAGAGTGTATGAGGAAAAGTATTGTGAAAGTTTTATAAAGCTTTGAAAATTTTAAAAATTTTCAGCATACTCTCCAGCAGAAATATCTAATAAACTCGTGGGAGAAATGAGCGAGGCCTATATATAGACTTTTTTGGATAGGATTCACAACTTCACCCAATAATCGATTTCAGTGCTTATGATTTCTCAGTGAGGTTCTCAAATTCTGAAACAGAGTTCTAATGGTCCTACAAGTTCCTACTAGGTATTTTTTACCAAAAGAGGGTGAATTCTATGATAGTACAAAAATAGAAGTGATCAGAATTCGTAAATGTGACAAAGAAATCATGAAACACATTCTAAGGCTCAGTGAATTGTCTGCAAATTATGTCAGTGAGGATATGAAGAATAATAGTTTTTTCTATTTATGATGAGTACGACTCTGTACTAAAATCCACGAAGATAATAAATGAATCGTACATACTGAAATTGGTCTAGGCGAAGTCTGTCTGATATTATTTTGCATCAAAACTTCAGAAAAAGAATGAAATCTTGTGTTTGCAAAGAAACAAATTGAGTGGATTACTAAGTTGACAATATCTTGATTGACTGAACAAAGAAACATCCCAAAAATAAGTAGGCAGTAAGCAAAAAAGTAACAAAAATAAAAAAATAACAAACAGAAACAAAAATAGGAAATTTAACAAAGTTAGTACATATCAAGATAAAAACAGGGTTAGTTGTAGTTTCTAAGTCTGCTTCCATTAACCACACTGTCTAAAGTGTCGCCTTGTAAGGTTTGGAGTTGTATATATCCAGAGGAAAATATCACAAACCTCAGAAAAATATCGATGAAGTGTAGAAAAAATTTCAGTCCTTCACAAATTCAAATGCGTGTTTTTTTTTTTTTTGATTTTTTTGTGGACAATATGGGGATCAGATTAAAGCTTCGATGACGGGCATTACATATATATAGGTTGCCATGTGTTTTGGTCATAGTGCATGGTTTAGGACAATTTTCGGGCAAAAAATACATATAATCTGATTTTTTTATTCTGGCACGTTTCTGGCCCCCTCACAAACAGTCGGCATTTATGTCAACCAATGCCTTCCAGCATTTTACAATAAAGGATTATGTCGCGGCATTTTACTAAACACATGAATTTATGTCTTTCAACATTTTTCTACCTATGCCGAATTGCGCGTAAATTTTTAGAGAATGCCAACATGTGCCAACTCTTGTATTTCTACATGTCCTTTGTTTGCAGCAGGTTTGCAAGGACGCTATCATGAATACTTGAAGTAAAGTAGCTGGTAATAGACCGAGGCAACTGGATCAAATTGCAACAAGAATTTAAGAATCTTTTATTGGCAATTTTTACAACTAGTAAGACCAGAGGTTATAACAAGATACTCTTATAAACCAAAGGATGTATGAAAGGGCTATATATGAATGTCTTTAAGTACAATTCAACTTTAGTATCAGCCAAATCATGCTTACCAAAAAGAGATTGTGGTCCTTCTATATAAAGCTCTATATTAAAGACCCAATGAAAGTACCATCCTTTTTTAATAGGAAT
Organism: Diphasiastrum complanatum; assembly: GCA_029204225.1. Classification (NCBI taxonomy): domain Eukaryota; kingdom Viridiplantae; phylum Streptophyta; class Lycopodiopsida; order Lycopodiales; family Lycopodiaceae; genus Diphasiastrum; species Diphasiastrum complanatum. The sequence goes on along the minus strand of CM055111.1, from coordinate 4,013,971 downwards.
TTAATAGGAAATGATATTGGATGCAAACATAATGCATTTAAAATTAATGTATCATTGGACAATCAATGGCATGAATGGAAAGGAGAACTGATGCAAGTAAAGAGATGCAAGAAGAATGAGAAGTTACACAAATAACTTGGAGTAGAAGCTTTGAGAAAGAGGGTCTCTCTCTCTCTCTCACTCATGATGTTGGATGAAAACATAATCCATTTGGAATTAATGTATCATTGGACAATCAATGGCATGAATGGAAAGGAGAACTGATGCAAATTTGTAAAGAGATGCAAGAAGAATGAGAAGTTATACAAACAACTTGGAGTAGAAGCTTTGAGAAAGAGGGAGTCTCTCTCTCTCTCTCTCTCTCTCTCTCTCTCTCTCTCTCTCTCTCTCTCATGCATGTGCGCACATACACCCACAAATATATATATATATCAGACATGAGGGACGTGGCCTTTTCGCGTCCGGACCAGGACGTGGGGTCGCGTCCTATTTTTTTTAATAGCTATTTTATACACTAAAATAATTTTTTTTTTGTAAATTGCGTCTGGGTGGACTGGATGCGGCCCTGGCACATTTGCGTCCTAGGATGCATCTTTGAGATATATATATACTATAAGTAGAATACGAAAGTAGAAAAACATACTGGCTATCAGGAATTAAATATATATTATAGCAACACATCAATGTACACTTCCATTTATGAAAGTTATAAAAAGCTCTAGTTGCCCAACACCATAGAGATTTAGCAGCAGTAGAGGTCCGTCTTGTTGATAATATGGCGTTCTTGGTTATACTCTCGCTTAGCACAAAAGTACATTTTTGTATGCTTGGACAAATGCTTGGACAATATATATAACGAAGCAACAATAGACGAGTGGTCAACTGATACTAATGATAGGATGATACAAATGCAGCAGATGCTGATGTGACACAAATTATGCTATGTGTTGTAGCAGACATTCAGCAGATCTATAGGAAGACAGCTGAGCTGCTTGCTGAGTTTCTGCATTTAATTCCAGTGTTTGCAAATCAAAATCTACTGATATGAAGTAGCTACCAAGATGTTGAATCATTAAAATCACAGAAGCTATTCTCGAAATTGGCCTTCTTATGGATGGATCTGAACTGGACCTGGCCAGTCCTCAGGAGCCTGTACCAGAAGACGAAGAAGCCATTTTGAGTTTGAGTTCTCATCCCAAATTATGGAAGCTAAAACCTCTTATTTGTCAGAACCAGCGGCACGCAGCATGAGCGAGGTACACCATATTCCATAATACTAGGCAACGTGCTGGCGGATAGATGGTAATTTCACTTTGAAAGCCCTCATTCAATTATACACAATTTTCCACACGATGCTTACAACACACCATAATAATAACTGTCGGATGTGACTAGAAACCATTATCCACACGATCTCTATCTAATTCGGTCCAAATGCGGATTCAGATCGATTCAATTTTTGCAGTGAAACATTCATTGTTGATGTATCGCTGTTTGGAAAAAGCTCAGCAGCTGGAATGGGAGCAGTAGCTGAATTCAAAGTCACACAGAAGCTTCCCTATCGATACCATAGAGGAACTCAACATGTAACACATCAGCAATCAAAGTCGAGAAAAATAATTCCCGGATGGGAAATAGCCAACCACTATTGGCGCAGTCGGAATTGTACCCTTGTCCGCTAGTTTTGTCTTCATCTCCTTCTTCTGAAACTGCCTTGTTGGATCAGAAGAAGCTGACGAGTGGTCATGTACTTTGTTGGGTTTTTGAGAACCTAGATTGGCAGAGCTTAAACAAGCCCCCATGGTAGATGGTAGATGGTATATGGAGAAGAGTCCTATAGCAAAGTAGATGGTAGATAGTAGATGGTAGATGGAGAAGAGTCCTATAGCAAAGTGTATATATAGATTGATGAGTAGTAAAGAAGGAAGGAAGGAAACGTGACCAGCGTGCATAGAGATTGAGAACACGAACAGGAAGGTGAGGAGAGGAGAGGAGATGAGATAGTTATATAAGGAGTATAGGTGAGGTGGTGTGAGAGTTGCTTTCACTTCACGTTTTCAATCTTTGACCATAGTGTCCTCTTCATGAATCAATCAAGGCGACCCGTTCCTTCCCATGAGTTGGAAAGACGACCCGTTCCTTCCCATGAGTTGGAAAGAGATGTAACAAGTGATTGTGGCAAGCCAATGCTCCTTCCTCCAAAATGAGTTGTTTTTTTTTTTCAAATATTACACATATGGGAATAAAATCTAATATGTGTATCTATAATCTATCAAGTCTAACTTGTATTCTCTCTCTACCCAAGAGCAACCAAGTTTTATACTTTGTTTTTTTTCATCAAGTTGTCTCATATTATGTGAATGATAGATGCATGCGTTGGATATCCAATCATAACTCCTTTGACAGAACCAGGACCTTCCTCCTTCCTAGTCTCTAAAGGCACATGCACAAAACAAATGCAACTAAAGATCCTAAGGTGATCTATCTTAGGCTTTTTCTTGTACAACATCTCATATAGCGATCTTCCTCTAAGAGCAAGATTAGGAAGTCTATTACATAAGTAATTAATTAGCACATGAAATTGCTTCTCCCCAAAAATCTTTTGGAAGAGATGTCTCTAGTCTAATTGCTTTTGCACATTCACATAGAGTTCTAGTTTTTCTTTCAACTATCCCATTTTATTGGGGATAATAAGAACAAGTAAACTCTTTTCTCACTCCCTCTTGCTCACAATAGTCATTAAATTTGTTGGAGATATTCCCCTCCATTATCACATCTCAAAGCTTTCAACTTACAAGAAAATTGATTTTCAATTAAAGCTTTGAACTTAAGGAAGACATCAAACACCATGGATTTAAAAGACAAGAGGTACACCCAATAAAATCTTGTCATCTATGAAAGTTACAAAGCAAGTTGCTCCTCCTTTGCTCTTGGAAGAGGAGAAGTGAACATCCGAGTGAACTAGCTCAAGAGGATGATGACTCTTGATGTTGGATTTTAGAAAAGGTCTTCTATGAGATTTGGAATAGCACAAGCTTCACAAGGTTAAAGCTCTTTGTCATAGACTTTGGTAATCCAGTAGCTTTTTCTTCTTTGACCATAGATGTCATGGCCTTCAAATTGGGTGGCCCGATCTATTTTGCCATAGATCTTCTTGTACTTGGAGAAAAGCCAACCTTTCAAAGTTGGGTGATCTCACACATGTCTGAGCACAATATTCCATACAGTACCTAGCATGGATCAAATCAATGTGATTTTGATCCTTCTTGATTCAAAAATCCCCTAGACATTAGAAGAGTTTTGAGCTCCAAAAGACCCTTTAAGAATTTGTGCAAGATGATGTTTATATTATTAAAATATTATAACACTAATACTTTTGACTTGCCATAACTTTTTAATCGTAGCTCAAAAGTATGCCATCTGGATATCATTGGAAAGCCCTTGTCAAGCGCTTTCCAATGCACCAAACTTTGCTAAAATTGGACTTACCACTAGAAAGTTATGCCATTTTTAGTGTGGAATCAAAATGTCGACTCAAAAAGTTACATTACGTAGATTTCAAATTTGAGTGTTTGGATTGGTTTATGTGTAAGAAAAAATTGAGAAAAAATATAAAAAGAATCTTTACAAAGGGTCTTTTTTGGATTTAGAACTCCTCTAAAGTAGCATAAAAATCTAGTACTCTCTCAAATCCGAGTTTTTCAAGTAAATTTTCATCAAGCTTGATGCATGCAAATCATCCTTAGGTAGCTATGATAACATGTCAACATTTCACACGTGTGGAGACTCACAAAATGATGTGATTAATCTTCTAAGGGTTGTGTAATTGCACATGAATCTATCTCTTGATTGAGCAAGCGATCTAACTAGACAATCTCAAGGCAAGAGCACACAAGCATGCATCCATTCACAAACTGTCATTCACATTGTATGAGACCACTTGATGAAAAAAACTAAGTATAAAATCTGGTTGCTCTCAGGTAGAGAGACATAGTAAATGCTCTCGAGGAGAGAGAGAATGTAAATTTTTTTTTTAAGTGTTGGAGCTTTCACTCTTATCAAAAAACCAAGTGTCAATGCAAGCTCTCACTCTCTCATAGAGTGGCTCGAGATCCAATATAGGTGGAAACATAGATCAATGATTGGTCCACTCTCAAATCACCTCTTACAATGATTGCACCTCATTCAAACCACCTCCTACTTTGATTGGACCATTTTGGTACACCTCTTGCTCCTATTGGTACACATGCCAAAATAACATTATGAGGTGTAATCCTTGCTCCCTCTACCTATTGGATTTCAATGTTTAGGACCAAATCCATTGAGTAATGAGCATCCTAAAAGATTTAGCCAAAGTCGACTCCATCAACTTTGAAGTCATCAGTGTTCGAAGTCCGACTTCATCGACTTCGACTTCTCAATGTATATACTCAATCTTGCTTCACCAAGGTACCCAACCTCGAAGTGTTCGAAATACACGACTTACTTCATTCCATCAACTTCGACTTCTCACATATATACCCATCAAACAAATCAGTTGACTTAATTGAATTGGTTATCAATCGACAAATCTGACTCAGATGACAAATCGGACTAGGCCGAAATATCTAATGAGTCCGAACTATCTGACTTTATCATCAAGGAAAAGTCGATCCATGAGCTATCAGATGACTTCAAGTACATCTCTGATAGTCCACCTAACTTGTACATACATTTACAGTTAGAGAAGATGGCCATCTAATTCATAATGACTACAATACATTAAGTAGTTAAGATTTCATGCTCCCAATGCGTTGAGCACTGACATGCAATCATCAATGTATAGCATCAACACTCTTGCCAGATTGGAGAGGCTGTACTCTAGTTAAGTAACTAAGTTGCTATCAGTTAGCTAAGTTTTTGCAATCAACGATTGTCAGCTGGAGAATTTTATGCACCTATTGTCTTGCATTGTTCCACGCTCTTGTACTCATCTTTCCCATTCAATCAGAGTGCAAGTTTTTGTCTCACTTCTGTTTCGTTCTTTTTGCATTGCTACTCAGTCTTCATCTTCATTGTTGCACTACCGTTATCAGACTTCCATTGCTATCCTACCATTTTCTAGCATGGTATCAGAGTGGGTGGCTCAGCAATCTGCATTTCTATTGCAAGTTATCAGTCTTGTTTCTACCGAGACTTCATCTCAGCAAGTGCACAGTCAACAATATTAAGACATCGCTATTTCTACCAGTGATCTCTACACTAGAATGGATTTATCTTCTAGTTCATCTCTAATTGACAAGCTCGACGGAGAGAACTACCATATCTGGAAGTTCAAGATGAGAGTAGTTCTACTTGCCAAAGAACTATGGGACATCATTGATGGCATTGAGGTCAAACCAAAGGCTGATGCAACCAACATCACCAAATGGAGATAGAGAGATGGCAAGGCATTTGCCTTGATCACTCTCAATATCAAGGACTCTCAGATCAGCCATATATGTGCTACTGAGACTGCTAAGAATGCATGGGACATCCTAGCAACTCTCTATCAGACGTCACCTCCAAGTTTCATCTGAGGAAGAAATTTTTCACTCTCAGAATGTCTGATGTAGATAGTGTTTCGAGCCATCTCAACACTTTCAAGAACCTTATGGAGCATATGACTGCAACAGGATCAGTCATTGAAAATTCAGATGAAATAATGACTCTATTATCAAGTCTCCCTAATGGTTGCAGCCTGTATCAACACACCAACAACATCAGGATCTTTATCATTCCAGCCAAGTGCAGAAGTTATTCGGTAAATATTGTAAAAGGACTGGTCATCTCATCAAGGACTGTCAAACTTTGAAGTACAACAATGAGAAGAAGAAGCAGTTCTAGCAGCAAGCCAATGTTGCTACAACCAGTCACTTGATCCAAGAACAAGAGGAAGATGAAGCAGCCTTCATGACCAAGGTTGGAGAGCAGCAGGATATCAACTCCTGGTATCTGGACTCTGGAGCAACTCAACACATGACTCACCATCGAGACTGGTTCCAGGACTACAAAGCATTCACCCACTCAAGAGTTGTGCAGCTTGGAGACAACTCATCTCATTCTATCAAAGGTGAAGAAACAGTCAAAGTCGAATTAAAGAAAGGTGATGTAAAATTGTTGTCCAATGTTTTTCATGTTCTTAACCTTACAAAGAATCTAATTTCGATAAGTAGAATCACTAATTTTGGTCAAAGGGTCAAATTTGATATAGAGGGCTACACCATACTCGATAAGTCTAGAAAGGTTTTAGCCTTCGATAGACGATGTGGCTACCTCTACAAGCTTAGTCACTGCTATTCAACAAACAGCCAAGCTCTTCATACATCAACTTCTGAATCGGTTGATATGCTTTGGCATTTCAGATTAGGCCATCTAAACTTCAACAGTATTCAACAAATGTCAAGTCAGAAATAGTGCAAGATCTTCCTTCTTTTAGCAAACCGACTTCCCCTTGTGAAAGTTGTATTATCAGCAAGCATACAAGAAGTCCTTTTATTTCTGATTGTGTTGGAAAAGTATGGAATGGCCAATTGCAAGCCGAGTTTCTTTCCACTCGACCCTGGACTAAAGCTGTCAAAAGAACAATCTCCTCAAACTGAGACAGAAAAGGAGGGGATGAGGCAATATCCATTTCACTCCATCATCGGCTCACTGATGTATGCAATGATATGTACTCGACCTGACATTGCATATTCGATCAGTTCAATTAGCCAGTTTCTATCAAATCCAGGTCTAACCCATTGGAAAGCACTCACAAAACTCATGAATTACATCCAAACAACCAAACATCTTAGCATCTGTTATGGAAGCAGCCAACCTACCAACATACTTGAAAGATACATAGATGAGAATTGGGTAGGAGATATCAATACCAGATGGTCTACTTCTGGATTTGTATTTTTATACAATCAAGGACCAACCTCTTGGAACAGCCGAAAGCAGACCTCAGAGTACATTGCCACAAATGCTACCAAGGAGGCAATTTGGCTGAGGCACCTGCTACAGAAATTGACCTTGCACAGTCACATCCAACGACCATCTTTTGTGACAACCAAAGCACCATACCTCTCTCTCTCAATCTGAGATTTCATTCTCGAAGCAAGCATATCGAAATCGGATATCACTATTTAAGAGAAAAAGTGCAAAGCAAGGAAATATCCTTAGCCTACTATAGGACAAAATCAATGGCAGTAGATTACTTCACAAAGGCTCTATCAAAGGAGCACCATCTTAGACTCAATGACATGTTGAATATAAAAATCGAAAGTTTTCGGGATCCACATTCAGGGAAGTGTTGGAATTTGATGCTCAGCCTCAAATCCATTCAATAATGAGCATCCTAAAAGACTAGAAAGAGAAGAGTTGAATTTCTGAACATAGATTCAAAAACTTTCGCATCGAATTTTTAAAAAAAATTTGATACCAGATCGACTCGAAAAATTCTATATTTTTCAATTCAGTGTATATTTTTTATACTGTCGGTCTAAAATCCGACCCAACAACTTTGCGTTGACAGTCCGCCCACTTTGTACATGCATTAACTATAATGAGGCGGTTGTAATAACTACAACGAAAGGTAGTTGTAAATATTTTGTAGGATATCAGCCCTAGAATTTTCATTAGAAAACTTCTTCTAATTATTCGAGTTTTTGTAGCCAGCGTTATCAGGTTCGATTTTCAGAGCTTATGTTTGCCTACATGCATTTTTGCATTTATTTTTTTTCCACCAGCATGCATTGCATCTAAAATCATCATTTTATCCACACCCAACCACAAATGGTTCTAGAAACCCATCGCCCCACCACCCTCCACTGCTCTTGCATGTTTTTCATGGGAGGAAGAACTGTTTGTTGAATTGTCGCTTGCACCTGCCACTTTTAATTTTTAAACAATTTCCATTCGATGTGCACCTGACGACAAGATAAACATTGTGTCCGACGATTGCATCCGACGACTTTGCGTCCGACATTTGCATCCGATGACTAGCCTATCATGTTGCATCTGCTAGTGTTGCATTCGACATTGCATCCATCAGTGCTGCATCTGCCAGTGTTGCATCTGATGTTGCATTTGACAATTTCCATCCATTACTATTGCGTCTGACGATTGCAGCAGATAGTGTTGCATCCGATAGTGCATATGGACTAATTCCGATTCGAAGTGCATTTGACGACTAGTCCATACAAGTTCCATCCGACACAGTTGCATCCGACACTATCCTTACACTTTTCTACCCGCACTGTCAATCCAGTTGCATCCGACGAGCTTCTGCTCAGATCCAACAAACCATATTTTATAAAATTTCTATTGGAAACTAATTATATTCTAAGGTACTGTCAATCACACATTTCAAAAAAAAAACATGAGTTGCATCAAATCATAGTTGATTCCAATCAGTTCTCATGGCCAACTTACCAGAAGGGGTTATAAATGAGTTCACATCAACCAATCATCCAAATGATGAGAATAAATCCTATCATCTTAGATCTTAGATAATCAAGATCCTGGATCATCTAGATGGACACCTAATCTTGACGATCAACATGTTCAACATGCTCACCATACCGCATGATCTGATAAACGAACACCCCGATTGGAATCAGCCATCTCACATTTAATTTCTCGAAACAAATTTTGTCTGAGTATAAGAAGACAAATTATTCGAGATTCATTATACTTGGAGATGGTTCTAAGCATGTAGTTGATGGAACTGGTGTACTGTGGTTAGACACGAATCATGGTGACAAAAAACTGGAGGAAGTTCTCTATGTTCCTACTATTGATAAAGATCTTCCATCCGTAGCAAAGATAGTCGATACAAGAATGTCAATAACCTTCATAAGGGACTCTTGTAAATTGTTCAATGAAGATTCAGATAACTTAGTTGCTAAAGGTAACAGAGAAGGTAATTTGTATCACTTGAACATTTGAACTTGAGTCGAACAAGCAAATCAAACTCAAGAATCGACATATATTATGTGGCACAAGAGGTTATGTCACATAGACATGGAAGCCTTGTACCAAGCCAACAAGAGTCTATGAATTGAAGGAGTCGAAATCAAGAGTCGGAAGAAAACCAGTTAAATGCAAGTGGATCTACAAGATCAAAATAGGTCCTGATGGAGATAACATCATATACAAAGCAACGTTGGTTGCGAAAGGTTTTTCACATAAATATGGGATTGACTACATTGATACTTTCTCACCAGTAGTCAAACACACATCAATTCGCTTGTTATTCGCTTATGCAGTGGCTCATGATCTCAAAATCCATATTGTGGATGAGAAAGCTGCTTTCTTGCATGCAAAATTAGAAGAAGAATTATTCATCAACCACTTGGTTTTATAAGCCAAGAATATCCATAATTCGGATGTCACATGAATAAAAGCATCTATGGTCTGAAACAAGCAGCCAAACAATGGTATAGAAAGAAGGATGAAACACCATGTTCTTTAGGCTTCAAACCTTAATTTGTTGAGTTGAATGTCTATATCGAACATATCAAAGATGAAGTTATCATTCTAGCTATTTATGTTGACGACACTCGTATCTTCTCAAGAAAAGATAAATTGATTTCAGATGTCAAAAGAGACATTTTTGGAATATTTGAGATCACTGACCTAGGAGAAGCAAAAATCTATCTAGGCTTACAGATCAAAAGAGACTTTGAAGGTGAAAAGTTGTATCTTCACCAACAAAAGTATACTCGAAAATCATTGAAGACTTCAACATGCTCGAATGCAAAGGTGTGCATACTCGCATGATACTTGGAACAATACTGAGTAAGGCAAATTGTCCGCAGACTCTCGAAGAAGAGAAACGTATGGCCAATACACCCTATCAAAGGTTGATTGGATCATTGTTGTATCTTACAAACAACACCAGACCTGATATAGCATTTGCGGTATATAGGCTAAACCAATTTAATCTGAATCCAGGATCGTTACATTGGAAGTTAACAAAAAGAGTAGTACAATATCTCCAAGAATTGAAAGACTATGGACTGTGTTATTCGAAGGAAGCTGGATTTCGGATCGAATCTTACAGTGACGCAAGCTGGGCATCCATGAAGGATGATAGCAAAAGCATTTTAGGAGGTTGTACTCTAGCATCTAGCATAGCCATACTTTGGATAAGCAAGAAGCAAACAACGGTAGCTCAATCTTCGTGTGAGGCCGAATATGTAGCAACAACTAAAATGGCAAACGAGCTGATATGGATCAAACAAATGCTAGAAGGATTTGATGAAACTATTTCTGAACCTTATGTCTTACTAATGGATAACACTTCAACAATCTATCTTATGAAAGATCATGTGTTTCATTAAAAAATGAAGCATATAGCTATCAAGTATCGTGTTATTTGGGACTTAGTTGAAAAGAAGATACTGAAGATAGTCTTCATACCTACAGAGGAAATGACAGCTGATATCTATACAAAGCCACTTGATAAAGCTTTGTTTGAGAATCAGCGAAGAAGATTGGGGTCAACCCAACTGTCCACTTTGAGACGGAGCTATAGAACACCTCAACAGACAAATCTCGGTTCTACCAACAAAGTGCACAGTCTAATTGACAAAGGCTGAGAATTCAAAATTGTCATGAAACTTGAAACTCAAACTTGAAACATTTTTATTCTTGTTCAAACTCGAAACTCGAACTCAAAATTGTCGTGAACAACAAACTGTGTGAACAGATAAACTGTCACGAACAAGAAACAAACTCGATAGATAAACTGTCACGAACAAAAATCTTTCAAGTCTGGAAACAGAACATTTGTTGAATATCAACCGTCTTAACGGTTAGATCGATTGTTATAGAATAAAGAAGGCCAAAAGACCTATCATGTGACAATATAAATACATGTGCACTTATTCATTGTAAAACAAGAAAGCAACAAGACAACAAGAGATGTATACAAATAAATTAGAATCAAAATTATAAAAATTCGACTGATCAAAGTTTCTCAACAGATGATTTTTCTCAATTATTCTGATTGTCTAAAATTGTCTATTACACTCACGCACATATCTCCTATATCTACATGCTTTACTCAATCAAAGTGGAAACTGCTCTATTAGTACATAGACCAAAATTAGACACGATTGAAGACACTGATATTAGTTTGATTCATTCAAACTTTCATCGTGTTCTCTGAAGGAGAATTCTTAATATTTTTCCTACAACAACAACCACTTGCACAACAACGACGCTTGGCACTCCTAGGTTCAAAGAGGATCTGGCTCAACCAAACAGGCCAACCCAGCAGAATTGACAAGTTCAGGCCAATGTCATGCAAATTACCACCTATGACACCCTAGCCTATGAATATACTTATGATGACGATAATTCTAGCACGTACATAGATGAGGCATATGTCTCTTATTCCAATGAGCCATACTGTTTAGGCTATCTCACTCTTTCCTTAAGCATGACTACGCCTATCAGACCATCCAAACAAAAGATGCACATCCAATGATGGCAAGACTTTATTTCTGAGCCGCATTCACTTCCAGTCAGTACGTGCAAATGATCAAAAAATGGTATGAAAATAAGATCACACTTGGAATGAAGCCATACTTGGAACCTATTCCATTGGGTGCAAAGACAAGATTGCCATCTGAAGAAAGGTTGGCTACGAGAAATCTCTTGATAGAAGAAAAGCTGAGAAGGACAAACAAAAGACTCTCGGTTACGCAAGGCTATCCTGAAAAGCTGTTGTGATTTTGAAGTTTTGCCGTGACACCCAAAAACAAAACCAATAAGCTCTTCATTTTACGTAGGCAAGCACAGATCCATGCCTTTCCAAGAACCACATGTTAAAGCTGAAACAATGTAGTGGGACCTGCAACACTATAGGGGAGGGTAATATTAGCTGATGCCATGCCTCGAGGTGTTGATGCAGAACCTCTCCACTCAAAAGGGCTTCCAACAGAGATGAAGTTGAGATCCGAGTCTGAGAGCACAAGAATTATTAGTGCTAAACTGAGATTTACAAATTGTGAGCCCCATGGTAATTTTTGAAAGATGGAAGACCATGTGAGAGCTAGTGACTTAGACTTTCTCAACTTAAGGTATGTTTTTTAATAAAAAGGCCTCCTATTATCATGTAAGAGGTGGAACCCAAATCTTTATAGAATGGGGTTCATTTAGTTGTAAGAGGTGGAATCCAAATTATATTAGAACTAAATTCACTAGCTTGTGGGTATAGAGGCCTCCTCCATGAGTTTCCAAGCATGTGATATGGTATTGAAATGTTGTTGAATTGAAATTTGAATATCTCTCCATTGCATTTCCATCTATGTTCCATTTTCATGCATTAATGTGTTTTGTTGTTGATTCTTCCTCTTCAAAGTTTGGCTTTGTGATTAGAATCAGGTAGATGTGCTCTCTCCCACAAGCTAAAAAAACAAGGTCGCCCTTCAAACCAAATTTAATAGCGATTTAAAGGGAGCTCTATTGTGCCTTTTTTGCCAAAATAAAAAAAATTGGGGCCGACTTTTATGCAAATTTTTTAGTTATTAAAAAAAGTATAAAATTGTCACTTTTGGCTACTCTACAAACATGTCATTGGTTAAAGAGCAACTTTGGCCACCCGTAAATTTGAATTGTGTAACAGTTTAAAGGGATTTTATGCCCTTTTTAAATAACATTTGCAAAAATAATTGAGTGACTAAAAATTGCTTTGTGGATTGACAATAAAAAAAACAAAAGATTGACAATTATTTGTTGCCCTTTTGTTTAAAAACAAAAGAAAAACAAAAACCATTGTTTATACCATTCATAAATTTTTATTTAAAGCTAACAACTCTTGGCCACCTTTGTGATGAGATGCATAAGAGTAAAAGAGTGGCCACAAATCACTCTTTATGCCAACATTCAATCATTGTTCAGAAGACATATTGGCCTTTTAACAAATATTTGAATATTATAGTTTTTAAAATGAGGGGGACTTTTCACTCTCTAAAAATAGCATCTTTATGATTGTCATTATTTACACAATCGTGTCAACATCACATAATTATTCTAACATGTTAATTAATGAATAACATCGAGATATTAGTACATCACTTCAAATCATTATTATTAAACCCTTGATTTTTAAAAGCCATGTCTTTGCCCATGGAACAAATAAGCCACAAACATCCTCTAATGTAGTACACTCTTCATTATATTTTGAGAGTCCTTCTTTTGGTTCAAATACTTCAACAACCTTGATCAAATAATTGCCCTCTCCAATAGGCCTACAATGCCATGTTGTTTTGGGATCTTTACTTTCTAGTGTGCCTTGTGCAACCAACTTTTTTTTGATATTCAATACATTGGCCATAGCATTCAAGTGAAGAGCCTATTTCATGCAAAATAACCAATGAGAATAATGATGAATCAATCTTCAAAGATAGGATGTTAAAACATACTTAAAAAAACTAGGAAAATAAAAACTTGATCATCATTAATTTCACTTTCAATAGATAATTTGACTCAACATAGATTATGAAAGTGTGTGTATGTGTGTGTGTGTGTGTGTGTGTGTGTGTGTGTGTGTGTGTGTGAGAGAGAGAGAGAGAGAGAGAGAGAGAGAGAGAGAGAGAGAGAGAGAGAGAGAGAGAGAGAGAGAGAGAGAGAGCGACCCAATTTGAAAAATTGCTTAGATTAGCAAGATTGGATATGCAATACAAAGGACATGGTCACCTTTTATATTTAAGAGGTAGATCTAATTTCCTACCTCCCTTTCTTTTAAATTAAAATATTTGGTGGGAAAGGACCCTCCAATCACTAACTTAACTTTTAGGCCTCTAAATTTATTTACTTGCGTAAATAGCCTAAAAGTCTCTTTTATGCTATCTATTTGATCAAATAACAATGTGATCACTGGGTTGGACTCCCACACGAATGGTGCCAAATCCCTCTCACTTATTAACTACTAATAGATCTATGATCTAACTAGGGTTGCCTTGATATCCACAAACCCTCCAGCAACTATTTGATACTCCAATCAATGACAGTCGATTATGCAAGTTTTGGCAGCAGCCCCATGACCAATCTCAAATATAATAGGCTTAAATTTTAATATCATCATGTAAGCCTCACATATTTTCAAGTTCTCTACATCAACATCATGTCCTTATACACATGGAATTGAAAATAATTCTAAGGTAATGACCCAAACATGACATAAGAGCCAATCACTATTTGCATATGCTTTCTAGATTTTGGAAATAGGAACACTCTTCTTCATGTTACATGGTTGGTACTTTTTATGGTTCCATACCATATAATCAAGTGAATGACATTTTATTGAGTTTCTAAGCATGTTCCTAGGGCTAACCAAAATTGTATCATCAATGTGTTAGAAAGTGTCAAGGCTCTAGCCCTTGCACAACACTCTAGGAACACAAATGTGTGAAAGTACTGTACTTTAGGACCATAAATGGATCCACAAAAGGTCCACAAGAGTGATTGGATGCTTGCTTAACAATCTATCTAAAAACTGTAAAAATTACAGCAAATAAGGATCCTAAAACACTTGAAATGATGAGGGAAACAATAGATTATGATTTCATAAGATTAGCACAAGTTGAACCATCAAAATCCATCAAAAATCTATGCTTGAACCTCACTAAATGGCCCAAATCCTTGAAGAAGGCTTCACACGTGTGAAAGTACGGCCTCCCACAGTCTGAGTACTGTACACCAGATCTACATTCAATCCTATAATCATTAGTAATCACAAGTACTCAAACAATTATGAACATAGAGAGCAATTGCACCATTATGAGAGAAAAAACATGAAATTGCTTGATTGATTTTGGTGAGATATCATCACCTATATATACATGATCCATCACGGTTTTGGGCAGGTATGAGTAGCCCTAAACCTATCCCTAATGCTAATTTTGGTGGATCTTTCATCCCTACCAAGTTAGGGTTGGAATCTTGGAGATCCCTCAACAATGCAAAAATTACCAAAAATAGCTCCTATTTTTTCTCCCTTGTATCTAAGCATAATTTGGACTCATTCCAAAGGTTCTAACACTTAGGTCTACTTGAGAACATCCTTATGAATGGAATCCTATTCTATTTGGCACGTGTGACAAGCCACATCATGACCATCTAACTATTTACAAGTTATATGACCAAAACTAGTCAAGCTAGAATTGTGAATTTTTAACACTCCTCCTCACTATCTAGCTTGGTTCAATCATTGCTTTACTAATCACTCCAAGTGATGATCTGAACTTCATAAAAGGTGTCTTTTGAAGTGGTTTAGTAAGTAGATCAGCTACACATTCATTGCTTGGAACATGCTCCAAAGCAATCTCCTTGGCTTGCACCATTTCTCTCACAAAGTGATGGCATATCTCAATGTGCTTAGATCTTGCATGGAAGATTGGGTTAGATGCAAGGTGTTGGGCTGATATATTGTCATTGTAGATGATTGGTGCCTCCTCTGAATCCATGATCTTTAGTTCCACCAATAATCTCTTGATCCAAAGTACCTCCTTTGTAGTGGTTGTCAAAGCTTTGTACTCGGCCTCGGTTGAAGATAGAGATATAGTTTCTTGCTTTTTTGAAAGCCATGAAACCACACCTTCTCCTATGAAAGTTGAATAGGCACTTGTTGATTTCCTATCCCTCTTGTCCCCTGCAAAATCTGAATCACTAAATGCATGAAGGTTAATCACATCTCCTCTATATAGAATCCCAAAATCCAATGTACCCGAGATGTATCTTAGAATCCTCTTAGCCTTTTTCCAATGGATATTCAATGGCTTTTGCATGGATTGGCTCAACCTACATACACTAAAGCTAAGATCTGGTCTAGTTATAGTGATCCACATTAAGGAACCTATAAGTTGCCTAAACAAAGTGATGTCCATGAAGGATCTTTCGTCATCTTCATTTGGCACTTTTACATCTTGCTCCATTGGTGTGTCAACACTTTTGCATACTTCCATCTTAAACTTCTTCAAAAGACTTTGAGCATAGTTTACTTGACTTATAAAGATAAAATCAGACCCTCTAAGTACTTCTATGCCTAAGATGAAGTGAAGACACCCTAGATCTACCATCTTGAACTCTAAGGATAGATCTATCTTGATTTTTTCAATACCATCAACACTATTTCCACTAATGATGATGCCATCTACATAAATGAGTAAAAGTACAATACCAACATCATCAAACTTAATGTAAAGAGTAGGATCATATTCACTTTGAACAAAAGAAAGTGAAATAAGATAGCAATGTAGTCTTGAATTCCAAGATCTCGAGGCTTGCTTCAAGCCATAGATGCTTCTTTGGAGATGGCATACTTTGTTCTCCATTCCATGCTTGATGAACCCTTGTGGCTGCTCCATATAGATATCCTCTTCCAAAAAACCATTCAAGAAAGCATTAGAGACATCCATTTGACATAGAATCCATCCAAAATGTGATGCAAGTGCAATGATTAGTCTTATTGTGACCATCTTGGCCACGAGTGCAAAAGTTTTCTCATAGTCTATCCCTCTCTCTTGAGCATAACCTTTTGCAACTAATCTTGCTTTATGTTTGTTAACACTCCCATTTGCATTCAACTTAAGCTTGAAGACCCACTTGCATCCTATTACATTCCTTTGAGGTCTCTCAACAAGCAACCAAGTTTCATTCTCAATCAAGGCATCATACTCATCCAACATAGCTTTATACCATTCTTTGGAGTTCAATGCATCTTCAACATTAGACGGTTCTTCAAAACTAGATAAAGCATAAGAAGTGGATGAGATACCCTTAACTTGCTGTCCTTTGCCTTGATATGTGAGCCTTGATGGCTCCACTTTTGCCCTTGAAGATCTCCTTGGTGTGATAGGTGGGTTTGGTGCTTGCTCCTCCATGAGCTCCTCCTCAAAACCAAGATCTTGCTCCTCGGCCATCTTCTTCTTGATTGTTGGAGCACTTGAGCCTTCTTCAAGCATATGCATATGATGTTCATCAAAGATGACATCCCTTGAAACAACAAATTTGTTCAAGGATGGGAGATAGACTTTGTAGCCCTTGCTTGAGCTTGCATATCCAAGCATGATCCCTCTTGTGGAAGATGGATCCTCCTTGGTTCTTGTTTCCAATGGCACATGCACATAACATATACACCCAAAAACTTTCAAGTGATTAAGATTGGGTTTCTTTCCATACAACATCTCATAAGGAGTTTTGCCTTCAATTGCTTTGCAAGACACCCTATTCATCAAGTAGTTTGCACATACAAGAGACTCACCCCAAAAGGATTTGGGAAAACAAGCATCTAATCTTAAAGCCTTAGAACATTCACATAATGTTCTATTCCTTCTTTCAGCAACTCCATTTTGTTGAGGAGTGTAAGGACAAGAAGTCTCTTTCTTGATCCCTTCCTCCTCACAAAAGGCCTTGAACTCATTGGAGATGAATTCTCCACCATTGTCACTTCTAAGAATCTTGATGCTATGATTATGATGCTTTTCCACAAACAACTTGAACTTTACAAAAGTATCAAATACTTGAGACTTGAAGGAAAGTAAGAACACCCAACAATATCTTGAGTAGTCATCAATGAAGGTTAAAAACTTGGATGAACCTCCATTAGATTTGGTGCTAGCAATGTGCACATCCGAGTGTATGAGTTCAAGAGGATGAGATGACTTTGTGATGGAGTTAGGAAACACCTTCTTATGTGCCTTGGATAAGGCACAAGCTTCACAAACCTTGTCTTCCTTCCCAATAGACCTTGGTAGGCCTAAAGCATACTCCTCCTTGATCATAGCCTCCATGGAACCCGAGTTGACATGTCCAAGTCTTTTGTGCCATAAAGTAAAGGTAGATATCTTGCTCTTCTCGGCCAACATGACAACATTAGTATCCACAAATGCATCCAGCTTATAGAGTTTGCCAAGTCTAGTGCCCTTAGCCACTATCTTACCCTTCTTCTTGATGAAACATTCATTTGAAACAAAGTCAACATTGAAACCATTGTCTACCATTTGGCCAACACTTAGTAGATTCTTTGTTATTGTAGGAATGTACAAAACACCTTCTATGTTGATCTTTTTGGAAGATCCTAAGCAAAGGAGAATGCTACCAACTCCTTCAATCTTACAAGCTTCATCATTTGCTGTATAGATAGACTTTATAGGTCCATCATAAGATAAGAGAGAAGAGAAAAACTCCCTTTTACTAGTCATGTGTGAACTAGCACCCGAGTCAATCCACCAAGGATCTTCTCCTTTGAAGCTTGTTGAAGAAAATATGGACATCATGAGAGAGTCCTCATGTGAACTCTCCTCCTCCTCCTCTTTGCTCATGTTGGCTTGGCTTTGATCTTGCTTCCTCTTGAAGCATTCCGAGGCATAATGCCCCATCTTGCTACAATAGTAGCACTTCACCTTTGATTTGTCCTTCTTGACTTTGGTGGTTGATGGAGATGCCTTTGGGGGTCCTTCTTGATCCTCAAGATTTGTAGACTTCTTGAATGTTGATCCTTTGCCTTTGGACTTGCCTTTGCCTTTGGTGAAGAGAGCTTGGTCATCTCCACCTTGGATGGAAAGCCTATCCATCCTCTCTTGCATTTGGCTCCTTCTTGATTCCTCGGCCATGAGTGTGCCTTCGAGTTCTTCAAGTATGGGTAGCTTACCCATAATTGCATATCCCTAAACCAAATTGTCAAATTCAAAGCTTAGTCCATTCAATATGAGTTGAACAAGCTCTTCATCCTTGATAGGGTCACTTATAAAGGCTAGCTCTTTGTTCAATTCCTTTACTCTTAGGACAAAAGTATGTGCACTCTCTCCTTTCTTTTGATAGCTTCTATAGATTTGATTCTTCAAAGCTAACATTCTAGTTTGGTTCTTGGATTCATAGACCTTTTGCAAAGTCTCCCAAGCATCTTGAGCTGAAGTGCAATCTCCTACCTCTCTTAAGAGTTCATTTGCAACATTCATTTTTATGCAATGTAGTGCAACATTGCACCTCTTGATGTATTTGGCTTTTTCTTGAGGATGAATAGGTTCACCCTCCTTACCATTTACAATTTCCATCAGATCTTGCATGATCATGATAGATTCCATTCTAACTTTCCATATGGAATAGTTAGTTTTGTTGAGCCTTTCATTAGTATCCAAAAGATATGCATTTATAGATGCCATCTAGTCTCCTAATCAAGGACTTGACACAAATGAAGGTTACTTCTATTGATTTGATTGAAGGTCTACCTTATCCCACTTCTTAGGGACCTGAAAAGATCAGTAATAGACTTCCTATAAAGATCTAAGAATGATCTCTAACAAAATCAAATCATAGAATACTAGAAACAATGCACTTGCTTGATTGAAGTAGACAATACTAGTAGAATTGCCCCTCTTTCTATAAAGAACATTAAAGCTTCCAAATGATCTAATCAAGAGTGAATTTCAGCAACCTAATATACTTCCAAAATCACTTGTAAAAGATCTAAATGGAACTTAATGAGGATGCAACACAATCTACTATCCAATCACAAGCAAAAAATGATCAAAATTGATGAAAAATTGATCTAATTTGGTGCATAAGTCAAGCAATGGTTGGACTGAACCTAAATCACTTTAGGAGGTGTCTACTACACCTTAGAACAGCCTTTAAGAGTTCCCAAAACTCTGATCTTCCCTCTCCTTGAATTCTAGAAAGCCTCCTCTATGAAATCACCTCCAAAACTTGCTTAGAAATCAATGCTTGGAGCAAGCAAAACTTGCTATCTTGGTAATGTGAATTGAATTCAACTTTGCCTCTGGTTTTAGACACCTAAACACCTGCAAATGAAGTCACACAACACCAATCTCCAATGTATTTGACTCACTTTGAGTTCTAGAATCAATACTAGATGCTAAGATCCAATCTACACAAGATTTAGATAAAAAATTGTGATCAAATTGAATGAAAACCAAGGATTTAGCTCATTTCAGCCTTTAGGCTCTGATACCATGTAAAAATTACAGCAAATAAGGATCCTAAAACACTTGAAATGATGAGGGAAACAATAGATTATGATTTCATAAGATTAGCACAAGTTGAACCATCAAAATCCATCAAAAATCTATGCTTGAACCTCACTAAATGGCCCAAATCCTTGAAGAAGGCTTCACACGTGTGAAAGTACGGCCTCCCACAGTCTGAGTACTGTACACCAGACCTACATTCAATCCTATAATCATTAGTAATCACAAGTACTCAAACAATTATGAACATAGAGAGCAATTGCACCATTATGAGAGAAAAAACATGAAATTGCTTGATTGATTTTGGTGGGATATCATCACCTATATATACATGATCCATCACGGTTTTGGGCAGGTATGAGTAGCCCTAAACCTATCCCTAATGCTAATTTTGGTGGATCTTTCATCCCTACCAAGTTAGGGTTGGAATCTTGGAGATCCCTCAACAATGCAAAAATTACCAAAAA
Source organism: Diphasiastrum complanatum (assembly GCA_029204225.1). Taxonomy (NCBI): domain Eukaryota; kingdom Viridiplantae; phylum Streptophyta; class Lycopodiopsida; order Lycopodiales; family Lycopodiaceae; genus Diphasiastrum; species Diphasiastrum complanatum. The sequence goes on along the minus strand of CM055111.1, from coordinate 3,993,501 downwards.
TAGCTCCTATTTTTTCTCCCTTGTATCTAAGCATAATTTGGACTCATTCCAAAGGTTCTAACACTTAGGTCTACTTGAGAACATCCTTATGAATGGAATCCTATGCTATTTGGCACGTGTGACAAGCCACATCATGACCATCTAACTATTTACAAGTTATATGACCAAAACTAGTCAAGCTAGAATTGTGAATTTTTAACAAAAACTAGACACAAAAGAGTTGATCTAGATTGGCTATTTGACAAACAATAAGCATTAACAATAAAATCCATTGATGAACATTGAAATCCGAGCCCACATGTGTGAGCCACATTCTATAGTATGGCTTGCAATCTGAGAAACAAGTAGAAATTGATTTGATTGCATTTGGATCACAAAAACTCAATGTACATAGTGGAGTAGCTTGAGATTGCCAATGAGCTCCAAAAATATTCTATCTTCTCACTATGAAAGCTTGGAATACATAGCAAATTCAACTTTGTGTGGTGGATTTCCAGCATGTAATAATGAAATTAACTAAGCCTTTTTGCCGAAAAATGAAACCCTAGTATATTTCCTAGACTCATGCTTGATAGATAGCTAGTTGGTCAATTTTCACCTTAGGATAATAGAGGCCACAATGTTTTATGGCACATGCCACAATGGTGCTATTTTATGGCACATGCCACAACGGTGCCACAACGGTGCCACAATGTTTCATCATACTATTCCTGCTGCATTGATCCGATTAGAACTTTCATAATAACATGATTAGGAGTCAAGTGAGTTCATGAAAGTGGATGACATTCAAAATAGATGAAAATTTTGGAATCTGACAACAAAAAAGCTTAATGTTCCATGTAACTTTAACTAAAAACAACATGTAGGAAAACTTTCTATGTGCAATATTAGAGAAGGCTTTTCTTGGAAAATCTTACATTCAAATAGAATAACCAAATCAATGGAAAACCAAATGCTGATGTAAATTAATTGTAGAAACTTAATTTGCATAGCAGCAAATCCGGACAGGTACACTGTCACATGGGCATTGTGGGGGAGCAGACCACATACCCAATCGGAGTGCAGCATGTGGGGGAGCAACAAATCCAAACAGGTACAGCGTCACATGGGCACTGTGGAGGAGTAGACCACGGACCCAATCAGAGTGCAGCATGTGGGGGAGCAATACATGGGATAGGTACAGTAGCACATGGGATCATCAACAAGTGCAAATGGGGAAACAGGGTTAAATAGGCACTCACGAGGCAGTGAGAGAGCCAGTGAGAGAGAGGCAGAGAGAGACATTGTGAGAGGCTGTGAGAGAGAGCCAGTGACAGATATCATCAAGAGGCATTGTGAGAGGCTATGTCACAGACCCAGTGAGAGGCTATGAGAGGGAGATTATGAGAGAGCCAGTGAGAGCCATTGAGAGGCTGTGAGAGCCAGTTCAAGAAACAGGGTGTCGTGAGATGGCAGAGCGCATACCACCGAGGCCTGAGGGCAAAGCCAGGAGGAAGCTCGAGGAAGATGTCCGAAGGCACAACGAAAGGCATCAGAAGCAAGAGGTAGACATTGCAGAGATGCTGCGATAGGCTCGGCAGAGAAATCCGGAGCCGGAGCACCTAGCTCCCCATGTGCCCCCCGCCCCCGCTGTCAAGCTGGATTTGGATGAGCAGATTGGAATGAACTTCACACGACGATAACTCATTATGGTCAAGGAAAGGGCTGTCTGCCGTCGTGCTAACCAGGAGGCAGCTCGGGCTAACCAGGAGGCAGAGCGAGAGCGACAGAATAGTGCACCTGACGAGGGCGAGGAGTCAGTGGAGGATCCATAGGAATGTTTAGAATAGATGGGGTCTAGCCGTATGTGGCTGACTATTGTTATGTAATTTTTGACAGTAGATGAGGCAGCATTTAGTGTCTAACATAGTGTAAAGAACAGCCCCAGTCATATATGATGGGAATACATATTGTAATTTTGATACATCTGATGAATTAATGTACGGTGTGTTTTATGTGCAATGCGTGCTTGGTGTATTGCAATGTAATATGTGTGTTTATGAAAGGGGGTTATATTTCTGTGTTGTTTGCTATCAATATTTGCAGTTGAAACTAATTGTAATTACACACATACCATTCGAAATAAAATTGAAAACAGAGCATAACAATTACAAATCGACAAATACAAAATGTGCAGCGAATAAAGTATGTCCAACACTGAATATAGTATGGAAAATGGTCTGAATACAATGTTTGACCATCTGGCCGCCAAATATGGAACATGATATCAAATTGCTAAGAATAAAATAACAGAGCTACAATCAATACTCTGGCTCTAACTCAGATGAATACTCCGGAGACAACTCACGGCCCCGAGCTGACTCTCACAACTGATATCTATGTCCGTCTGGAACTAGCATGGGTTGTGTATCCGAGGGGGAAGACTCCTCATCCTCATCCTCCCAATCTGCCTCCGCATCGGCCCCCAAGTAGACTAAACCAATAACACCTGCTGCAGCTGGCTGTAATACTGCACCTCTACCAGCAACTGGAGCCCTGCAAGATCATCCTCTCTTCCCTAGCTGTTTCTATGCCCTGCCTTTCTTGTTCGGTGCACCCTTGGGGCTTCCTGGCCTCTTGCAGACGAGTAGAGTCGTCAATGCCTCATCACTCCCATGCAGATCACCTGGCTGGCTAGGCTGGGCCCAAGTTGAGGCCGGCTAGGATAGAGAAGCCAAAGATGGGTGTCCCTATGCAGCTGATTGTGGAGGATAGGTCCGTAGAGTGTATGCCCATGGGCCTGCTGTTGGTGGAGGAACTGGTTGTGAGGGGGCCGTCCCTGCAGGAGGCAAGTACAGTGGCAATAAGTACTGAAAGGGGCCTTATGGTGGCCAAGACTGGTACATCCTGGGTGCTGCCAAAGGAGGAGCCGGTGCCGTGGGTGCTGCCAAGAGAGGAGGATGTGTCGTGGGTGCTGCCACTGGAGGAGCCACTGTGGATGTGGGTGCTGCAAGAAAAAAATTTGGGCACAGATGGTGGCCTGCCATGGAGACCTGGTGCTGCAAAAGTGGATGGCGATGGAGGGGCTGCAGGCCTCAATGGCATCGATGGCACTGGAGGTGCTGTGCGGCGCACATACACCCTTTGAAGAAATGGAGGAACTGTAGGCACCTCGTGTAGTTGCTCTGGCTGAGACTCTGTGTAGGGCATGCTGGCTAGAGAGGATGGGGACGCCTTGACGCTCGACATTTGCTAGGCCTCTGAATCCAACTCTACAATCAAGTCGTCCAGCTGGACATCCGAATACAAATGCTCTGGGCTCTGGGACTTATTATGTGCACCATCCTCTAGATCATCCTGTGCCTCATCCTGTGCACCATGCGGACCCTGCATGGCCTCCCAATCGATAAAATCAAAGTCATCTGGTGACTCCTCTAATGTGCTATCATAGAAATGCCTATGACTCTGTGATGCACGCATCCAAGCAGCTGCAAAAGGTAAGCCCAAATCACTCTGCCCCCTATCAAGAGCCTCCCCCTGTGTGCCCTGCCTGTCTCCCGGTATAATTTGTGGTATGTGACCCACCTCTACCACGTGATGCACCTGTGAACCCTGCTCTAGGCGTGTGCCCACACCTGTACATATGCCTCATCCCTCTCTAATCTGGCAAACACAACCCGAATGGGCTGATCCTCATGCTGATCATCCTCTGACACTGGCTCATCTACCTCGTACAATGGAGGCTCTCTGTTCTCAAGCCCGAGCTCTCTCTCTCTCTCATCTCGGCAAGCTCTCTCTCTCTCTCTCTCTCTCTCTCTCTCTCTCTCTCTCTCTCTCTCTCTCTCTCTCTCTCTCTACCATAAGCTGTGTGCCCATGTCATCTGTAGGCATGGGATGGGTGCTATCTGTAGCATATTGCGTGATGATCATCCTGCAGTATTGGTAATCCTATTACCATCTTCAGCTTCACCATCAATCTTAAGCTCCCATAGTTCAAGTGACCAAGTCTTTTGTGCCACAACTCAGATTGAGATGTTGTTGAGATAGCCAAACCATATTCTCCTAGTTTTGTAGCATCCAATCTATAAAGGCCACGAAGACACTTGTTTCGTCATCTTCCCATCATCTTCAGCAATGTTGCCTTGTTATTTCACTTTTCCTGTCTTTATGTCCGCTTTCTTCTTGTAACACTCGCGTGCCCAATGCCCTGGTTTGTGGCAATAGTAACATTTGTCTTTCTTCTTTTTTTTCGCCTTCGATGATGACTCTCCCTCGTCATCATCATCCTTGGATTTCTTGGGAATCCTTTTCCATCCTTTCTGCTTGCCTTTAGCAAGCAAGGCTTGATCCTCCTGTGGGGTTCGCCTTGACTTCACCACTTCGTGGTGCTGCTCTTCCTGCAACATGATTCTGTGGAAGTCTTCAAAAGTAGACAATCTCTCCCTTGAAGCGATGCTGCTCACAAACATCTGTAGCCCTTGCGAGACACCGCTCATAATGGTATGTACCAATTCAACGTCCCTAATTGGTTCTCCAATTGCCACAAGTTGATCTCTCAGCTCCTTTATCTTGGTGAAGAAAAATTCCACCGATACGCTTTTTTCCATCTTGACTGCATTCATTATCGACTTCGAGAACATGGATCAAGCTGGATTGCAAGTTTGTAATTGCATTTTAAGAGCTTCCCAAGCTCCCTAGCTGTCGTGGCATCACTTATATGGGTGATCACATGGTCTTTCACTGAAAGATTGATCAAGGACAATGCACTCTGCGCCTTTTTATCAAAGGCCCTCATGTCACCTAGAGTGGTATTTGGCCGGACTTCAATACCTGCCACGATCTCCCATAACTCTTTTTCCATCAAAATGCTCTTCATTTTGAATTTCCAAATGTTTTAGTTAGAAGCCCCATCAAGTTTGTTTGCATCTCCCAAAATTGCCTCATTGATGTTTGCCATCTCCAAACTACTTGAAACTTCACCTTTAGGCTAAAAAGTGTATGCTGAAGCCAATTGCGATGTTAGAAATCAAAACTAATGACCTGCAATTTTTGGCTTACCAGGCCACCCACCGCTCTTTTGCCAAATTGAAAGCCAAACTGGCGTCGCTTTCCGAAATGCTTCTCGTCACCAACTCCCAACTACGTGCCTAGTGGAATGGTGAAATCACTTATGGCACGCTCCGAATACTTTCCTCATAGCAATCACTCTGTTTTGGCTTACCTACTTGTGGGTACAATTAAGGTGCCCTTCGTTTGGAGGCTATAGCCTTTCGTTTGGCCAAAATAGGCTAAAGGAGGTGAAAATAAGGGCACTTTGAGCTTTTGAACTGTTTCTTAAGTGCGAAGAAATTTCACCCTTCAAAAACTTGGGATCCAGCAGTTATTTCAGTTTGAAATTTTTTAATGAAGTTGCAATGCACTTTGCACTTCATACCCCTTCTTATAAAGTTCAAGTTGGAATCCAACAGATCCAATGGTTATCTAAGATCTGACTGCCTAGATCATTTCTTGGCCAGTCAACTTCAACCATTGATCACAATAGTTTCGGATCCAACGATCTTAATCATCTTGGCGCATCAAGTTCTCTTCTAGAGATCGCTACTCCCTTCCACACACTACAGGATTAGTGAGATTGACCATGCGTTCAGGCCCGCGACCTCCCTCACACCATCTCCAAGCTTTCCAAGCTTCCTTACACAAAACTATGGCTATGGCAGCCTAACAAATTTCAAGCTACCTCTCTTCACAGTCCACAGTCGCCCACAGCCTCTTGTAGACAGAGTCGCGCTACTAGGGAGCCCACCTCTAGCTCTTTACAACTTCAAAAAAGGTTCTGTATTGAAAGAGAAATGTGTTTTCCTGACATAAAACCCTAGCTATCAAGGAAGAAGATATTTTGGGCTTTATCTGATCCTTTTGGAAAATTTCTTTGAGCAGCTACCTATCCCTCTGAGGTAGCCAAGCAATCTTCTGCACCAAACCGCTCTTCAAACGATGTTCGATTGGACTCAAACCAATCACAAATGCCAAGCAACCCTCCAGAAGAATTTTCAGCTTCAATCTTTGCTTGCCTTCTGATTCAACCAACAATTCCCTGTCTCTGAGTCCTTTTTATAGTTTTGAACTATTTCACGAATCTTCACAAACTCGATTTTGTGCTTCCTAGCCAACAAACCATCGTGAATTTGCAGCTCTCTGTTCTTGTCAAATGATTGTAGCCACCAAGGGCTCTGATACCAAGTTAAGAAAACAGTTTAAAAAACCCGACCGGATCAATCAACCACAACACAACGTCAAGTGCAATAAGACAAGACAACAAAATTGCTCTCCACAAACTGTACATTCAACTGATGATCAAGTACAAGGTAAAGTTGCTTAAAAGCACTCAAAGGGCTCATGAAAGAAAGATGGCCCGATAATTTTAGAATTGAGCACACGTGGTGCCGTCGAAATAAGAAAGCACTGTATAAGCCAATCATTGCTATTTTAGCTAATTGGCCAATCAATAACCCTCTAGATATGATCTGGCTCAATCTTCACTCCTCATTCGGAGATCTTATGCCCCAAGTAGGACAATTTCTTAGCAAAGAAATCACATTTAGACTCCTTGGCAAAGAGCTTTTCTCTTTTTAGGATGTCCAAGACAATCCTAAGATGCTCTTTAAGTTCCGCCAAAGTTCTACTGAGCACTAGGATATCATCTAAGAATACCACTACGAATCTTCCCAAACATGGTCTAAACAAATCGTTCATCATCCATTGGAAAATTGCCAGTGCATTGGTCAAACCAAAAGGCAACACCATAAATTCGTAGTGACCAAAGCGAGTTCGAAACCCAATTTTTGGTATATCTTCTACCTTAATGCGTATCTGATGGTAACTCGATCTTAGATCTATCTGTGTATTAGATCATCCATCCGAGGTAATGGATATTTATTCTTAACGGTTACCTTGTTCAATTTCTTGTAGTCAACGCAAAATCTTATAGTCCCATCCCTCTTGGCAACCGGAACCACTAGTGATGCCCAAGGAGACTTACTAGGTTGTACCCACCTCTTTTTCAGGTAATCATGTAATTGTTTACTTACCTCAGCCTCTTCCGCTGCACTCATCCTATAAGGACGTTGTGCGATTGGAATTGCTCCAGATATTAGTTCAACTATCCTTTCTGGTGGTAAACCTACAAGAAGGTCTAAAAAAAACATCATTGAATTCTTGCCTAAGTTCATTATAGGCTTCAAATTCTGTAGTGTTCTCTCTGGGTATACTCATGGCATTTATGTTAAGTTCCTCATCATTGAGACAAATCATATCATTATGAAAACATAAATGAATTTTAAAATATGAATTCTCCATAATAGAAATGAGTTCTTGTTTAGAATAAGGATTAACATTTTCAGTGTCAACATTTAAACTAGCCATGATCTTTATTAAAGAATTCTCATGCATAAAAGATAAAGATTTTTCAACAAAATCGATTTTCAATGACTTATTCTTATCAAAATGCCATTGTTGCCCGAGAACAATATCCACATTTGCTAATGCAACAACATGGAATTCTATTTTTTCAGAGTAGTCCTGTATGTGCAATTTTAAATCAGGAACAACATAATCCATAAATGTAGAATTATTCTTGATGCCATTGTCACACAGTATTTTTTCTCACTTTTTCTGGCGGGAAGGTTTAGCATCTACACCAAATCTACATTAATAAAGTTATGAGTGGATCCTGTGTCAAAAAGAAAATTAACAACTTGATCTTTAACTCTACCTTTAATGCAAATAAGATCATTAGGACCAAAAACTAAAGAACTAAGAAAATAAACATCCATCTCATTTCTTCGAAATAGATTACCTGAGGTAGAAGCTGGTTTTTTGACACAATCTCGTGCAAGGTGACCCTCGCCATTGCACTTGAAGCACAGGTTCTTCTTATGAGCTTCAGCCTTATCAATGCCACCCTGATTGTTTTTAAAGTTTTTCTTTGTTTTCTTAGGATTATTGGAATTGGGATGTGTTTCACTAACATTTTTCCTATCCTTCCTCTTAGATTGAAAAACCTTTTTCCAGCTCATTAGGTTGTTGACCCCTAGGTGGTTAGGTGTGTCATCAAAAAACTTTGCAGCCCTAATAGCATTCTCAAGGGTTTTTGGATGGTTCCTACGAACATCCACTTGATAATCTTTTGGTAACCCATCAATAAACATTAACATTTGTACTTTGGGTGGAATGTCACTATAAAGTGGATTCAAGTACTCATGAAAATCCTGAATAAACTGTTCCAAACCTTTATTCATTGCTATATGACTCAACTTTTGAAAGTGTTCATAGTCATCTAGCAGTGGTAGAAAGTATTCCCTAAATACTATGCAAAAATCCTCCCATATACAAGGTTGATTGCCTTTTGCAACTAGGTCATCCCACCATACTAAGGCTCTTCCCTCAAGGAACATAGTAACAATGGATAACTTTTCACATTATGGGAATTGGTTCATGCCAAAGTATTTGTTCCAAACATTAAGCCATGAACTTACCACCTGCAAGTTCCTGTCTTTCTTCTCTCCCTTAAACAATTTTATAGGAGGTGGAACTACATGCTTCTTTCGGTTGGCTAACCTGGACTCCAAGTCTTGGTCCTTTTGATTAGTTTCAAGAAGCTGTTTATTAGTGGCTTGAATTTGTTGATATAAAAGTTCAAGAGCTTGTGCCACATTGGATGGGTTTGATAAATCAAAATTTGGGTTATCATTGGTTTGATCCATTGGTGTTGTTTGTGTGTTTTGCTATTATGCAAATATAACAAGAAGGGCTCAAATCAGAATGATAGAAATGCTTTAATTCTTACATCCAATGCACATAAAAAGCATTTCACTTCTACTCATTCAATCTTATTGTTTGTAAGCTCAATCCAAGCCTACAATTTGCAAGCTCAATCCAAGCTTAAGAGAACAACTACAACAAGCTACCTTGTCCTTAATCCAAAGCAAAAATGAAAACCAAATCTTTATGTAAACTTAAATTAACTAATTCCAAGCTAAGGTTTACATAAACATCCCAATCCAATTCTATTTCTATTTGTCATTACAAAGAAACCAAAATTTTCACATTTCTCACTATTCTAGATCTCCAAATCCAATGAAACTAGTGTCTAGAATGTGAAAAATACAGTACTAAGGACCATAAATGGATCTTTGAATGATCCACAAGGTGATTGTATGCTTGTTAAACAATCTATCAGAAACTAGTCATCAGAAAACAAGATCTAGTTTAGCAGCTTGATAGGAAACAAGTAGAGACAATCAAAGCATTGATCAATTAGTGTAATCCAACTCCACGCGTGTGGAAATAAGGCTGTAGTACGGCCTGTAGACAGTGTTTACAAAGTGCCAAAGATGGGTTTAATTGGAAATCAAGAGTAATCACCATACAATGAGAGGAAACTCGAGTGTCTCCTTGAGGCTCTAGAAAGTTTCTATCTTCTCACTATGGAGAATGGGAATACATAGTAAAACATACTTCCTTTGCTAAGTTAGGTGAAAATCCAGCATGTAATAAGGAAGTAGACTCCACTTTCTTGCCCTAATGTGAAAACTCTAGCCTAGATCCAAGAGTCATACTTGGTAGGTGCATGCTAGGTACAAACCTCATCATAAATCATGGTCTAGATCCTGTAAAGTAGGAATCACTACCAAATGGACACAACCACTCCTATTGACTCATGGTAACCTACTTTAGGTGTGTATGTACAGGTGGAACTTTGTCCATTCAAGTAACCAACAAACAATATTGACAAAATGTACAATATTCTACATGGCTAGATTAGGAGGGCGCCCTCCTACTAGGACCCATTGCCCAAGTTGTGCTTGTATACTTTGGTCCAAGACCAAAAAAGTGATATGGTCAAGGTTGAGGCCCAAGGTTTAGAAATATAGTCATCCAATGACTTTCTAAGACCTTTCTAGGTTCCATACCTCCATCCAAGGCATAGACACCTACCTAACCATCTAGTTTACATAGGTATGTAATAGCCACTCGACAAGCCACTCTTCACAAAGCAAAGAAAAGCGATTAGATTAAACGTGCAAAGCTGCAAGGTTCAAGAGGGAGTGTTAGAAATGATGAACTCCTGCAACTTTGACGCAACACAAACATGAAGTGAAGGTCAAATGGAGAACAATTCATGAAAGTCAATGTGCCTTGACTCGAAGGTCAAACGATTCATGAAGATCAAACAATTCACGAAAGTCAATGTGCCTCCAGGACAAATGAAGGACGAACGATTCGCGAACCATTTGCGAAATCAAACATGCCTCCAAGACCGCAAAAACTGCAAAGCAATGCAAAACGAAAGAGAATCTTTCACGCTGCTAGCTAGTAGCTCAACGGGCTTGGATTCTTAGACTTCATGCCCAGTTGAAACGGGTAGCAATGATAACTGATTAGTTGATTAGAATTAACTACTCTTGTAATTCTCTATTTAGCTATCTTGTAAACTCCACATAGTGGAGATATAAACTATTTTTCTGGATCAAAAGATACACAGAGAATGTGCATGAGTAGAGCAGAAAAGACAAAGAATAGAAATGAAATAGTTGTGCATGAAAGTCTGCCAACGAGAAGAACACAACAAAAGAGCAGAGCGTCAGGCCGCCAACGAGCGAGACACTGACCATCTCGCTCTAAAAATTGAACTGATAATATAGTTGCTCTATTTCGTGGATCTCCTTGTCTTGCGTTGACTTGATTGCTAGAATGAAATTTGTTCTATGACATGTAGTCACGTGTCTAGGTTCCTGTAGGCTTCCGCACAAAAGAAAATTAAAAAAAAATGAAATCGTTCACGATAACAAAACCACACCCGTTTCGCAACAAAGGCCAGATTGTGAGAGGACCCAGACACTCTAATTGAGACATATGGAGTATTGCATGTACGTGTGACAAATATAGGCAGGAGGACTGCATGAAGAGATGTGACATGTTTATAGTTGACCTTCATGGAGATTGCATGGGCTCATGCACATGAATCTACTCTCTATATATTGATGTAGGATTTCTCCCGTCGACATATTGGGTTTAGGTTTCCAGTTGATCTCTTCTCCTCTAGCTTTCACATAGCATGGCTTAGGGCTAGATCCAGGTTTGGTTAGGCAGTTTGGCTCCATAGTCTCTCTTATTGTGTTCTCCTATCCTCATCTTAGGGGTTATTTTTTTAGGGTATTACATTGGTATCAGAGCCCGAGTAAGATGCGGTCTTGGATAGGATGGTGACAAGCCTACATCGATTTGGAAGATGGAAGCACTTGGAGTTACATCCCAGTTTTAAAGTGTTGTTTTCTCAAGGGAGTTTGGTGTTGGATTCACTAATTTTGGATTAGCATGCTTTTCAAATATGGTGGTAGAGTGCTCTTCTAGACTTTGAATTTTTTTATTTAGATGCTGAGAAGTTATGTGAATTCATTCTTAATTTCTAGTTTTATGAGGAAGCTTTCTTTTGCTTGGGTATAATCTATTTTTGAAGATTATGTTGCATGTTTCCTAGCTACACTCTGCTTGGCTAAGAAGTAGAATGGATTGCATGTGCCAATTGTCCTAAATCTTATTAAGTAACTTTGATTCCTTGGTAAATAGATGTGAATCAATTTATCAAGTAATTTTGAATAGAAAGTTAATGTATTATGGATTCCATAACTTGCATGTGAGGAATGGAACATTATTTATCCTCAAATTCCTCCAGTTAACATGCATGTTTATATGGAATAATTGGGTTTATTGTCGTTCAAACTTGTTGGCTTCAAGTAAAAAATACAATAGTAGAATAATATAAGCTATAAACGCATTTTGTTGGTCTTGCTTACCAATTCCCCCTAGATTCACCTGTATAATAACCACACATGCCAGGAGTCTGTGAATGTAAGTTCTCAGATTCGGGCCAGCTGAGAGTGCCTTTGTTCAAAAGCTTGTTTTTATGTGTAAGGAAAGTAGAGAGCCGATGGATTTCAGATAACAACTAGTGTATAGTTGATGAATCTCTGCATATCGCTTTTGAGTGTGTGGTTTGGAGGTGGATGCAGATGGAAGAAGCTAAGACAACATTTCTTTGACAACGATGAGGAGCAGAACCAACAAACCGTGTGGATCTTGTTTCTCTACAAATAGATGTAGAACGGTTGCCCTGCTGTGATCAATGGAGGTGTGGATGCATCTAGAAAGGATTTCTAGCAGACCATTCTATGCATGCCATGATTCATTGGTTGAATCTCTTGATCAGAGCAGAGGGTGATGAAGGTCATTGTAAAAGCGTTCTTATCATTCTTCTTCTAGCTATGGAACTCGCACAACTACTAGAGAGCCTTGGAAGACTGGCACAGTCATTCTCTCTCTCTTTCGTTGGTAGAATCCCGATCTACCTAAGGTGATTCTCCCTATCTCTGCATAAAAAATAGGTTGCTCTCGCTATTCTCTCTCTCTCTCTCTCTCTCTCTCTCTCATGGGCTCTGTTACGTACATATATCATTCTATTTGCTTCGCAAACCTCTGTAGAATGCAAATGTCACCTACTAACCCTATTTACTTGTCGGGGTGTAAGAAAAATGCCTTGTTATGATAGAAGACCCCAGTTATGAAAAAAAAAAATTTAAAAAAAAGTGGTGGGAAAGTTGGTAGTCTTTCCAAGGGCCAAGATCTGTGCACATTTTGAATGGTCAATCTAATAGTGAGTAGCAATTTGCACTTAGTACACCTAAGTGTCCTCTGGTGCTATAAAGAGGGAAGTCACAAAACCCTATTCACTTTCCCTCATACTTTCTTGCTTTTTTTTTTCTCTCTCTCTCTCCTTTAGCCCTACTCTACTGGTGCTTTTTTGTACAATGATTGCAATCGAAGAGAAATACTCATGAATGCTATGGGATGTGCAATCGTGTGAACGATACTACAACCTAAGGTGAGAACGGTATGAGGAATGATAGCTCGCTGATACTAAAGGTTTTTGTACTGTGCTTTATGATTATGAATGGATGCTTACAACTTGTTGTGATTACTGTTGTGTAGTAGCAAGTTGTGACTTGCAAAACTATAATTCGGCTACCTCAAGGAGCAATAGTGGGCACCTTTACAAGTATTTTTTCTACCAAAAATTGAGCTTTGGTTGGCGCTGGACAGCGATCCAGGTGTATACCATAAATAGCACTGATTTTTGTTGATAGGTAGTTGCTGGCAAGCGCTATCTGTATAGCGGAATGGGCCACCGGCCAGCGCTCCTTTTTGAGGGTGAAATCCATGTTACTATAGTGATGAAGCATGGCCTTGCATGCATGCATATTTCCACACATTTTATAGTATGTAAGGATTGAGAAAGTGCGAAGGACCGCTGGCCTTGCTTATGGTTTCTAGAGATAACAATGATGGATACATATATGTTATTGATAAGAGCATTCCTGCTACTCCATTGGCTGTAGCTTGCTATGATTGTTTGCTCTGGATGATTGTTATGGTTGTATGATAGATTGCTGCCTCTGATAAAGAGTAGAATGACTTTGAAGAAGTGTAAACATAGAGGAAGCTTGGTGTGATTGTTTCTTCCTGAGAAGACGATGCACAAAACATGAATATCTATATGATGTGGGTATTGTGGGGAAGGAATTGCTCTCGAATAAAGTTGAATGATAAGCTAGTAATCTTCGGCTAAATGATGGATTAACTATTGCTAAAGACTATGAGGGTGATTGAAGTACTATACGCTTAACACAATACTTTTGGTTGGAATCTTCTAGCACGTAGGTGATTAAAACTGCTGAAGATGGATAATTCGCAAGAGATGACTTCGTCTATCATTCAGGTATGATGCTATACGAAACTACACCAATACGGTGGGTAGCCTTACTCGTTACTACAGGAAGTCTTATCCATGCATGATAATTCTAAAATTTCTTCCTTTAAAAGTAGTAACTAATGAAGTTATAGAAATCTGGTCTTATGTACGTTAAAATAGACATGAGCTTGTATTTTTTAACTAAGTTCGCTTGCATTCTGTGTCCCAATTTTGTTTGTAAGGTCACGTACTCATATAGAGCTTGACAATGGTACACTTGAATGGCATGGATTTGCCCAAGCTGTTCGGTGTTTGGACTTCCAGAAAATAGTTACGAGATATCCATGGGGGCTAGCATAGCACGGAAGTGCTCTAGTGCCTAACGTTGTGACCATAGTCATACCTCTGGCCATCAGTATAATGACGGATAGTTGCTTACATGTAAAATGTAAATGTGAACCTAATACATTTCTTTTGCTCTTGTACTGATCGGTATGGCTTGTGCCCTGATACAGCTTTGTTAAAGAGCAAAATGTATTGCTTAGTAATGAAGTAAATGATTGGGAAGATTAGACGTATTTTTTATAAATGCAATTTAGCTGATAAAGTAGTGAATCTTGTTTCGGACATGGATAACAACTGATGCTCAGCTATGACACCTGTCTTCCTCACGCGACTAACTTGTGCGGTTTTGTTGTTGGGATGGTGGCAAATAACAGCTGGGTGTCTTTGAACTTGCTTCGCTTTATGGTACTCGGTACTGTTATACTTTATACATCTGTATTTTTTACATGTTATGCTATAAATTGAAGGGTTCAAAAGGTTTGGTCTTGACTTGTCAAGAGGGACCATGTGAAATCTTGTTACTCTCTCTCTCTCTCTCTCTCTCTCTCTCTCTCTCTCTCTCTCTCTCTCTCTCTCTCTCTCTCTCTCTCTCTCTCTCTCTCTCTCTCTCTCTCTCTCTCTCTCTCTCTCTCTCTCTCTCTCTCTCTCGATATGATGGCCGCGCTGTCTATTGCAAGGAGAGAGCCAACCTAGTCTTATATTTTTTTATAAAAAACAAGGTTTATTTTTTAGAGGCCTTCTATTTTTTAAACTTATGATTTGGGCTGCTAGCATGCATGTGCAAAGTGGTCAAGAAGTTTTGGTGCTCGATGAGTGGTCGACAATTTGGAAAATTAGCTAACTATTTGCATCAGTACTATTTTCATGCCGGTCGATCGATGCTAAATGAGAATTTTGACATTTGGTAGCTTTGAGTTGGACCGAAATCGGTTTTCTAGAACAACTCCGGATTATAGAAATTTCGGTTTCTTGGTGTCAAATTGTCAAAGTTCGACCTTGGTTTTTCAGTATTGCTTCCTATATAGGTTGTTGAAGTGATTTGGATTTCCTTTCTCTAGGGACAATATACATGTTTTCGGACTTTATCACTTTGACAATTTTGCTAATCCAATTGATTTTGAAAATTTTAGTACTGTTGGACCTTTGGTTAAACTGTAATAATCAGTTTTGGAAATGAATTTTTTTTTAAGCTCATCTTGATGTAAATTTACAAAGGATCAAAAATTTTATGAAGTATCGAAAAATTATGAAGTATAAAAAAATATGATATATCGAGAAATATGAAGTATCAAATTTTTTTACAAAGGATTGAAAAAAATATTTTTTGAGCCCGGGTCAGAAAAATTCGAGTCTTCATATATATTGTTTTTTTTTCCAAGAGGAAGTATAGAATGGAGTGTTGTCAAAAATACTTGGGTAGGAATATACATAGGAAAAACGCATGTGAAAAGTAGTTCAAATCATTATATATAGGAGGATGGATCAGAGAAAAAAATGGAAGAGAAAAAATAATAACCTTGAAATACATCTTAGACAGGATCTACCGTAAAGGTATCCTCATAGTATCGCCATAGTCGGCTACCATTGACTAATCTATCAAGGGGTATGCCTTCTAGTATCTCTAAGAAACAACCAAAATCGACGAAATTTTGATTTTTTCTTCTAGGACATTGTGCAAGCTAGAATAGCTCGCCCAACGATTTATCCAATCAATGACAACTTTCGGGTGTTTTAACTTTTTTATCGCCGAAAATTTTTCGGTTGATAGTCCAAGTTGTGTGAATAAATGGCTTGTAATTGAATGAATAGATTCGGCATCTGGTTGTTTCGTAATTTATTACTCAGATTCATTTACAGGTGAAAACTGAAAAAATCTAAAAATTTTACGTTCACTTGACAATCATTGTGGGTATAATTGTTCATAATAAAGCAATGTCTAAAAATATGTAGTTTTTAACAAACCATTTTATGCTTTAAAAATTATTCCAGTGATCTGTTAAAATGGATTACTAGCGATAAAATGCCAAAAGAACCATTTACGTCCCGAAATCTAATTCATGTAATTTTTTAAGCCCATTAAATAAACTTATCAATTTTAACTGCATTTAAAATGTCATAGTCTATAATGACTATTAAGTGCCAATGGAAACTAAAAAGAAACTAAAAAAAACTTTACATGTCAAAGCCTCCAGCCCACTCCTCTACCTAACATGCAAAAACTAGAAGTTAAAACAAAAAAAACTTTAGTTAACTAAAGGAAACACCCCCCCACTTTTCCTCTCAAAAAAATGAGAGGGCTCGGGCTCCTGCTAGCCACGAGAGAGAGAGAGAGAGAGAGAGAGAGAGAGAGAGAGAGAGAGAGAGAGAGAGAGAGAGAGAGAGAGAGAGAGAGAGAGAGAGAGATGGTGGCTCGTGAACAAGAAAAAGGGTGCCATTCTCTCCTCCTTATGCTCTCCTTTCATTGCAAAGACCAGACAGATGGAGCTGGGCACTCAAGATGCAACAGGAGGCTGCACATTTGGAGGCTTTTTTCTGTTGTTTTTAGATGCAAGACATAAATGCTTCTGAAAGTTGGGACATGTACACATGGGCTTCCGAGCTTTGTGTACATCACAACAATTCCCAGTGACTATAGTATTTTTAGTCTGTACTTTAAATATTATGTGCTTCTTTTTGTCCACTACTGTCTCTAAAATTATGCATGCACCCAACGACATTGCTCTCTCTATTTGCTCTCGTGTGACAATAGACACTTCAGGTCTATACTTTTGGTGTCTAAACTCTTTGTTCGTTGTAGAGGTTAAATTGCATTTACCACTACCTTCGTTGTTGGAAACTTTGTTGCTCGGAGCTTCATCGAGTCCTCTTTCGGTGATCAAAAGACATGTGAACTTGAAGTAAAATTTATCTTTCTTGGACGACCTTATTCTCTGTGGTTCACATTCTCAAAGTTGTACTCTGGTCTATGGCTATTGTTCTCCTCTACATCCACAACAATAGATGGCCTTCTCTTTTTCGACGCACTGTGTCTTTGTCGCCATCAAGGATTGTTGGTGCATGGTGCATTGGAGTTCTACCATAGCTTGTTGGATGGACCTTGGAACCCCTCCAGCACTGGCCATATCAGAGACACATGCATCATAAAGAGATACTATAGACTTTGTCCCTCAACCAACTACCGTGTTTTGGATTCGGACAAATTTGTTTGAGGATTGTTGGTTAGGGCCCCTTCTGAAGTACTTAAGACCTGTCAAAAGTAGACCACAAATCCATTCAGTGACATCATACACAAAAAAAACTATATGTCGAAAGTCAAGGCCAGACCACTATATTCATTGACTGCCTTACTACAATTATAAATTCTCTCTAATGTGTAATTCGTACATTAGACTAACTCATCCAGCTGTCCATGGAAGGCAAGTCATAATCCTTAACCTTTCCGGTCATCCACCATTGTCGTATTAATCTACAGTAGTGTGCAAACGCTTCATCTTTTGAGCCAGTAGTTCTCCATTGCTCGCAGATTGCCTTGTGCTCAGATTGGTAATTTTTGGACACAAACTTTGTTGTGTGTATGTGTAGGCTTTGTTCCCAATGAAAAAGACACGAATGCTCTTATCCAAACATCTCATTTTCTGGACCACCATTAAACATAGTAAACAAAGCTCTCCAATTTGCTTGTGCCTCGTCTACCATAAAGCCACAAAAATCTATCTTCTTGTGCCCTGCTTGTTCCATCATTGTGTTCAACATATTCCAAAAAAGGACTTGTGCTTTGGTGTCTTCCTCTTTGATTTTGCAAGTGGCAATTGTTAGCAGTTCCTGAATGCTACATGAGCAACAATGACAAACATCAAGTTTTGCATGATTCACTTGAGCAAAAATAAAATTATGATGCTTTCAGTCCAGAAATCAATGCGACAAAGAAATATCTTGGATCATGCACATGACAACCAAGCCATTGTTGAACAACCCAATACTCGTCTGGTGTGATAGAATTATATCCAAGCATTTCTGAGGTCCCCATTGGAGGTTCTCTGTATACGACTAACAATGTCGACACCATAAGGAGGCCCTTTTGTGGACATCAACGTTCGTGGGACAATCCTTGCCCAAAAAATCAACTGTCATGAAAGAATTCATATATGGAATTCTCTTTTAGCAATAGCAAACTGTCAAGTCCATCTCCCAATGGCAATGCATTGTTTCAAGCAGTCATAACCATCCTCCGTAACTAGGAACTTGTGCTCAAGACAATAATACTTAGATGACTATGGGCAAAGATACACAATAAATTACATATACCAAAGATATGCTTTTTGTTCTCCACCAAAGGCACAAGCTCCTTCAGAAAGTTTGTGAGTTCCACATCTCCAACTATCTCGGAATTCGTTCGGTCTTCCTTTACCATTGATGTCATGAGTAACTTTTTGGCTATGCTCATCTGAACCTTCCTTGGATCGGCAGATCTATCAACGTTGACCGCTCTTTCCACAAGCAATCATGTTCTTTCGATACGACGCTACCAGAATGCACATCATGAAAATGTTTTCCATCTCGGACCATGAGCCTTGATAGACAGTGATAATTAAACATCACATAGTACATGACACATGAGCATGATCCACCAACCACTACTTTCTTGTAGAAAGCATAGACAAGAGATTCGACACCATCAACCAATAGTCCAATTTGACATTTTTTTTGTTGTTCCTTTGAAAACTGTGTTGTTCTTTGTACCATTGTTCTGAACATGAGGACATGTCACTCTTTGGCATTCCAACATGCTCGTACTACTCCTTCAAATGATACGTGTTTGTCCCTAGTCTAGACATAATGTGCTCAATAATGTTGCGCCCTATTGGAATAGTCCCTCTCATGGGATTTGAGTTTATGTTTTGCTGAAAAAAATTTTCGTCGGGGATATCAAAATAATTGTAAGAGGTGTGCATTTCTCGGCTCTAGAGCGGCCGGGTGTCATTGTTTCTTAAAATTCTGAATTGGCCTTCCAATACTTCCTCTGGGTCAAACGCGTCTGGGCTACAATCTTTGTCAATATTGTAAAAATGCTCTGCTACATCAGTGGGTTTGCTTGGCCTCCTGTTGACATTCTCTTTTTTGTTGGTGGTGACCACATAATGAGTTGACAATGACTCTTTAAATATGTATTGCTCATTTCCCTCAAATGTCAACATGGCTTGCCAGTGTGACAAGGGATGAGCTTTCACTATTGAAATCAATCACTACACCGATGCCTCTAAAGGATAAGTCACTTTCTAGTTTTGATTCAATAAACCTCTTGCTCATAGTCAACTTCCCTTCATCAAAAGGAAATCTTAAGGGAGGAATTGTGGTGCCTTCAAAAGAAATCAAGGCTTCCATTTTGTTTGCCTCATTATAACATTTGATTATGTCATTTAGGTTTACGGAAACTTAAAATGATGTGGTCAAGACATCATTGACAAAGAAATATGTTTTGCAATACGGTAAAATAACATCTACAATATGAAATAGGATCATAAAAAGTATAAAAAAAAACTGGACGGCTTTATATTTGCTATTCATGATAAATAAGAAATACTTGTTTTGTATTGAAATTCAAAAATGTGCGCATGAATGTAGGGTTTACATCATTGGATAGCAATAAAACAAGCTTGAGCCATGGAGCCATGGAGGACCCCACTTTCATAACTACAAGGCACTATCAACAACTCAACTTTAGTATTGCAAGATATCACTTGCGATTGACCAGGTTGTACGGACTAGAGCAAGGCTTAGCGGTGATGATCTCATAATTGACAATACTCTGAAATATTGATGTGAATGGAAGATCATCCGTACTAAACATTAGTCGACGATCCTTGATAAAAACTACTTGTTGTATAGTGCACAATACTTTCTAGCACAATTTTTTAGTTACTTCCTAGTTGACTACATGAAAAAGGTTATTGGTATTGATTTGGCATGACATCTGCTTCGTCACTGAATATGCCAAAAACATTTTTGATGTGATTTGGCTATATGTAAACCCTTAATTTGTCGTATATATTTGATGTTGAGAAAACAATTCCAAGAAGATATGTAAACCTACTCAGGATGGAGTCCTTCTGAGGCACAAAAAATATAACATTTTATAAAAAGAAAGCATAGGTAGTGGAAGTCCATCCATCACACATTGTGTGTCAATTAAATAGAGCAAACAACCCAAAGGACCGAGTAAGAGCAGTCAAATTGTGAACGAGAATAGATTGTGTGATACAGTTTAATTGAAAAGTATTGTTGTAAAGAGACGTACCATTCAAAAAGGACAAGACTACATAGTTATATTTTGTGACAAATCGTGCTCTTTCTGAATAAAAGAAAAACTGTGCAACATTTTTTATGTGTCACACCTTATTTTGATAGTCATGATGATGGAGAATATATATATGGATCCAATGCCTTGCGTATATCAAATTTCAAAGATTGGAAGAACTACTGGTATTCATTTGTGAGAGAATTTGGCTAATCCTCATCAGATATATGAATTGGCATAATTTGGCATCAATAGCTAGCAACCTCGTTGCAAATACTTTTAAAATGTTATTTTTGGTAGGAATGAATACTAACAATACTAACGATGTAATTAATGTTTGCTTAAACAAATTGTTCATGTTTCAAAGATTGCAATTATGAATGATTCATCGATATCAAATCAGTTTGAAATTGTATATACATCACACATTTCTTTGATAATGTATGATTTAACTTAGTTGATACATGGTATCCCCGGTTCTTGATTCAAGTCCAAGTTTCAAAGAAATTGTTCCTTTCATTCTAGTATGTACAATGTGTTTTTCAATACAACTGTACAAACAACCGATATCTTACACGTAGACTCATCGACTGGTATTGCATGGTCATTCTGGGTATTTCAATAAATCCGAAGCAAGACATATTATCAGTAACACAGTCAAGAAATTGGCACTAGACCTGTTGATCAATCTATAACAATACAAGCACAACCAGTATATGAAGATACGATTTGTATTTGACGTTGAATCCCACCCATGGTATCCTAGTTAAAATAAAGAAAACTGTGGATATTGCAACAACCATGTCCAAGTGATTTTTTTTTGGGTGCAAACAATCAAAAAAAGATTTACAAATTCTACAAATTAAAGACATAGGAATGGGTGCTTGATGACTAGACTCCCATTGCATAGACATCTTGATAAAAAAAGTACCTTAAACACATTTGGTTTGCCAGCACAATATCCAAGATTGTGTAGCTCTTTGCTCTTTCTTGTATTTTTTTAGTCAGGAATTAGTGTTTAGATTATTTTTCACACTTTTGAAAACCATGAGACATATGTTTAGTTAGTTGTTTAGGGGTTTATCTACATTTTATAGCTCAGAGAATGCATAATAGGCATATACCAGTTCAAAATATTATTTGCGCTCTAGTATTCGTGATCAAGTCGAATCCACAAATAGCAAAGACATAATCCAACCAGAGCAACATAATCCAGATTTAATCACATCACACGTGACAAACCAAAACTCAATGGCTCAATAGAATGTTCTGATTGTGGGCAATGAATCCGTGCAAACATCTGGACTATCCACACGAGAAGAGCAGACAACATCTGAGGGTAGGGGAAGTGGTGGTCATTTGTACAAAAAAATAATTGAAATGGATATGTTACAAGGTGATGTGGTTGCATCATTCAGAGTTATAAAAAGTGTGTCACCACCTCCTCTTCCTCTTTGTCGTCTGGTAGTCAATGAGGCAATTAGAACAATTCAAGAGAATATCACGGAGTTTGGAATGAAGTTTTGCATGATGGGATATCTTCGAGAGTTGGGAACATTTATTTGTCTCTGTGAAAAGAGCGGGTGAGTCTGAGCTTGAAGTAGACCGGTACGATCTAGATGATTGGGGTCTAGTTTGGAGAGAGGTAAATATGGAGTTTGAGGAGGATCTACATCAGTTTCCTAAGTGGCAACACTTGAGCAGTAAGAAGTACATCATTTGGGATGGCAACCATAGAGCCACTGCATGGAGCAAGGTATACAAAAGCAAACTCTCACTACAAATAAGTGCTCCTCTCATGTTATTGGTAATGGTTACATGCTAAAGTTCCTCACATTTTTGGCTCAGATTTTCCATTGAATAAAGTGACACTTTGGCCAAAACATTGTTACTACATGTGTAAATATAACCATGTTGTAAATGTATACTCTTAACAAGATACATGATATGATAAAACATTAATAGGGGTCCACTTTATTATTAGTTATAATGAAATGCCTCAAGTATATAGACTAAAGGAGTATATGTCCATCATGTACTTTAATGGGCAGCCTTTCATTAATTTGATTTTGCTACACAATAACTCTTACTATCCTTTCCTAGCCAAAAACACTCAAAAGCAAGCTATTTCTGACCAAAATATAACCTAGAACTGTAAAGCTTATATAATCTCAATATGTAATCATTAATTCAATATTTAATGACTCCCTAACTGAAGGTATACTTGCTAGAAACTCAAAACTATAGTTAGTTATGAGAAATTCAAACAAAATTGACAAAAATTGTCATAAATTGGCTAGAATCGAACATA
Organism: Diphasiastrum complanatum; assembly: GCA_029204225.1. Lineage (NCBI taxonomy): Eukaryota > Viridiplantae > Streptophyta > Lycopodiopsida > Lycopodiales > Lycopodiaceae > Diphasiastrum > Diphasiastrum complanatum. The sequence continues at coordinate 3,970,764 of CM055111.1, read as the reverse complement.
ATTCATATTGTTATGGAAAACATCAATATCAGTGGATCTTAGCAACATGCAATTGAAAGAACCAAGAGAACACCCACTTGGAAGCTTGTCCACCACCAAGAAGAGAACACGGATTGATCTCTACCAAAGAATTGACAAAAAGCCGCATTGCTCCAAATCCTTCGATCTTTGCTTGCTTTGATATACCTCAACACCTTGCTTACAAGACACACGCAAAGGAATAACAATGGAGCAAAACTACTAAACCAATGAGAAGCTATCGATCAATCTCCAATAGCATCACCCTCAAGCCACAAGATATGCAAGTACACCCAGAAGTACAAAGGTTGTCTTTGACACCTTTTGACTCAATATAATTGTAACTGCTGTTGTGAAATATGATCCATCTAAGTTAACATACTCAATTCCTTGTTATCAGAGTCTTCCATCGTGCACATACGAGTGATCAAAACATTTGATGTTGTGTCAAATTTTTTTGACTATTCATTGTACCTTTCATTTCATTTTTGATAGTGCTATCAAAGCTTTGTGTTGATCATCATAACATTTCTAGCATTTAAAAATACACATGGAGCAATCATCTTGAAATATTGGCCTTATTGAGAGATTCAATAGGCGAAAAATGCGACACTGCCCTACAAATGTCGAAGGTGCCCTACAAATGTCAAAGGTGCCCTTATAGAAAGGCAAAGATACTTTGCAAATCTTTTTTTTTAGGGCATTGGATGGAGTGTCGCAATTTTTGCATTTTCAGCGTAAATTTTAGCAAAGCCCGACATCGCGGCCTCCTCACGCTCGTTCCATGCACTATGCAATCAAATTTGACAACAACAACAGCCACCCATGATCTCCCGCAGACAGCACAACCACTTTTGTACCTTCATCTGCACACCTGTAAAACTTATGTATATATTAAATACCATATGAGTATTCAAACAATAGAAGATTGAACGAAGCATCATTCGTAATTCAGAGACAAACATTGTAGATGCCTTTGCACATTGATTCTTTCTGTTAGATAGATTGTCAGTAATAGGTTCATCACCTTTATAGATTGTGATTAGCTTTGTGAAGCACGTGGTTACGTCCGCTATTGTTTTGTGCTCACCTGCATTATTGACTTGTATATTTCGTTATACTTAATCTGATTACAGCTCTGTTTGGTTCTACGTTCAGATTTGTGTCAATATTGCAATGCTTTTCTACATTTTATTTGGTTGTCTAATTGCTTAGTCTGGATGTCTGCTCTTCGCGACTTATTATTAGTCTAGCTCTTTGCAACTAATTACAATGTCTAGCTGTTCATGACTAATAATTTGTCTAGCTCTTTACGATTAACTATTTGTCTAGTTGTTCACGACTAATAATTTGTCTAGCTGTTTGTGAAAAATTATTTGTTTGATATTTTGATGCTTAATGTTTGTCTTTTTATTCACTATAGTACCAACGATTTCAAAGTTAGTTGCTATAAGATTGAAAAAACAAAATGTTTCTATTGCCAAATTTTTGTTAGCTTTCAATCCTGAACTTTTGACAAAAGACGACATGACACAACATGACACGAAATCAGTCGTGCTCCTCAAAGGACCAGGAATATGAGCCAAGTACCATGGGGTACAAGTATATGATCAGATATCATGACATCAGCAGAAGTACTCTAGATCATGGCTAATATGCCACTCTTGTAATCCATGATTAGCTATAGATGTTTAATCTTTCTAATCTGGAAGTTACATGATGCGACACGAAATTGTTCGTGAAATATATACTTTCTGTTTTGATACATAAAAGACAAGAAGACAAAAATATACATAATACATGTCCGCTTGTAAGCGAGACAATTTTGTAGAGGATTTGTAGATCCAGAAGTCCGCTAGTAAGTGAGACACAAATCGTGGGAGAACTGTATTTCTCTCACGTCAATGCACTATATGGATCTATCATGCAGTGCTAGAAATCAAGAAAATCAACAGATAATACTATGGCTGTTATGTATATATTCTTCCATATGATTGTATGATCTTGAATGAATATTTGTCTGATATTAGTTGTGTATCTGATTCAATTCCACACATTGGTTTGATTTTGTTGAATGCAATATTAATTTGTTAACGTAGATCAGCAGCGTCTATCTACACTCTGAAGGATTGTAGGAATGATATAGCCGGTAGTGACCAGCAATCATTTCTAAATTCCTGACAAACTAATTTTGTTCGCGAATGCTTTTGCTTCGTGTTTTGTTTTCTTTTGCTTTGCGATCACTTGGCTATAAGCGTAAATCAATTTCACAGCTCACTTAAGTTTTGTTTTGTTTTGTCTTGTTTCGTTTTATTTCGTCTTGTCTCGTTATAGAGCCTCATTGATCTTTTCGTGAATTTTTCTCTTTTGTCTAGTTTTGCTTCGTTTCGTTTCGTTTCATGCGGCCTCGAGTCCAACACATCCATCTAACTGGTCGTGTTATCACTCGCATGAGGCAACTCACGCATGTGGTCTTCAACAGGGACATTTTCAAGGACTGGCGCAAACAAAGTGATGAGAAAAAAAATTATGTCATTGACCAGTTGTATAAAGAATTTCCAGTCCCCTCCCCTGATTTGGAATTTGACCAAATATGGATGGAAAAATGGATGGGAAGTGTGATGAGCCACCGCAAATCAGATATCTGAGATGCGGTGAGAGCTGGCAAATCTAGGCCATACAATGTGCACAAGGACAATGTGCACAAGGATGATTTGAAGTTTTCAAAGAAAGAATTTCAAGAAGATCCAGATAGTTTCAAGCAACAAAGAGAGATAGCTAAGAAACAAATGGAGACAACAAGTCTCTTGCACCTGGGCAGTGGTGGCCAAGGTCCTTTTCATGCCCATTTCATAAGTCTCCCCACCCATAAGCTGAACTTGTTTTTATCATAATTCATATTTTATTTGTGGATTTGTTTTCAATCACCGATTTGTCGATTCATGCATAAATCTGTCGTAAAGCGGTCTCTCACAAAAGAGGAGTACAAGTATGCATTTTTCAACAACTTGCAATCATTACTCAAATTATTGGAGAGACAAGGAGTGAAAATTGACTGGAATGGATATTCTGAGGTATGTATTATGGTTTCAACATATATTTTGACTTCACCACATCCATTCGGTTGGACACTCTAACAACATCACTTACAAAATTTACACATATTCGTTGCACGCATGTATCACAGTCCCAATCTCATGCATCGCAGTCACATGAGTCTGATGACCATGGCCAGGATGGGGACGATTCAGTTGGATCTAATGATTAGGCATTTCATTTTGATATACATTTGTAATTCAAACATTTATGTATCAATATATATAATTTTTTTAACTTAAGTCCTCTACATAGATCTTCAATTGCATGTAGTCCAATTTTAGGATAGAATGGAGCCATTTGATGAGGTTATAACGATGTCCATGGGAGAACCTTGGCCACCACTGCCCAGGTGAGATGGTCCCTAAAGTCTCATGTAACTTCTTAGCGGCATCCCGTTGTTGTTTGACATGATCAAGATTTTCGGAAAATCCTTTCTTCACAAACTTCAAGTCTTCCTTGTGCTTTGATTTGGATGGATATTCTAGATCTGAGGTATATATAACTTCAAGATATATTTTAACTTCATTACATTCATGTGGTCTGACTTTCACTTTCATCATATTTCTCAGAAAACTGATTCATCTTCATTGGATGCAGGTATCACAGTCTCAATCCCATACATCGTAGTCACATGAGTCTGATTGCGACGTCAATGGCCAGGACGAGGACAACTCAGCTGGATCTAATTATAATTAGGTATATTTCAATAATCCAATTTGTAACATATCTCTGTACTTGGAACATTTATGTATGAATACATATTCATTGAATTTAAGTTTCCCCTTCATCAATTTTTAGGTGCTTAAAATATAACTCAAATAAAGTTTGAAATTTTTTTTATTAACAATAACGAACAATGATTTTGCTTACCAATTCATAAGAAGTGGTACAAAAGACTCATGGGGTTGGACGGAGTCCATTTTTAGGGTAGAATGGAGCTTGTGAACTGGCTCCATTCTGTCCTAAATTTTTTTTTGTAATCTTTTGCCAATAGCTGGTTCCATTCTGCCCTAATTTTTTTTTTCTAATCTTTTGCCAATAGCTTGTTGGGAGGGATATACCGAGGGCCCTTGGTATACCCGTGCTATAAACAACGTAAAAACGAGGTGAAGAAGCCACAATTACCGAGGCAATTATTGAGGATCTCGTTCCGAGGTATACTTCAAGGTGTATACCGAGGTTTACGGTCTTTTTTCAAAAATAAATTCTTCATAAAGGCCTCGGTAATAGGGTCGAAAATCCTCCAGAATATTGTAGTTGTGAAAGTACTATACTTTAGGACCATAAATGGATCTACAAAAGATCCACAAGAGTGACTAGATGCTTGCTTAACAATCTATCAAAAAACCAGACACAAAAAAGTTGATCTAGATTGGCAATTTGACAAACAACAAGCATTAACAGTCAAAAGACTTGATCAACATTGGAATCCGAGCCCACACGTGTGTACTACAAGCTGTAGTACGGCCTTCAACCTGAGAAACAAATAGAAATTGATTTGGTTTCATTTGGATCACAAAAACTCAATGTACATAGTGAACTAGCTTGAGATTGCCAATGAGCTCCAAAAATATTCTATATTCTCACTATGGAGAGAGGGAATACATAGCAAATTTGACTTCCTTCTTGAAGTTAGGTGGATTTCAAGCATGTAATAAGGAACTTAACTCACTCTCCTTGACCTAAATAGTCAACTTGCCAATCTAATCATTTTTCTCTTGCAGATTTATATCCATCCAACATAAATGAATGGGAGCCGAGTGGATCTTTAGCAGGTGTGTTAGTTGTTATTCACACTGATATTGGACAGCTGCAATATCGAGGTAGAACTGCAAAAGATCTAGCTGATAGTGGAATCTTGTTTTATGAATCAATGTACATTTCTGATATAAAAGAAAATTTTGGACAAATACTACCAATTCCATTACCTAGTTTTGAAAGTGATGAATGGATTGCACCAGCTGCTATAGTTTCAGAATCATTTCGTTGCAAGATACATAATGATGTAAAAAATTCATTAAACATGAGCACGGGATAAAAAACAGTCAGATTGAGTTGGTTTATTTCCTTGAATATATTTGTGGATTTCTTTTCAAGTGTCAATATTTACAAAACCCCAACGATGTTTGTATGCCAAAATTTATCAGATAGTTTATTATCTGAACTTATGGATGAAGGCTGGGACAAAAGATCAGATGGAGAAATAGAATGCAGAATTAAAATGTCTTCCATGTGCTTCCGTTATCAAATTGAAAAACAAATGTTAAGCTTATGCTTCCATTATCAAAGATGGAAAAAAAATAAAGGTAAATGGGTGCCACTCGATCAAGACTTGGAAGCCAGTGGACATTCAAAACGAAAAAATATTGAAATTATTTACAATGATGTCGTTTTGACATGTGTTGAGGTGGAAGAAGATTGGAGTCTAAACTACATCTGGCGGGAACTATTGCTCCTACAAGATGATGTATTTTTGGACTTCAGATTCATTTTCAATGGTAAACTCGTAAGTAACTGTAAACACTCGATCTTTAATGAATAATTTCAATCAAAACTTTCTAATACAATTTCTGTACTAATTCTAACTAACTTTGTATTAGTTTTATGCAGGTATGTAAAAGATATGAGCTTGAGATCAAATGCAGAGATATTGGCAAAACAATCCAACTTATGAAAGAACATTGAGATTCACTATCAACAAATACATGCCAATCATCATGTCTTTTTATCATTATAGAAAAATTGCATTCCATTATTAGACTATGGACACAAGCTGATTGTAAGAATCTATTGTGATATCAATATAAAAAACCCATAAACGGGTTGTTTACAAGTAAAATGATTGTATCTTTTTTTTTTTTATGTCTCTCTATTTACAAATAGATCTCTATTCAATCAATTTTTCTATATTTTCTATATCAGTATTAGGAACTGATAAAGCAACAACTCCTTCTATAATCTCCCCCTCCTCTGTTTCAGGGAGGGCCTCAATGCCTTTTAAGACAAGAGAAAAATATCTGTTACAAAATTGCCTTCCTCAGTATTAGGAAGGACTTTTATTCTTATTTGATCATATAAAATAAGATCTGCATCTTGAACAACTTGAAAGGCTATTAAGACATGAGCAGATTCCTTTTGAGGGCCCTCGATTGTAGGTGCAACGCTTACACCGTACTAGGCAAAGGTTCTAATCAACTCTTGCCGAAATCTATATACATCATCAGGCGTATACGGCTCAAGAGTGAACTGTCATCACAAAACATGAGAATCAGCAAATTACAAACAATGATAGTAATAAAATATGAATCAGAATGAAATGAACTACAAATGAATAGAATATTGCCTTTTCAATATCTACATCCGTTTGTAAATTATACCATTCAAAAAACAGCTTCATATTGTACAGGATGAACCATGCACAGCTAAAAACGTCATTCTGCTATACACACTACATATAGAAGACGAAAATTAGTAATATTATGATAGAAATTTTATTTATGCCATGACGATACATTTGATTTAAGAAAAGGAATACATGCATATCAGAGATAAATTGAATATACCTTCAGAGATTTGATGGTTATATCTCCAATTGAAATTGCCGTTGTCGGTGTTTTCTGAACGGTATCATGAAGTAGAGAATCAAATTCTTTCTGTGTATTTGCAGCTGAGTTTAATTTTACACGTAGAAAATTTGATACTCCCTCCTTATTTATCTTTACAAAAAGAATGTTTAGGCTCCAATGCCGACTGCAACAACCAAGATACAAATATCGATAAATTCATATTTATGAAAAAATTCCGTTCTTATTAACGCAATGAGGCATGCAATAATTTAGAATAAAACAACAAAAATAAAAGAGCAATCCTTACTTATTTTCATATGGAATCAAACAGAATTTTGCCATAGGACTGCACTCGATAAAATAGACAGTCTTTTCAAAATTGGCTTCTTTCATCTTTACCACTCCCATGAAAAATGGACTAACTACAAAAACTGTACCATGTCAATCAAAACTAATACTATTATGCAAAAATGAAACATCGGCCTTTACTATTGCATCTGAAATTTCTGAGGTCTTATCTTTAAGCTCGACACAAAATCTAGGACCTAATCTAAAGCTTCTACGTGTATTCGGAAGAAAAAAAATCAAAAAAGTTGCCGAGAAGATCAATTTTGTTAGCTAAGTAGGTCTCATGTTGATTATAATGGTCAGAATAAAAAAAAACCTGGGCTGGATCGTATGGAATTCTCACAAAAAGATTATGTACATGAGGGGAAGAAAGAGAAGTGGAAACAATATTTACATATTTTTCTGTTATTTTGTCTAGCTCCTCTTGGATAATCAACAATTTTGGTGACGAAACCTGCTGAGGAGCTGGACGAATAACAGGAGGAGGACTGGGTGAAGATTCTCGATTTGAGTCAGATTCTCCAGCATCTGGCTCAGAGCTTAGGATGACATAAGGTCTTTTGGCAGAGATACGTCTAGGAAGAAGGGAAGCAGTTGGCCTGCGAGATCTAGCCTTCTTGGGGACAACTTGTTTTCTCCCCCTCCTAGAGGTAGTAGACACTACATGTAGACCAGAATATCTGTCCCGAAGCCTTTTGAGAATGATGAAATCCTTTGGCATGATGGTGACACGCTTACCATGCACTGCCAAAAGACAAGTATCCTCAAAAAACTGGGACAGAAAATCTTCTGCACCACCTTGCAAAGCCTGCATGGCTGTCACGGCAAAACGAACATCAAGCCCAAGTGACAGAGTGACATTTCGGACAGATCAGCCGAAAGGAGCTCTAGGGATCAACAATTCAATTGACCTCTGGAGTTTTTTTATCTCCGTAAGCCAAACCTGCTTCTTGCCACGCCTACGGCCAGTACCAGGGGAAAAACGGGAATGGGATGGCTGTACAGTGGTGATGACACGGGCGGTGGATTTAGTCCTGGCCATCATTCTCGGAAGAAGAAAATTAACAAAAGGAAGTTTGAAATAAACAAAAGTGGATCAAAACAAAAACAATTTGCGACGAAAGGGAGCTTGAAATCAATACCAGCACTGAATATCGATTTTAAGCGCAAGATCTAGAGAGTTTATATGTAGAAAAGATATGTGCACTTGAAAGCGATATTGCACAACAGGCGATATCAGACTCAAGCGCGCTATGAGAGAGCGAAAGCTTGAAGGATGAAAGAGCGCGCTTGAGAGCGATATCGGAAGCTAAAAGCGAGAATTTGCGAAAAAAAAATGAAAATTTTGAGGGCTTATATATACGAAATTTTTGCACGTGTGAAAAGACGGTTGACACACGTGTCGTCAGATGATTAGACCACGTGGAATGTCCGTACTGATTACGATATACCAATTATAAGGCCACGTGGACTGAGACACGTGTGCAAATCCCTGATCGACGCATGTCATTCTCGCACGTGATAGATGTCAGATCTATCCTTTTAGGTACGACGCATTTATTTTGCCAATCAAAAGTTACCACTTGTTCCTTCGCCACTTTTTCACACGTGCAAAATAATTTTTATAAATAGATCTTTTTGGGCATGGATTCTCACGCAAATTCACGATTGCTTTGCCGAATATTAATTTCAAGCGCGCCGCTTGCTCTCATTACAACTCGTTGGCTATTATGCGTCTGGATCCGATACTGCATCGTATGGTATCGCATTCAAGCGCGTCTCGCATACCTTTTTTTTTCTGGTCGTTGTTCTTGTGCTCGGATCCGATACTCCAACTTCAAAAATCTCTCTCAAGTGCTCGTTGATTGGACGTGCTTGTCGGACCAGGGGTTTGCGCCTGAGAGCGATATCTTTGTTTAAAATGTCTAATTTTGAATCCAGTTTGCTTTTTTTTTTTAATGATTTTTTGAGACACGTGTCATCTGATGATTAGTCTACGTGGAGTGTCCGTGTTGACAATGATGGCCAAATTATAAGGACATGTGGGCTGTGACACGTGCGCGAATCCCTTGACGACGCATGTCATTCTCGCACGTGACAGATGTCAGATCAATCATTCAAGGTACAATGCATTTATTTGGGCCAATCACATGTCGACACGTGTTCCTTTGCCACTTCTCCACACGTGCAAATTTTTTTATATAAATAGGTATTTTTCGGCTCAAATTTTCATGCAAATTTACGATTGCTTTGTCGGATATCGATTTCAAGCGCGTCGCTTGTTCTCATTATGTCTCGTTGACTATTATGCGTCTGGATCTGATACTGCATCCTCTGGTATCGCATTCAAGCACGTTTCGTATCCCTTTTTTTTTTTGCTTGTTGTTCTTGCGCTCGAATCCGATCTCCAGCTTCCAATATCTCTTTCGAACGCACGTTGCCTGGACTTGCTTGTCTGACCTGGTGTTTGCGCCTGAGAGCGATATTTGGAACTTCAGTTCTGTTATTTTTTTTTAAGTGTCTAATTTTGAATCCAGTTTGGTTTCTTTTTTTAATGAATTTGGTATTAATGATAGGTTGGACTATTTCAAATCTCTTTTTTTTTCTTTTCTTTTTATTCTACCTTTTATAACTGAGGGCCATGGTGTGGAGGCATTTTTTGAGATATATCTCAGATTTATGTCCCTGTTCAGTACTCTGTTATTCAGGTCTTAGAATCAAGACATGATTCATTATCAAGGCTTGGTGGCACTCGACAAACATATCTATAAAGCTAAGCTTGACAGAATGTTTACCAAGTTACATAATGATTTCAAGTCTATAGATGACTACCCAATTCATAATAAAAAATGTTGATTTGTTGATTTTTAGTCTGTTTTTATTTTTTTTCTTTTGTTAAATATTCTTGATGAATCGGACTCTGTGCCCTCCACTTCTGAAACAGTTTCTTCTAGTGGTACAAAGTCTGAAAAGTCAAAGATTGTAGATATAGAAATCTTTTTTATTGATACGAGTGTTAATTTAGATGATTGTTCTGATTTTAATCCTACTTGAAATAGGTCTACCTGTATAGGCCCTAGAACACCCACCACCCTTTCTCCTTCTGATAAATGTTTGATCACTTTGCCTACTTATAATATAGATAATAATTCCTTTTTGACAATATCAGATTTATCGGATCTTTTTTACTTCACTAAAGCTGAGACTCTTTGCATTTTGAGATAAATTTTATTCAGGAAAAGATTGCTTGAAAATGGCTGTGGAGGAAATGCGCAACAAAGAAAATGAACTGCCTTTTGAAGAGGAGTTTCTTAGAATCCAAAGTCAACTTGGATTTCCACAGCCAACTGTCTATTCACCAACAATATTGACATCGAAAGGTGGACATAATATTGATGGTGAGACAATAATCAGAGAAGACAAAGCCGAATGCGTAAGCTTTTGTCTCTTATCAAGTACTAGTAGATTTTTTTTGTCAGATTATATACTGGAGCCTACTTTGTTTTTTATCATTTCAGGAAACAATTTTCCTTGATGATTTTGCAATTCGTCGAGGAGGGCAAAGATCTTCTACGGGAGAATTTTCAAGAGATCATGCACTCAGGCACTATCTAAAGTCCTTCAATAATAATGAGATAAGTGTTGCCCATTCAAAGTTTCATCAACATGGTGAAACTATGATTATGACAATCAAGGCATTGTCTCATTTTCTTGGAGGACATAATTTTAATAAGGTGCATAAAATAATTTTTGTAAAGAAAACTATTGCGGTTAAAATTTTAGGATATGGACCAGTGAATTCCATGCTCAGATCATCTCATTTTGTAGTGTATATTGCTTACGTTGATCTTAGTAAGCATGAAAACTATGAGCTATTGGATCCATACGAAAGAAAAAAATTGTTGCATGATTCATGATTGCAACTTTCATTGGAAAAAATATCGGAAGCAGATTAGATACTGCTGAATTGTACTTTGTAAATATTTTTACTTAATATACAAAATTTTATTGTGTGTCTATAGCCTATAAGCTTGTATAAATTTGCATGCTTTTTGAAATTTTTTATAATCCATCGATTTTTTATTAAGACAAATTTGGATTCTTCTGTAAAACCATTGGAAAAGTTGCAGTATATAGCTGTTTTTTGTGCTAGTCCCGCCATGTTGTGTACTTTTATGAAATGTCGCTCTTGCTTGCCAATGAGATTTTTCCATTCTTTGCGATGACCATATGCTAAGACTTCCACTATTTCTTGCAAAGAATGTCGAATGATGTCATAATATGTGCTGCATGTCATAAAAACACAATCTAAATCAGTACCAAAAGTATCTAATTTAATTGCACATATTTGTCTATGGTAGTGTAAAATCAAAATCTTACCATATAATGTGTTATATGATCAACACCCCATGCACTCTGAACTGCATCCACAAATTCATTGGTTGTTTTCTGTATCATTTGAACATCAGTATTTGAAAATTTATCTTTTCTCAAGTATTTCACCATGATGTCTAACTTTTTCCAAACTTCTACTTTGTGTATACGAGTAGAACTTTCTTCGAATATTTCCTGTTTTACCTGATAACTTGTCATCTTTTTTATTTTAGCGTGGCCTTTATGTAAGTCTGCTTTGGACAACACATCCTCTAATCTGGAAATAGTTTCCTTTGCAGAGGCCTCTGGCTCGGAATTCCATGCAAACAAGATGTGAAGATATATTTATTTTTCTATAATACGCACCTCTGCATGCAATGTACAGATATGAACATTTCGTAGAGGAATCGGCAGTACAGGTTTCCAATTAGGATCTTCTCGATCTCTTGATATTCATGTACTCCTTGTCATGTCTTTTGTTGTTTTCATGCAGTACAAACAAGGGTGTTTAGAGTTGGCGCCATGAGATATATTGAACATACATTTTAATGTCTTCAGATCTCCTGCTAAATGCCATTCAATGTTGAAAGTGCCAATTCCAGGAATATTGAGTGGAACTCCCTCCATGTGATTTTTTATGGTGGCAGGATATGATGTTCCATTAAATATCCATGAGAGAATGTTATGGTCTTCTTTCAGCACCTATAAGAGAATACAAAAACATGATTAGCCTCATAATATTAACACAGAGAAGATTTTAGATATGAAATCCATATTCAAATGAGTATCCCTATTTATTATGCGAAGGAACTGCTATACCTGAAATGCTGCCAACCACCATATATCATTTTCTAATTGAACACTAAAATTGAGGCCTTCTGAGTCCTCTAAATTTGGAAGTGCTCCATTCATGATTGTGAGATTGACTCTTTCCATTTTTTGTCCTTTTATAATTTTAGACTCATCTAACTTGAGAACAACTATCAACTTATTATTGACATTCTCATTTGTAATACCGTAAAAATCTATGATGAATGTTAATAACTGATTAATTTCAATAAATAAATTGTTGGAATTGTTATATGCTAGACTTTCTCCTTTCGAGCAATACACTTCATTGATATGAGATGGATTACCAACTATTGTCTGCATACCATGGTTTAACATGTCCCTTTTTTTTTAAAGATGAAATGGTCGTGGGATTGGAAACTTTTTAATATTTACCTGTGCAAATGCCTCCTTTATCATCTTAAACATTGTTGCATATGCCTCCCTATTGATGCTAGAAAAGCCACATGCCCCCTAAAGCAATGTAGTGTCTAATATTTTTCCAACTTCATCCATAATGCTATCAGTAACTGAAGCCTTAATCTTTTTCATTTTGTTATTATTTAACATTGATTTCATAAATTTAGAAGTCAAGATAGAGCCTAGTGAGTTTCCAATTGAAATCTCATCGGCCAAATGGTCTTCAACAACCAATGTTGATCTGCATTGCAAACATAATGTTCATGAAAATGTCAGTAGAAATTAGGACACTCATAGTATTCACAATAGTATATAATAAGCAAATCGACAGAAAGTTGAAATGAATAAATAACAAAATTAGTGATTATGAATAAATCAAAAAGTTCAAGCAATTTTCAGTACCAAATAAGCTATAACATACTTGAATGCACGGATTCGTCTTTTTCTATGACCTCCTCTGGATGATAGATCACATATATCCTTGTTTACCAGCCTTTTCCTCTTGTTGCTTCAGACCTTTCTGTTGAGCACATCCATATCTTTAACAAGAGACAAATATGAGATACGCATGGATTGAAATGCAATTTTTATCTCATCATTACTAGTTGTATAATGATGTAAAGAAGATTTCAACCTTTGGATCTCCTCTTTGAGCATCTCATTTTCATCCAAACAAGTTTTTATCTTTGTAGATTTTTCTTCGCACTCCTTTGATATTTTCCTTGATTCCTCTTCCAAATAATGTATTCTTTGCATTGAATGTGCATTCCCATTGAGCATCAAATTCTCACAAAAACCCAAATGGCCATTTTTACCATGACACATATAGATTATTAACTGACTCACCGAATGAAAATCTGGATGTTGCAATGAATATGGATCAATAGGATACAATGTTCCTAATGACCATAAATCTACATGTTTTAGCTTTTCCTCCTTGTATCAGACCATATCAGAAGTTGACAATTCGGGTTGCTTTGAATTTCTCGTCCTGAGCGGAGCATATTCTGGTGATAGATCCACATGAAGATGATAAAGCTTTGTCATCAGTACAGTAGCATAGTAACAAACAACACAATGACAATAACAAAGCTGGAGATGGCGCTAACGACTCTGCTGGAGATAGAGATGGCGTAGGCTTTCTTCAGAAATGTCACTTATAATTCAAATTTTTGAGTGTTCCCAACTATTGGGAGGGAATATTTCAGCATTTTGAAAAATTATATTTTAACTGTGGTTAAACACCAGTGAAGTTTGATGTGACTAAACTAAGGTGCATTCATTTACATAGAAAGTAGTGCGGGCAGATGCGTAAAGAAGTTAGAAAATGACATTATAATTACTTTTTAGTTATTTTTCTCTCTCCTACATGGCATTTCTTATAGGGCCCTCTTTGGGCCCATATTTTCTCTAATGAATCACCATAAGGAGAAACACAAAATTACCATTCCATGTTTAGTGTGATATGTACAATAGACTGCAACATATATATATATATATATATATATATATATATATATACAGTGGGCTAGCCCGTCATTGATGGGTGGTCGACAATTTGGGTGGCGGCTTGTGGTCAAGATGCGTGGATGATGCTTAGAGCGGACAATTGATGATCTACTTAGCCATCCTCTTCCTCCTCATGGTCATTCTTCTTATTTTTAATTTTTTTTGTGAGATGTCGCATTGAGCGTGCCCCTCCATGTTGTCGTGAGAGTGGAAAATGTAAAGGGGGGTTATGTCAAGGCCCACCTCCCTCCTCCCCAAAAAATGAGAGGAGACAGGCGTGGGGGAATGTAGCCCTCTCTCCCACCCTAAAAAAAAAGTGTGGGGAGGCCAAATCCTCCCAATCCTCACCCCCCCACCCCTCCACAAAAAAAACTTTTGTGAAGCTCGGGAATGGGGCTTCTTTATTTTTTTGAGGGAGGGAAGGGGGTGCAAAAAAAATAAAGAGCCCTCTTAAGAAAACAACTCTCCCTGTTAGCTGATGCCACTCCCTTGAGGTGTTGAATCAGTGCCTCATCACCCAAAAAGGCTTTCTAGTAGAGATGAAGTTGAGAGCTGAGTCTGAGAGCACGAGAATTATTAGTGCTAGGCTAAAATGTACAGTTGTGAGCTAGCAATTTAGACTCTCTCAACTTGAGGTATGGTTTTAATAAACTTGGCCTCCTATTATCAAGTAAGAGGTGGAATCCAATTATGATAAAATTGGATTCACCAGCTCGTGATTATACATAGAGGCCTCCTACACGAGTTCCACAAAATGTATTATGTATTGACATGATGTTGCTCTTTGAATTGAAGATTTTACTACTTGCATTTCCTTCCATGCTCCATCTTCATGCATATAGTTTGGGTACTGATGTATGAATGTGCTTGTTATTGATTCTTCTCTTTTAAGGTTGGTTTGGGATTAGTATAAGGTATATGTACAAGGCTTGGAGACTGATCCATCATTCCACTCAGTTCAAGTGCTTCTTTGTCATCGGCTCCTTGAGGAGTTCTTCTTACAACTACCGAGTGACAGTTGTAATAAGTACTTTGTAGGATTTCCATTTGCTTTGTGATTAGAATCAAGTAGATGTGTAGGACTTGGAGCCTGATCCACCATTCCACTGAGTTCCACTATTTTTCAATTTCTGGCTTCATGAGGAGTTCTTCTTACAATTGTTGAGTGATACAAGCTTGGGGTTTGCCATGTGGCAAACCACGTAGTTCTAACATAGGCTTGTATGGCAATCCAACTAGGTTGTGCCACGTAGGCCTGAGTGGACATAGAGAGAGAGAGAGAGAGAGAGAAGTGGGGATCGAAAGTTGCCACATGGCAAGCCATGTAGGCATGTTGCAGGTTATCACATAGGCTTGCCATAGGCTTGTGTGGCAAGCAAACCAGGATCTGCCACGTAGGCTTGAGTGGACCTAGATAGAGAAAGAGGTGAGGATCGCAAGCTACCACGTGGCAAGCCACATAGGTCTACCACATGGAAAACCATGTAGGGTTGGTTCTTCCCATGTTGTAAGCCACATAGGACTACCATAGGCTTGTGTAGCAAGCCACATAGACAAGTCATAGATCTACTATCTACCAATCTTGTCACAGATTGTCACGTGGAAAGCCACATAGGTCTATCACGTGGCAAGTCCTGCAAGCTTAGGGTTTGTCACATGGCAAACCACGTAGGTTTGGCAAGCCAACCAGGCTTTGCCATGTAGGCCTGAGTGGACCTAGAGAGAGAAAGAGGTGGGGCTCAAAAGCTACCACATGGCAAGCCACATAGGCCTACCATAGGCTTGTGTGGCTTGTCTCATAGGGCTATCATAGGCTTGTGTAGCAGGCCACATACGCCTGCTATATACCTAGCGTGTCATAGGCTCTCACATGGCAAGCCACGTAGGCCTACCATAGGCTTGTGTGGCCTGCCTCATGGGCTATCATAGGCTTGTGTAGCAGGCCACATACGCCTGCTATATACCAAGCCTGTCATAGGCTCCCACATGGCAAGTCACGTATGGCTACCATGTGATAAATCATGCAGGCTTGGGTTAGCCACATGGCAAACCACGTAGGCCCATCATAGGCTGGCAAGACAACCAAGCTCTGCCTATGTGGTCTGCCAAGCTTGTCGCACACTGCCATGTGGCAAGCCACGTAGGTCTGCCACATGGAAAATCATGCAGGCTTGAGATTTGCCATGTGGCAAGCCATGTAGGCCTACGATAGGCTTGTATGGTAACCCAACCGGGCTCTACCATGTAGGAGTGGACCTAGAGATATATATATATATATATATATATATATATAGGTGGGCTCGAATGTTGCCGCATGACAATTCACGCAGGCCTACCATAGGCTTGCATGGCAGGCTACATAGGCATGGAATAGGTTTGATGTCTGCCATGCAAGCATGTCATAGGCTACCACATAAGCTTGCCATAGGCTTGTGTGGCAAGCCAACCAAAGATACTAGTTCAATTTTCTACACGCTCTTGGAATTGTCAGAATATTTTAAAAGCTTTTGATATCTGCCTAATGAAATAAACAGCTGTTCTTCTCGAATATTTGTCAATGAAGGTAATAAAGTACTTTGCACCAAGCAACGAAGGAGTTTGCATTGGACCACATATATTTGAATGAACTAGATTGAATGTTTTTAAGTGATCTAGACTATGTCGGCACACTTCAACATATTTATGAGGTCGACTATGGACGCAATGAAAAATACTTGATCTTTGATGTGAAATGGTTCAAAGTTAACTATCCTAGAAACAATGTTATGATTAGAAAGGATGTGTCCTGATTCTTTGCAATCGACTCGACAAAAGTAATACCTATGAATGCATACGACACGTTCGTGTTGCCACAACATTGTGAACAAGTATAACTACCTTGCAAATTGAACTATATTTTATGTGACTTTTTTGTTCGATCGCTTTGAACACAAATTGTGATCACATTGTGCATTGATTTTATTTGTCTATTGTAGATCATCTTTCGTATGGATCGATTATCCCCTCAGTGATTATATGTCATCCAACTCAATACAAGATCACATTTATGGGCCATCAGAGGAACCAGAAACAACAACACTAGCCAATCGAACAAGATAGGAAGACATGGCTCATAGTAGAGTCAAGAGGCAGAACGCATGTCACAAATTTAACCAAGACCATCAAGAAGATGACCACCATGTGAATTAAGGCCTACAGAATGAAATTTTTTCAATCGGACTAGTGTGGATATTATCATGGAGATCCTGCACACACTGAATGTCTAGTACGAAACCCTCAATTGAAAAATCAAGGGCATAATGTAGAGTATTATAAGGTTGGTACTCAGAATAGAAAAAGGTCAAACTTGATGAAGAGCAACATGAGAATCATTCAAAGGATGTCAAGAGTTTTGTCCCGAGCAAATCAGTACTATCCTCAACCATAAAATGTGGGGTGGAAGTCTTGGTAATATCATCATCCATATTCCCAACTTCAGCTAAAGACCATAATAGCTTACCACTGTACTATGTGGAAAGTGAGAAGGGACATTTGTTATATGTGTATGCTTATATCACCTCTGAGGAGATGGTATTCTATGCATGGTACGATGTTTCAGATGTGGTCGAGGTGACCCAACAATCTTTTTACCTTGGTGTTCACAATGCGACGTCAACCATCCATGTCTAGATTGTCCATTGAGCCAATTACAAAAAGCTAAGATGACATTATTTTATAAGGACCTGTCGTGGTATACCAATTGTATTTGGTATAGTTTTGTAGTATTTAGTGTCGAATCCCCAAGAGGATAGCTTCTTTATGGTATAATGTTGATATTGTTCTGACTTATTCGTATGATATAAAATGGAGAATTAGTCTGGTTGTCAAACAGACATTTGGGTTAAGAAACCAGTATTACTTAATGGATAAATGAATGTTTAAAATTGGAATATCAGTCTTCTCTTTCGAATCGAAGAATTGGCGTTCTACAGGAGAATTGTTATCAGAGTAGTACGAATGTACTCCACTCTATCTGATTAAGGTGTCGGCAAGAATTCGGATTGATTTCGATGTATTCGTTCATCAGTGATCATAAGTTAATCTTATTCTTGGATTAACAAAAGCTAAACAGTAGTTCTCAACAACTAGTGTTCTCCTCAGAGTTAAATCTCTTGTATAATCTTCGAATATGTTAGAAACATATGTTCGGAGATATTCAGAATACAGATATCTTATCTCAATTCTTCAGACAGGGACTATCAATTCAGTTGTATACATACTTTTCTATCGATGACTGAGATAGACTTCTGATGATAGACGTTATTCGGGTATCGAACAAGTATTCGAGTGTCGAACAAATATTCGAATGAACGAATAAGTTAGTTTTAAGACAGTTTGTTAGAACACTTTTACGGATACACAGCATAGACTGTAATGTACTTATGCAACTGTCTGACCAGAGATAGATTTATATAAGAAATATTGTTAGAGTACTTCAGAAGATCTCTCACAAGTACATAAACTTTTATCTCTCAGCGAATACATAAACTATATCTCCTGGTGAGTAAGACTGAATCGTGTCTTCTCTTTATCATCTTCAGAGCGAACAATCACGTCTTTATAAATTAGAGGCGTGTCGCTTTACTGAATAAGGTTAACCAATATATATCTGACACGTATGTAGATTATACCGCAAAGATGTATCTAACCTTGAGTTTAGATTACTATAGTTAGAATTGTCGATTCGAATCGAGTCGTTTCATGTAAGTGTCTTTATTTAAGGGTTGTTGTAGATGTCGCTTCATTGCTGAGGACTTGTCCTTTATATGTGATATTTAGTATGTCGCGAAAATATAGGCAGGTCCCTTCATTATATATGTGCTTGTCTTCTTATGTGAATATATATTGCTTCATTCGGATGTATATTCGTTGTTTAATAAATACACATCTTCACAGGACCAACATGTATCATGTTATCAGACAAATCTAGTCAAGATGCACTACAAACAAAAATTTTAGTCCCACCTGGTTTTGAGACAAGTGGACTGCACGACAATCCTCCCAAATCCAAAAAGTGCACAAAGTCACCTCAGACTCAAATGACTACAACATAATAAAAGACGGAGCCGGTAGTAATCAATTTTGATGAGTAATCGACTAATTGCTCATCGTGAAGTTTGTTGAGAGATCTAACTGTGTAGAGAGCTTTGTCAAAAGGGCGAAAAAAGATAACAAAAAATACTCAAAATTGTTAAATCGGTGAATAATAAAGATGGGCGAGTAATCAAAATATTACTCGTCGAGCAATCTGATGGTGCATCCAACTCTGCCTTGCTCTTGGGAAAAGTGGCGAAAAACTAAACTAACAGAAAAGTGATGGCGAGTAATAAACCTATCAAAAAGGAGAAAAATAGCAGCAAAATACAAACAAAACATCCAGTTCTAGGACTGTTTAGTACTGTCTAACCACCAACTTTATCCTGCAATACTGTGATACCATGTGAAACAATCAGATCCAAAATATCATTAATGGATCAAGAGAACTTTAGGCAAAATTAGATTCATCAACAAGCTAGAAATCATGCATCTACCATGCTAGAACTTTGAAATACATGCATATCTCATCAAAATCACTAAGGTCCATTATGGTGTTGTACTGAACCATACAACAACAGTAGTACAAGAGCATTTACACGTGTATATTCAAGCTACACAAGAAAATTGCATTCTACACATTAGAATAGAAGATATTAAGAGAAATATGAAAGAGATGGACATAGAATCAAAAGAGAAAAGTTCTCCATACAAAATGAGAACATCAAGATCCGTTCTCCACATAGGTACATCTATTTATAACAAAACTAATGTCACTTGGCCACTTGCCAAATATTGCCCTAAAATAGTAGTTTCTAGTTACTTCACCAAAAACCTAGACTTTTATGACTAATGCAATGTATCTATATCAACCAATAAAAGTAGGTCCAAATTCAACCTTATCATCTTGTCTTCTTGCTAAAAACATTAAGGACATTATGCTTAGGCCTTATTGACATAAGAAAATCTATCTTTAAGTTGAAATTTCACTTTGGCCTCAAAATTGCCAAATTAAATTAACTCTAGTTGACATTTTTCACAAGTGTCAGTATATCTCTTTCACCCTCTAGCTCGTCTCTCTCACTCTCTCTCTCTCTCTCTCTCTCTCTGCCTACAATGGATGGGAGGTATTTGATCTTGATTGTCCAATTGGTTTGGGAGAGCTTCAGCACGGATGAGCTTTCAAAGGTATAGATGCAGGTCTAAAAATCTACCGCTGCCTGGTGAGATGTCAGAAATTACCAGCTAACAGGAAATAATTTTTGAAGAAGGTGAAAGTAGTGGTCCATCATTTTGTGTCTCAACGACCTTTTTATGAATGTTTTGAGTGTTTATTTTGCAAAGAAACTGGCATCCTCTGGAAGTAAGACTATTCTGATTCTTAATCGCATTTCTGAGGTATGTGTGTGTCAAGTTTGACAAGAAGTTAAAGTGGAAGCATTTACAAGAATGAAGGTCACGACCTTTATTGCCTATATGTGTCTTCCATGACATATCGTAATAATCTTAGACTCCTAGTTAATTACAGGGGTGATGCGGGGTGGTAGACCAAAGCCATCGCACTGTCGTGCCCCTAGAGCCATCCTCCCCTACTTGGACCCTCAATATCCATTCAAGATTCCCAATTGTCGGCTGACACCCTCGTCTTGTTAAACCTCATCAACTACACACCCCCCAAATCTCCTTCCATCCTCGACACCACACTTCAGTTTCCCACACTTTCCCCATTGCTTCATTCGAACAACTCATTCTGCTCCCTCTACACATCTCCACCACTCCACTCATTGATTCATCCATTATGAATGACGAGTCCGACAAACTATTGGATGATGATGCATTTTTGCAAACAGAGTACACCTTGTCCCCTCAGTGTGTTGGATCCCACCGCACTTGATAACATAGCAGAGTGGGAAATTCTGATCGAAGAAGATGACAACGACGTTGCAATCATATGGGCCGCATCTCAACAAGCCCCAGCAAGCAACAACACCTAGGCCGGTTCACAAGATGTCACCATGGCCTACCAGACTTTGAGAACTCTACTCGAGGACCTATTAGCATCCAAATCAACCTTGGATGACCGAGTAGTGAAATTGGCAACCAGCAATACTAGGTTGTGAGCGGAGCTCACATAGTTTCAAGAAGATTTGTAGGTAGCACTTCAGCACAAGCAGACAGAAAAGGACCAGGTCTCGAAGTTGAAATAGAACGAGGATAGCCTTCAATGATATATTAAGGACCCCTTCAAATCAGTGACAGATGCCTCTACGAAGGTCCAAGAAGCTCAACAGCAAGTGCAACAATAGCTAGCCCCACTCCAGGCCCAGTTATTGGTATTTCAAATAGAAAATCAACATCTTAGAGTGGAGGTCCACACCCTACAACAAGAGAAAACTATTTGGTTAGCCCAACCCATCCCCATCAACCATCCTCTCATCCAACACGAGATGGAATTTCTAACGCAGCAAGTGGATTTGTACCGACAAACGCTAGATGGCTCACAAGCTAGTTTTGACAATCATCGTCGTAGTGCACTCCAAGGCCTGTCAATAGCACATAGCACAACAACCACAACTAGCCCCGGTGGCAATTCCAATGCCTCCTACATTAGAAGCTGCACAAGCAAGTTCAAGCCACGATCAGACGCAGCGGGGCCTGACATTCAAGACCAAGGCCTCGATGCCAACCAAGATGCAAAAAAGAGTCTTGGAAGGATAGGGGAGGAACAACAAGCATCAACATTCCAAGGCTCTCGATCAATTTTTGTCAACCGTGTATTCCAAAAACCAAAAGCATGGAGGACAAAATCAATGACTTTTTAGTCCAGTTTTCACATGAATCCTCATGCGACGACTGGCAGATATCCTTATTTTCCCAAGATATCAAGGGCAATGAGATCACGTCCATTTCGTCACTGGCTTCACAACCTGCATGGTGACAATGCACGTTCGAAAAAGATCCATCACCCATCAGAGCTTACGTGACCAGTCCGAGACAACTGCGGGTTAATCTGCATTTAGTCCTCATTCCACTACGATGCAAATGGACGGAATGTGGAATCCCTTTGGGCCAGATAACTGTCACCACATGCAACTGGCCAAAGATCTACTCCGAACACGGATGGGGAATGGATGTAGATGCCAAGAGGGCTCTCGTCCAGATTTCAAAACAATATATTACATGCCCTGATCCAACAGTCGACGTGACAGTCGAATTCGCTCGGGACTTAGAATTTTTGCTCCAGGTTACCACCAGATGGAATAACTTTTTGCCACCCCCATTTTTTGATCATATTACGGGCCTGGCATCAACCAAGATGGAAGACCAACTTCTAGTGGCCTGAGCGTATTATAGAGCGACGATGTTAGGCCACCCATGGCCCCACAAATCTCAAACCTAGATAGCCCAATTTTGGATCGACTTCTATGCTTCATGAACAAGTCCTTTCCCAATGCTTTGGTGACAATATCAACTACACATTTCCTTGAGGACACATGTTGAAGCTCCACCTCCTTTGCCATGACTTACTCCTTCACAAAGTGATATGCCACCTCAATATGCTTGCTCCTAGCATGAAAGATAGGATTGGTTGCCAACCTTTGGGTGGATTGATTGTCACAAAAGATGATTGGGCTCTCTGACGAATCCAGCTGAAGATCCTTGATCATCCTCTTGATCCATACCATCTCCTTTGTGCAATGTGTAAGAGCTTTGTACTCGGCCTCACTAGATGACAATGAGATAGTGGCTTGTTTCTTCGACATCCATGATATAGCTCCATCACCTATGAAAATACCATGAGCACTAATGGATTTCCTATCCATTATATCTTCAGCAAAGTCCAAATCTGAAAATCCAAACAAGTTAGGTGATGATCCTTCATACAATATGCCAAAATCTCGAGTTCCAATGATGTACCTCAAAACTCGTTTCCCTAGCTTCCAATACTCCTCACTAGGATCTTGCATGAATTGGCTCAATCTTCCAACACAACAACTTAGATTTGGTCTTGTAATGGTTAGATAGATGAGTGAACCAACTAGCTTCCTATAGAGAGTAATGTCCTTGAAGGATCTTTCATTACCGCTTATAGTTAGCTTTACATGACACTCCATAGGCGTATCACAAGATTTTCATCTACCATATGAAATCTTTCCAGAATAGAATTAGCATACTTCTCTTGACAAATGAAATTAGATTGAGAAAATCTAATCACTTCTAAAATGTAATGCAAGTTACCTAGATCATGCACCTCAAATTTTTTCTTAAGAGCGCTCTTGATATCCTCCACATCTTGATTGTGTCCACCACTCAAGATGATATCATCCACATAGATTAGCAAGATGGTAACATCATTTCTCGCAAACTTATCATAAAACTTATGTTCTTGTTGTGATTTTCTTGTTGTTTTAGTTTCCATCGTTTTTGCTTTGTGCTAGTTAAAGTTTCTCCATAAGCATGACATTGAACATTTGAGCTAACCTCCATATCTACCCTCTTGTTCGGATGGGAAGTTACGCAAAGACACTTATGCTTGTGGAGTTTGAGGTGAATAGGGTCAATTTGATCAAGGTGTTGGGTAGTGAAATCACCTTTTTGAATCAACATTCATGTAATGGAGAACCCTTTCTGAGGAAAGAATCTGATGAATTTCTAGAGGAGTACATGAAAACATTCCAAATGACTTACTTTGAAGAAGCAAATGCAAATTACCTGTTATTACTATCCAAACTTGAAAGGAAAGGAAAAACTTTAGACCATCCTGGAAAGATGGATGATTTGCAACAAATGTATACATTTGAATCAGTACCACCTACTAATATCAAACGACTAAGAAGGTTCTTCCCCATCACCACCATCCTTCATAAGGTCCCTACAAAAGAAGAAAAAAGGGAGAAAGGAAGACTAAGAGAAAAAACAGAAACAAAAAAGACATTAACCATCTCTATTAGATCGCAAACCAATTAGTGAGGACGAGTGATGCCCTCGCACATCCATAAGAGATGAGGACAATATTTTTGTTTTAATTGATTTCATAGACTAGCAAGAAACCAATGTCTTCTACCAATATTGTGTATTGGATCTTAGGACAATAACTTTTCCTACATGGACTACTGTCAGAATATATAGCTTGAGAGAAGAGTCGGTACGAAGAGGATTGATGATTATTTCTCTTTGAATTGGATCTTTAAGAATATGGACTGAAATGTCTATAAAAAAGAGTTGATGATTACCGTTATTTCACCAGTATGCACAATTTCTAGAGTTGACACATTGAAGCCTCATTGCATCCACACAACACACTCATAATAGACTGAATACTACCACATGCATCAATAATGTCATATTTTTTTGAGAAACGCATTTTGCATGCCAAAACTGTAGGGTTCTGAGAAAGGGCATAACCTTTTGAGCAAGTGGGTCCATATTTCCCAAATAAGGTCACGGGGTGTTATATTGCAGGGATGAAGTTACCAAATCAAACGAAGATCGAAGACCGGCTAAAAGTTGAATCACAGAGAACCAGGTTAGCATCACCCATCAAAGGGTGCTAATCTCGAAGCTGTAGTTGCACACATTTATGGTGTACCAGCAAAAGAAGTGCATTGTCTAAACTAGAGATTCTGGGTCCATTGTATGGGGACCATACTACCCAGTGGTTGTCGATAATGTTAGCTGATATTTTCGCATAGAAAATCGGGCTAATATTGAGGTCTTTTTTTTTCTCAAATCTATAAAAAACCGGCATGAAAAACTTGGTTATTAGTGGAAAATTGGCATATAGTTGCCTCTATAAAAGGGTCCCAACCTGTCCCAAAGTGGCTAGACATGTTATTAAATTGTAGTAGTAGACTTTTGTGATGGTCTCAAAAACCGTCGAAAATATTTGCTATATGTCAACTTTTGTAAAGTCGAGCAGAAAGTGCCGGTCTAATGGGTCCCAGTCTGCCCTTGATGAGGCTAGAGAAAAGTCCTTAGAAATGGCCTGTAAGAATGTTTTGCGGCTTTTGGCCAGTCGTAAAAATAGCCGACATAGTTGTGGTGCTAAAATTTCACCATGTACAGAGTTGGTTTTACTAATATATGCTTGCCTAGTGTATTTGCATAGAAATCGTATTGCCAAAAGAGCCCTAGTCATGAATGTTGTAGAGAAAAGAGCTGTCAAAGAAGAAATGTTGTCAAAATTCCATCAAAAAAAAATATTGTGACAAAATATCGAGGAAAAACTAATGACAAAATTAGGGCAACGTTTGAGCACCAAACACGACCAATGGGCCAAACAGTAGTACACGCACATGGAAAAGCCAACAACATGAAAGAAATCGGTAATCTGAAAAAACCGATGCATAGGAAAATAATGGGCCAGCTACACCCATAGGGGTTGACTGGTAGCAACTAGGTTGGTTGAGGTTATAAGGCAAAAGGGTTCCTGTGAGAAATTGGCAAAAATCTAGCTTGGTATTTTTTATGATAGAAGTTTGTAAGTGAATTTCACATGTGTGGAGGATGTTCCCACGTGTGGAGAATTGTAAAGTAAATAAAAATGTTTGATATAGGGGTCTCATAGAATTTCATAGTCAAGCATTTAGGTGTAGGATGTTGATAGGGTCAAATTTGGCATAGATGGCAAATTATCCATTTCCACTTGTAATGCCACTATTAAGCCAAAATAGAGTAGGAGGTCAAACTTGTGCCAATTAGAGTGTAGACAAGTGTAATGCTTTTGTTTGATGAAGTTTAAGAGTTCTAATAGGATTTAGAGGTGGAACCATGAGTGGTCCAATAGAATTTGAGGTTTGCTTGAAAATGGTCCCATAGAATTTAGAGGTGCATGGATCAATGGTCCAAAAGGATTAAGAGGTGGCAAAGTGTGGTCCAATTATAGTTAAGCATGGTGGTAGCTCGTGGATCTACTAGTATCATTGTACTCCTCATTTGGATCTAATTGATTTTGAGATTGAGTGGATTTTGAGTGTAAGTGATTTTCTAGCTTTCTCTCTCTACCTGAGAGATATTGATGATTTTCTCTCTCTATCCGAGGAGAGCAGCTTGTTTTTACTTAGATTACTTTTTGAACACTTCCCACATGTGTGAGTGAGAGTTGGAAGTGATTGAATGCATGTAGTAGTGTGTTTTTGCTATAGAATCAAAGATAGATCTTGAATCTCAATCTAGTCTTGATCTTGGTGCATCTACACACCTTAGGAGATCACAAGTACATGTTGTGGACAGTCCACACGTGTGAAATCAACAGTTCCCTCCTCCAAGCACATACTATTTTGGAGGAAAGACAATTTGGGAGGACATCCACTAGGGGAATACAACGAAAAGGCTAACTTGGAAAGCATGGCCAAGATAAGCTTGAAGGCAAGATGGGCTCCAAACCCCAAAGTAAATCTTATTTGAAGGGGGAGAGAAACTTGGAGGATCTACTAAATTAAGTAAATCCCTACTATGGGAGGGACATGTGGCAAAGAGGGCATGAAATGCATGAAATTGGACAAGACCTCATATTTAAGGAAAAACTTGGGATTTGGCTATAAAAGAGAGGCCACACCTTGTGTTAAGATGATAGAAAAAGTGAGAAAGAGTTAGTGGATTGAAGTGATGTCACTCACCTTGAGCTTGCTTACCCATGAGAGCTTATCCAGTGCTTGAAAGATTTTTTGAGAGCTTCATGAGATTAGTGGGTTCATTGAGGGAATGTCTATTTCCTTTTGTATCATGCATTAGGGGTCTAGGTGTAGGTGAGAAAGAGCATTCTTGGTGAGAATTGTGGATAATTCAATATGTTAATAGAAAGTTCTTATTGCTCTCAACTTTTGAGTATAGGTGTCATAGCATGGGTCACTTTTTATTCTATGAGTTGGGTCTCGTAGCCTTTGTTGTCCATTGAGAGCCTTGCTATGATCTTTTGTTGCCATCTCTATGGGTTTGAACTTCTAGTAATGTTTTTGTAGTTGCCATTTGTGATACCTTAAGAGTGTAGTGGAGAAGAAAGAAAGAAAAAGTCATTATCAAACTGTTGAGAGACATTTAGTAAGAGAGTGAGCTTATGTCAAGTTCTGTTATGGGCCATCTGTTGATGTCACACGTGTGGAGTGTCCACCACATGTACTTGTGATCTCCTAAGGTGTGTGGATGCACTAAGATCAAGACTAGATTGAGATTCAAAATCTATCTTTGATTCTATGGCAAAAACACACTACTACATGCATTCACTCAATTCCAACTCTCACTCACACATGTGGGAAGTGTTCAAAAATTATTCCAAGTAAAAACATGCTGCTCTTCTCGGGTAGAGAGAGAAAGCTAGAAAATCACTTACACTCAAAATCCACTCAATCTCAAAGTCAATTAGATCAAAGTGAAGAGTACAATGAGACTATAGATCCACGAGCTAACACAATGCTCAAACATGATTGGACCACACTTTTGCCACCTCTTAATCCTATTGGATAATTGATCCATTCACCTCTTAATTCTATTTGATCATTTCCAAGCATACCTCAAATTTTATTGGACCACTCATGGTTCCACCTGTAAATCTTATTGGACCTCTAAAAAACTTAATCAAACCAAAGCATTACACTTGTCTACTATCCATTTAGCTCAAGTTCTACCTGCTACTCTATTTTGGCTCAATAGTGGCATTACATGTGGGATTTGATAATTTGCCATCTATGCCAAATTTGACCCTATCATCTTCCTACACCAAGACGCTTGTCATGAAAAACATACCCCTATATCTAACATAGATAATCTTTTTCCATTTTTCATCCTCCTAAAAAATTCTATATGAATATGTAAGCATTGATCTTGATATAACTCCAAGATTAGATCTATGCTTGATGAAGGCACTTTTGCTCAAAGGCTTGGTGAGTAAATCGGCAATACAAGATGATGAGTTGACATGCTCCAAATAGATTTCTCCTCCAATAAGCTTTTCTCTCACAAAATGGTGTGCCACTTCTATATGCTTTTTCCTTGAACTTGTTAATGGTGCCATCATGATTGTACTTAATTTGAAATACCCACTTGCAACCAATCACATGGTTGTTGGATGGAGGATCCACAAGCTCCCAAGTATTGTTGGTTATCAATGCATCATACTCTTGCTTCATGGCATTATACCACTCTTGGTATTGAGTGCCTCCTGTACATTCTTTGGCTCTTCATGAGAAACAAAAAAAGGATAATTAGTGGAATCAAGATCCACTTGCTTGCCTTTATCAACATATGAGAGCCTCTTAGGCTCGGATCTATCTCTCATGGATCTTCTTGGTGAAATAATCCGAGAAGAGTCCTCTTCAAATCTCGACCCCATCACATGATAATTGTCTTCAGTAGCAATAGTTGGTGATGCATCCATAGATTTCTTGATCTCGGACCCTTCAAAAGATGAATGTTGATCTTCATGGAAAATAACATCTCTACTTTCAATGATTTGAGAAGTAGAGAGCACAAAGACTCTATAAGCCTTTTTGGTGGATGAGTATCCAACCATGATCCCTTTGCATGCACTAGGATCTTCCTTCTTCCTTGTTTCCAAGGGAATATGGGCAAAGCCTATGCATCCAAAAACTCTAAGGTGATCATCTAGGCTTCTTCAAATATAAGATTTCATATGGTGACTTTCCTCCAAGAGCTATATGTGGGAGCCTATTGCAAAGATAATCTGCACAATTTATGGCTTCACCCCAAAAAATCTTTTGGCAAAGATGTCTCAATTCTCATAGTCTTTGCACATTCACATAGGGATCTATTCTTTCTCTCGGCCACTCCATTTTGAGATGGAGGGTAGGCACAAGAGAACTCCCTTTTGATGCCTTCAAGCTCACAATAATCATGAGATTTATTGGAGATATACTCTCCACCTCCATCACATCTAAGAGCTTCAATCTTGAATGAGAATCGCTTCTCAACATAAGCTTTAAAAATAAGGAAATGATCAAACACCATAGATTTAGAAGCAAGAAGATATATCCAAGTGAATCTTGTGAAATCATCAATGAAAGTAAACAAAACAAGTGGCTCCTCCCTTGCTTGTAGTTGATGAGAAATGCACATCCGAGTGGATCAAATCCAAAGGATGCTTGCTTTTGATAGAAGATCTTGTAGATGGCTTTTTGTGAGATTTAGCAATAGCACAAGCCTCACAAGGCTTGATTTCCTTGGAAAATGTCTTTGGCAAGCCAATAGCTTTGGCCTCTTTGATCATAGAGAGCATGGATTTGTAGTTGGGATGTCCCAACCTCCTATGCCATAACTCTCCCATAGATAGCTTGTTCACAAGAGCAACATTACAAGCATTTACATATTCATTTGGATCTAGTTTATAGATGCCTCCAAATCTAGATCCTAATGCAAGTATCTCATCATTCTTTTTTATAGTACAAGTATCAAAATTGAATTTCACATTAAGGCCATTATCAAGCAATTGGCCAACACTAATGAGATTCTTAGTAAGCTTAGGTACATAAAGAACTTTAGAATTACAAAGAACTTTAGAAGATGCAAGCTTTAAGGGAATGCTCCCTATTTCTTCAATAGGACATTCAAAATCATTTGCAATGTATATTGATTTCTTGACTCCATCATAAGGTGCAATAGAAGAGAAAGAGTCCTTGGAGCTACACATATGTGAAGAAGCTCCACTATCAATATACCATAAACCATCCTTCTTGAAAGGAGAGGATGAGAAGCTAGAGACCATAAGAGATTCCTCTCCATCACTTGCAATAGTGTCTTCCTTCTCATTGGAGATGCTGGCTTGCTTGAGTTGATTCTTCTTCTTGAAGCAATTGGTGGCATAATGGCCTTTCTTGCCAGAATAAAAGCACTTGATCTTCTTCTTCTTGAGCTTGGATGATGAAGCACTAGAGGAATCATCTTTCTCCTCATCTTTGTCTTTGGATTTGGCTTTTTCCTTTCTTGAGGATTGTTGATATTGGTTCTTGCTCCTCCCTTTGTGCTTGTCCTTGGCAAATAGAGCTTTGCCATCATTATGATTGAGAGAAAGCTTGTCCATCCTCAAGAGCTTGTACTCTTATCTTGACTCTTCAGGAATAAGCACACTTTGAAGGGTCTCCAAGCTTGGTAGCTCCTCCTTAATGGCATATGATTGGACAAGATTGTCAAATTCACTTCTCAAGCCATTGAGAATGACTTGGACTAGCTCACTTTGATTCGGATGGAATCACCAATGCATGAAGGCTCCCTATGAAACTCCTTGACTCTCATAACACAATTGGATGCACTCTCATCACTCTTTTGGCAACTTTGAAAGATTTGATTTCTAAGAGTGAGGATCCTAGAGGTGTTCTTAGCCTCATAGATAGTCTTGAGACAATCCCAAGCTTCTTTGGTTGTAATGCAAGTGCCTATCTCCCTCAATATCTCATTAGAGACATTCATCTTAATGTAATGGAGAGCCATCCTAGCTCTCTTCTTATATTTTTGAACATCTTGAAGAACTTGAGGATCTTCCTCAAGGCCAAGAACAATGTCCATCACATCTTGAAGGATCAAGATGGACTCCATCCTCAACTTCCATATTGAATAGTCTGAAGTGGACAATCTATCACTTGGTTCCAACAAGGATGAAGCCATTGAAGCCATCTAAGGTGAAGAGAACTCAAATGATGAACAAAAAATGTTGCTACACACTCTCAATAGGATCCAATAATGATGTGCTATCACCTCCTATGAAAGATCTTGCAACATATTGTGAATTGATAATTCTCACGTGTGAAATACACTAAGAGACCAAATTTGACTCAAATGCAATAATATTGCATGAAACAAAATGGCTAAGATCTCGAAATAGTGCCTAGATCACATATAGATGAGATTGGTTAGCATTCAACTGTGATTTTGGATCAAACAAGCAATCTCTTGACCTTGACAATTTCTAGCTCAAGATTGATGAAAAGTTTTCACTCACATGGATGAAAATGCATGGTAACCTTAGGTAGGCTCTGATACCATGTTGATTTCACACGTGTGGAGTCTCCACCACATGCACTTGTGAACTCCTAAGGTGTGTGGATGCACTAAGATCAAGACTAGATTGAGATTCAAAATCTATCTTTGATTCTATAGCAAAAACACACTACTACATGCATTCACTCACTTCCAACTCTCACTCACACATGTGGGAAGTGTTAAAACATTATTCTAAGTAAAAACAAGCTGCTCTTCTTGGGAAGAGAGAGAAAGCTAGAAAATCGCTTGCACTCAAAATCCACTCAATCTCAAAATCAATTAGATCAAAGTGAGGAGTACAATGAGACTATAGATCCACGAGCTAACACAATGCTCAAACATGATTGGACCACACTTTTGCCACCTCTTAATCCTATTGGATCATTGATCCATTTACCTCTTTATTCTATTGGATCATTTCCAAGCATATCTCAAATTCTATTGGACCACTCATGGTTCCACCTCTAAATATTATTGGACCTCTAAAAAACTTAATCAAACCAAAGCATTACACTTGTCTACTATCCATTTAGCTCGAGTTCTACCTCTCCTACTCTATTTTGGCTCAATAGTGGCATTACATGTGCAATTTGATAATTTGCCATCTATGCCAAATTTGACCCTATCATCTTCCTACACCATGATGCTTGTCATGAAAGACATAAGACCCCTATATCTAAGCATCATCTTCCTACACCATGATGCTTGTCATGAAAAACATAAGACCCCTATATCTAACATAGATAATCTTTTTTCATTTTTAACACCATCTTCTCGAGAAGCTATATTAATATGAGAGATATGAGCTCTTGCTCTAAGGGCATTTCCATGGAGAAGCATTGTTGCCAAATCGCACTTTTAAGGCAAGATACTTTCCACTTGATCTAAGCCCACCTCTACGGTCAACCAGTCGCATCTCTGAGGCAGAGATCCAATGCAGTTCTGTTACTATCCATCAACGTTCTTCTGCAGCTTGTTCATCCTCTTGCTTATAGAAACTGAGTATCAAAGAAATTGAGGAATTGAGATCAAACTTCTTTCTACGAAGTAAAAATGAAAAGAATTATTATTTTTGTTTTGAAATGAATTTAAATTACAAAATACTTTAATAACATTATGATATCTTTATATTACTAAATATTTTCATTGTATTTCTAGGGGATGTTGCAAAAGCCTTTCAAGTGCACAGATCAACAAATAGTTGAAAGACAAAAGTTAGCCAAGTATCGAAAGAAATGTTTGGAATGTCCTAAAAAATATCTGGGCCTTGTTATTGATGGCATGGATCAGAAGAAAACAATGTTGTCTCATTTTGTCAAAGTGCCCAAACATTTGAACGAGACAAATTTTATTCAGGCCCATCTCATTGGAAGACTTGTGTTGAATGGCACTTTGGAGTCCAAGGTCTTTTTTAATTATCCCAACGATCCAAATTTTATGATCACCATTGCACACAAGATAATGTGCGAATTTGGTAAAAATCTATCGAAAATACTTTATTTGCAGCTTGACAACACTGCTAGAGAAAATAATAACCAAACTGTTTTGGCATCCTTGTCCATGCTAGTAGAAAAAAAGAATACTATAAAATTAAAATCATTGACCCTGGGTTAATTTTTTGGCAATCGCTTTCTCTTGCCCCGTGGTTTTGCTTGCAATATTTTAAATTTATGCCTTCTCCAAAAACATTCGTTGAAGTGGTGTGCAACCAATCGACACATACTACTTTTGTCGAGTTACTATTTTGAATGAATCCAAGCAGTTTCGCAATCCAAAATAAATGTCTTTCACTATGTTTTGAAGCTAGAAGTGCAAAAAGACTTCTGATTTGAGTTTCATTCCGATCACCGCACCAATTCATTTTTGCACCTTTTACAATTTGCCTATTCTTTCTTGAGCCCACATAAATTTCATGTTCCTCACATTCTGATACCACTGATGGTGATGATCTCCGAGGGCCAAGCAATCTGGTGGCTATGATACCCCAAAGTATTTTATAATTAATCTAATATTTTGTGTTGACATACTTGTCAATGTTGGTAGAGAGTATTACATCATATCAAATTCCAAATTGAGGTGAATTTTTTTTTAAAATGTACTATCAAAAAAGTGTGTGTGTGTGTGTGTGTGTGTGTGTATGTGTATAGTTGGGCCCTTTTGTACTTTTATGGAGTTTGGCTCCTCAAAATTCATGTGTTGTCTTCACATCTTCTTTCATTCTTTATTATAATGGTTTTATAAAGTTTGTTAAAAAAAATTGTCATGATTTATTGTCACAAATATATTCTTTCTTAAATGATTTGGAGATTGACTCATAAAAAAACAAAAATAACCAAAAACATGAATAAAAACATTGAGTCATAAATTAGTATAGTACAAAATTTCTTCCTAGTTTTTTACAAAGCATTAAGGTTTTAGTCTACTCACATGTCATTGGTTGATTTTTCTTTTTCTTTTTCACCTAGTTTCAAGATTAGCCAATTAGATTTAATATCTCCTAATTGGTTGTGAGTTTTTGCTAGTTCATCATGAGCATTGTAGGCTACTTTGCACCAAAGTTCTTCATTCTATGCCAAACCAAGTTTGGAGCACAAGGCTCCAAGATATTCCTATTCTACGTGAGCACAGGCTTGCATTGAGGAGTACACGTCATCAACACCCTTATCCAACCTGGTTACCAAAAGGAATCAAATCATTTAACTTGGCCCCAAAGGAAGAAGCCTCCTTCCAAGCTCTGTGTCATGTTAGAATAAAGACAAATCATTGACTTTAGAGGGAAAAACATATAGTGTTTATTGAGAGAGAAAACAAACATTAGAGGGAAAAACATATAGTGTTTATTGAGAGAGAAAACAAACATATAGCGTTTAGACTACAGTCCAATAAGAGTTTTAAGTGGGCCACAATTGATGTTTCTTTTTTCTTGAGGGGCCCAAGTCAATGTTCATGAAAGTCCTC
Organism: Diphasiastrum complanatum; assembly: GCA_029204225.1. Lineage (NCBI taxonomy): Eukaryota > Viridiplantae > Streptophyta > Lycopodiopsida > Lycopodiales > Lycopodiaceae > Diphasiastrum > Diphasiastrum complanatum. The sequence continues at coordinate 3,936,583 of CM055111.1, read as the reverse complement.
ATTTTTTTTGAGAATGAGACCTACATTGGATTTGAAAAACTAGGTATAGGATATATATATATAAGTAAGAAAAAAGAGACTTGAAGGGTAAATAAAAAACACTCAAATGTACATTGTAGACTCTTGTATAGTACATATGTCATAAGTTACACAAAAGATTTATATTTTTATTGAATATTTTCAGGCTTTTCTAAACAACACCTGCCTAGGCAACACGGTCGGGTCATGTTCGGGAAAAGATGTCATTTTTTGACAATGGAATTGACAAAACTCAAAAAAGAACCAATTTTCCTTGAAGTAGTGGAATTGTTGAGGTAAAATAAAAAAATCTACAAAACCATAATTCAAAAAATGCAAGATTCATAGTGAAATTAATTGTCAAGGGTGAGAATTGGCTTATATGTATCACTTTCAAACAAGATGACAAATTTTGTATGTGTCTTTTAAATACTCTTTGCTACATATTTTGCCTTGTTATGAAGATGAGTCAACTTTTAAAGTGTCAATGCCATTCTCGGTCATAACCCTCATGCTAATATTTAGTTGGATCTCCTCACTTTTCTTTGGTACATCCTCACCTGTTTGGGTCCAAATCGGAATCGAAGTCCTGTTAACATCAAGTCAACGAAATGAAGCATATAGCATCTCACCACAATTTTTAGTTTTTTTTGTATGTCCTCATTTTTTGTCAGTGTTTGGAGTCCAATTCTTGAGAATAAAAATCCTAACTTCGAGAGACTTGAAGAAAATCTGACACATTCTTGGGTGGATGTATAGGTGGCCAGTCAATATCAACCTTGGTATAAGGAATTGGCTTGGATGACATATGTTTTTGTGATACTAAGATACCCCACTGAGTGTTAGCTTGTCAATACCTAGGTCAATACCCAATTATGACATGTTTGGGCCCCTGATTTGGGCCCATACAATATTGATATATATATATATATATATATATATATATATATATATATATATAGCTAGGTCAGGAAAAATCTCTGGATTTTATCAAGATATCCAATTTTCCTTGTTAATAAAAAATTCAATATCGACTACAATTTAACCACGGTGCTTGGGTAGAATTGTGGGTGGTGGCCTAAGTATTGCCTTCTCAAAGCACTTGCATATTGCATGTCAAAAAAGTTTGTTAGTGCTTGTCATATATTCCCATCAATGCTTTTGAAAATTTGATCATAACGGTCTGCAATTCATATCATGTATATATTGACACTCAGCCGATATAAAAAAATGAAAAGAATACAAGAATCAAGCAGTAGTATATTAATCATTTGAAAAATTCAATAAGCTTACAATGAAATTATAACTGTTTTTACCATTGTTAGAAATTGTCATATTATGAAATCGACCCGTTGCAATAAATAAAAAGTCTCCTAATATCAGGAACTTGACTTGTATAAAAACATAGCGATACACAGGGATGGTTATCCACCACTTGTACAAGGACATCTCACCCCTTTTTTTCTATTGTCTAGACATCTCACCACCTTCTTCTTTTTTTCTCTTGCATCACATCTCACACTTTTTAGTAGAGGTCCCATATCTCTCTCTCTCTCTCTCTCTCTCTCTCTCTCTCTCTCTCTCTCTCTCCCCATCATTCCATACCTTCTATGAATAATGAGCCTCCTCTCATCACCCATGCGATGCCTTGGATGCTGACTTCTCCCATCACCATGTGGATGTCATCCCCCCCCCCCCCCCCCCCCCTCTCTCTCTCTCTCTCACACACACACACACACATGTATGTTTATTCATTCCCAAGGTGACAGGTAGGAGATAGTCATGAAAATGTAGACAATATGGACTAGTTAGTCTTTGAGAAATGAGGATGTAAAATGAAAAAAGAAAAGTCTAAACTGGAGGAATCAGGACGTAAAAAAGGTGTAAAATGAGAACAAAAAAGTCTAAAGTGGAGTAAACATAGAGTAGGCTGGCGTGTCTGAAGGGACGGCTGAGGAATAGGCTGCAGTTGCCCGGTTTCGCTTGGGCTAGCACTATCTGAAGCAGGCTGCACCCTGGCTGGGTCACTCGTCTCTTTCCGTTTCTGTTTCTGTTTCTGTTTTTGCTTCTGAGCTGCTTCTGCTGCTGCTTTTACTTCTGCTGACATCTGCCAACTTCAACAGTTTGTCGCCCACCTTTGCACGCCTCCTCATGGCTTCCCCTCCATGGCTCCACCTCCAGCTTCTAGCCTGCTTAGCAGCCATTGCTTTTTCCAAATAGTGTGAGATTAAGACTAAAGATTCGTGAAGAGAGAGAGAGAGAAAGCTTTGGGAAACCGATGATTATGTGGGATATGGTGTGGTCAGAGCTTCTCTGTCTACTTTCAACAATATCGAAGATTCAGACCTTTAACTACTTGGGCAGTGTGTTCCTGCTGGTGCTGCTTTATATCTCATCGTAGTAAATCTGTGTGAAGCAAGAGTGTGGGTATATATCAGCTTTTCAGCCTTTGATCTGGAATGGCTAAGTGGTGCAGCAAAGCTGAGTTTTGTGAGGACAATTCTGTCTTATCTAATGCTTGATTTGTAATTTGATAACCTGCTAGCTGGAGGGACCGCTGATCTGTGAGGAAGATCTTCATTATACCATCATCTGCAGGACTTATGTGAGAACAGAGGACGGTGTTTAGAATGGCAAAAAGGAAAGTTCTAGCCTGTCGTCGATCATTATTAAAGCGTTTGAGCAACGAGTACTGGATGTATTTCTATCACCAGCTCGAGCTTACTGAGGCTGAACAAGAAGAGAGAAGGCACCAATTAGCTCAGAAACTCATTGCAGAAATTCTAAAGCAGGCTGACCCACCACGAAGGAGATCCTGGAAGTCAAAGATGAGCAGGAAGAGAGTCAAGATACTTCCCATACTCAGAAGGATTTGGAGATTGACTTTGAAGCTGGTAAGAAAATTTGTCTTTGAAATGAAGAGGAGGATGAAAATTCTGTCAATTCAAACGGTACCTGTAAGGGTCTCAAGTATCCTGGCTGGGGAACACGCTGACCAGATGCTTCCTCTCATGCAAGACTATCAACGACAAGCTATTCTCCTCTCAAAGAAAAATCACAACCGATTTGTTTCATATTACTGCTCCCACATTACCTTCAAAACGAGTCTTCCGGACATTCCAGAAGCGCATCCAGTGATGTAAAATGCCAACAACTTGGAAGATAGTTTGATTTGAAACGCTTTAACCTTCATCAGCTACGTAGGTACAGTACTGTATTGCCTAAAGGATGGCTGATTGCAAGTCTAAGATAAATAATGCAATCAAGTGATATATGTGTCACTGTACAAAGAGTGTTATGTAGAAAGCTATGTTCATGTCATAGTTAGGTGATTTGTTGCATCTTCTCTCTAAAGTATTCTGGCAGACTATATGACCAAAATATTAGAGGGGAACATATCTTGTGCTACAATCTCAGATCAGATAATCTAAATCTGTGAATTCTGTTGCAACCTTCATGAACTTTATGCTATAGTCCTTAAGAAGTTGTCTGATCTCTTCCCAGTATTTCATGAATGTGGTGAAGAAATGTCTCTAATTGTACCACCTACTAGCGTTTGGAAGAACGCTAGTATATCACTAATGCAGTATGAAAAAATGATACAGCTCTTTGGTGTGCAACTCGCCAACAAGGACTCAACTTGATCCCTGATACCGCACTCAAGAATAATATCAAACAATACTCCGCGCTAGTTCTATTGCTAAGTGTGAGTCTTGAGATCTGTTTATATTTGTGCTACGTTTCAAAACAGTAAAGCTTCATATATTCAGACCCAGCTCATTCTAATATTTCGGTCTCACATGAAGTTTCTCTTAGTCGATTTAAGACATAGTAAGCAGTCACAAAAATATAGCTAGGCTGCTAGTTAAAAGAACTTCTCTATTGCGACATGGCTACTGATGTGTTTGAAAGACATTACTGACTTGCCAGAGATGGTAATTTGTCAAATCATATTTCAATATACTGGAAGATCGTGATTCTCATCATACGATTTCATTCAGTATCTCTGTGTTTACTGACATTCCGTGCAGATTATTCAACATTGCAACTTATATATTCTCAGAAATTTTGAGCAACCAAATAATCTCATGTCAAATCTTACTCTTTCTACAGGTAAATTGAAGAAATGTCAATAGTATCCTGTGTCAATATTTAGATGGTTTGTCCTGCTCTGTAATTTGATGCGAATTGCAGATGTTGCATTGTGTGAGTTATCCTTGTGGTTATTTTCTTCTATCTTTTACACTTGCTATCTGGTAAAATTTGGAATAAAAAGGTTGGTGTAACTTACAAGTTGTAGGAAATCATTTGAATTTTGAACAATAACTTGTCTAACTACTACAACGCCTTGTCCAGATACTGGTGAGATAGTGATTTGAAAGCTCTTTGGTGCGGTCCATTTCGCGAACCCACCCTCCTCATCAGCACTCAAAGGCTCAGTCTGCTACCGAAGGAGATGGCTGTCCTATAAATATGACGTAGTATATGCATATAATATTAGATTGCATATGCTATAGCATATTCACTTGGCATATACGTACAATTTCACTGATCACTTAGGATGGACTTTGTATTCAGACTATTATCATACCTTTGAACGTTTTGGATGTAGTACTACGCATACTCTAGCACTGAGCATGTGTTCTCTTGGATGGGAGCTCTGCTGTTATCATATTGCGTAGCCAGTGGCCATATACAAGCAGTAAAAACTTAGGCTGAGCTGAATTTAATCTCGATGATTCTGAACCGCCCAAAAAGGAGGATGATCAGCACAGTAGTTCTTTTAATAGCACGTAAGTCTAGTGTCACGTGAAGTGCATATGTTTTTGGTCTTGTGGTCGACGTTAAGAGAGTGCGCATTGTTTCTCAATAATTTTAAATCCAAATATTAGAAACAGGTAATTTATTCATTCAGATGTTTTAAGAATAATTAGTGGGAATGAAGACAACTTATGCAGAACCGACATAAAAGGACGACACGATAGAAGCTAGGGAGGATGCTTTAGATCTTCCATTGAGCATCAGAGTGTATTCTGATCATCGAGACAGCATTCTGGCATTCAGCTGACTGTGCTCCGATAAGAGCATTTTGTTGCACGAGTTCTACGTTACTTTTTTTCTGAAATCAGTTTCTCTGTATGACTTACGTCTGTTTATATCTTTTGTGTAGAGTTTGTGAGTCAGTATCAAGGAATGTGAGAATTCCAAATATCGCAACTAGTTCCAGCACTTAGCCATGGTCTAAACCGAACAAGGAAACCAACTCACAAACATTAGGGTGAATCCTCACACCCACATGTGTGAATATGAGCATTAATTACAAATAGTCTCAAGTGGGTCCAATATCTTCTACACATAAGGGCCGAAATAATATTTGAGCATTGCCCTGGCCATTTCAACAATGGATCTATTCTTTCGCTCTGCAACTTCGTTTTGCTGTGGTGAATAAGATATTGTAGTCTGCCTCTTAATCCCTTGATCTTTGCAAAAATCAATTAATTCTGTCAAAAAATACTCACCACCTCCATCAGATCTCAAAGTCTTGATGTAACTTCCTATTTGCTTTTCAACTGATGCCTTGAATTCCCTGAACTTAGCAAAAGCGTCTGATTTCTTGCTTATGAAGTAAATCCAAATGCATCTACTATAATCATCATTAAAGGTAATAAAGTAATAGCAGCCACTAAGAGATCTAGTTTGCATTGGTCCACATAGATCACTGTGGACAAGATCTAGGATGCCACGTGCTCTCCTTGTTCCACTTTTTGGAAGCCTCTCTTTGTGTTGTTTTCCCAAAATGCAACCTTCACAGATTTATCCTTCAAAAGAAATATCAGGCAATCCACTAACTAGATTACCTCTTTTCAGAATCTGTAAACTTTGAGCACGGATATGACCAAATCCTTGATGCCATAGCTTGACTAAAAGATCTCGCATTCAATTTGTAGAGTTGATTTCATTGACTCTAGCTCCTGTAGCAATCACTTTTTTGTAGTGATTCTTGATGTCCTTGACGAGACATTTGTCGCAATCAAACTCAACCATGAGTTGTTGATCAACCATCGTCCCAACTGATAGTAAATTGTTGGCTATACCAGGAACATATTGCACATTGCTTATCCACTTTATCATTCTGCTGCCTAGCTTCACTGGTACCACTCCAAATCCTTTCACAGGTAGCAATTGGCCATCAGCTTGTCCAACTTCATCACCATTGTGGATTTCCTTGAGTTCCGAAAACCATTCCTATATCGACGTCATGTGCTTGGATGCTCCACTCTCAATGTACCAGGTATCCTTTGCTTCGTCACTTGTCATTAGCGCTGTAATGAACAAGTTTGGGCTTTCACTTGTATCATCTTTATATTGATCATCATCATATTGATGTTGATCAACATAATTGTCTTTATAATGCTCATCATCAAATTGATGTTGATCAGCATAATTGCTCGCTTGCCATTTTCCTTTTCTTTGTGCTATCTCCTTTTGTTTCTTGAAGCATTCACACTCCCAATGGCCAGGTTTGTTGCAGTACCTACAATTTCCAGGTTTATTTTGCCTAGAATAGCCATGTCCTTGACCTTGGCCTTGATTCCAATTGCCTCGATTCAGGCTATTGAAATTGTTGAAATGATCCTCGGCTTGAGTTTCCTCCTCTTGATTGATACCTACCACGGCCAAATCTTCTGCCTCATCCTCTAACTGCAAGAGCTTGATCATAGCCCCTGTTACGATGATTCAAGTTCTCTTGACGTTGCTCTTCCTGCAAAAGTAATCCACCTATCTCTTCATAGGTTGGAAGATTCTCCCGTGTGGCAATGCTTGTCGCAAACATCTGATGTGACTAAATCAAGCTGTTCAATGTCAATTGAATGATCTCGCGATCCTATACTCGCTCTCCAACGGTAACTAGTTGATCACGGATCTCCTTTACCTTCAATAGGTGATCGGCAATAGTTGCACCATCATCCATCCGTAATGTGTGCAACTTCGTCTTCAAGGTCACAAGTACCCTTAAGCCTGAAAAATGGCAATTATTGCCAAACTGCCATTTTTGGAAATTTTCTCTATCGCACACAGATCTCCGATTTCAAAGATTTTTTATATCAACGCGTAGCCCTTTGTACCAGCATAGCTCTTGTCTAATCAAATCCCAAAAACAATCTCTCCAGCTAGGTCAAAACATCACTCTGTTTTCTGCTTATATGCAAAAAACCACAGTGGACCTCAGAGCCCTTAAGAAGAATGGGCAGTCCTCAGCTTAAGGTCACAAGAGTTGGGACCCTTCAAGATGAAATTTTTTAATGAAGAGTTCATATTTATGCCCTTTAGTCCTTTGGTAACTGAACTTCAAACACTTCAAATTTTTAAAAATTGAAGTTTAAGGGCCCAACGAATGGTAGTCGTCGATCTGTATCCATGATCAAGAGGTCTCCACCGTCGATCTCAACAAGATTGTAATCGGACGATCTGGATCATTTCTGTGCATCGAAGGAGACTCATGAAGACACAATGCACCCTTTTACACTATGTAACAAGTCTGAATTGGCGCGCAAACTTGCCCGTGACCTCCTTCTCCTCCTTGCTTTCTCCAAGCTATGGCTGCCGCCCCAAAAATCGATCCAGCTCTTTACTGGCTCCACGGCTGGTCGCGGCCCTTTGGCATCCTCATCACAGTCTAGGGCGCCCATCTGCAGCCACTGACAACATCAAATATGCATGCCTATAGAGAAAGATCTAGGGTTTTTCACCTCAAAACCCTAGCAGCTATTAAGAATGGAGTTTCTTGGGCATTTGACAATCTCTATCTGAGATTTTTCTTGTAGCTTTCCACCACACTGAGGTCGCCCTCCTGTAACCTGACTACAGTGATTTGCCTCACTTCAAATGATCTGAAAATGATGCAAGTAGTGTTGTTACTACTTCACACTCTCTCACTACAGCTTAAGTTGGTCACATATTCACCAGATTGATCCCAATTAGTTGTCAATGGTTTCCCCACTATATTTGCCTCCTTATCCTCTGAATAAACTCTTCAAAGAGTGTTCAAGCGCTTCCTACTATGTTTAATGCCTACAATCTGATCAAGAGACTGTTCTCATCAACACTGTAAGTTTTCTTGCATTCACCTCCTGTGAAGGACTATCTCACCTCAGTACCGAGCCAGTGACAAGTCGAACCCAGTAGTCAGGCACTCACGATCAGAGGAGCTCTGATACCATGTCAAGAATCTGATAAGCACTCACAATCATTCATCATAGGCAATCACCATAAGGAGGAGGAAGAGCACACAATCACTATCTGAAAGAGAGTACAATGAACCCTGAATATATATGGAGAGAGAAAACTAGTAGTTGACTATAGACTAGCCTACAGCTACTTACAGCTGGTAACAGCTGTCAATAGTAAATCGTAAACAGTAACAAGTTTATCATTGGTTTCTAACATTTTGGGAAAAAGTGACACCTGCCCTTGGAAATGGTTTATGTCCTACTGTAGCATTTTTTCGCCTCCTTAGAAAAAGGGACACTGCCCTTAGAAAATGCCTTAAAAACCTTTTAGGACTACCCTTGAAAAAGTGACACTGCTCTTAAAGTTGCAAAAACGTCCTTTAGGTACCCCGATATATCCCTCAGTTTACACATGCTATAAACAAATAAAAAATGAGATGAAGAAGCCTCAATTACTGAGGTAGATATAGAGGATCTCCGCCGGAGGTATATACCATAGTATAAACCGAGGTTTGGGATCTTTTTCTTTTTTTAAAAAAAAAAAATCTTCATAAAAGCCTTGGTAATAGAGTCGAAAACCTCAAAAATGTTGTAGTGTCTTGATCCATTCAAAGTAGTCTTTTAAAGACTCACATCTTCAAAATACACACTCGACTGAGTTGTAAGAGAGGATCTTCCATAAATTCAGTGCTATTTGAAGTGCAATATAAAAATCCTTCGCAATGCAACCCAATCTTTTTTTTTCTAATGGTGAAAGATAGAAGTACGAATCGTTTGCAAAGTTTGTGAGGCACAAGTTGAATTATTTTCTCATAGATTGGTCATCATCTAGCCCACAGGTCTCCGAAGCTTCAATGTAGATTTGGAGAAATATATTACGGTCACCTTGGCCATTAAACTTTGGTAACTCTATCTTAGGCAGCCCTTCATTAAGGGCCAAAGCATTTCCAGGATTGGCCATGTGCCAAACACCTTTTGGGTAGAAGCTTGCAGCACAGCTACGTACATCCTGAATTGGTGTGCTACGAAATCTGTGGAAGGTAAGAAACCACATGAAGCTTTTACTGGAAAGAAACCTAATATTTCTCATTTGAGAGTATTTGGTTGTGATGCTTATGCTCATACTCCTGATGAGAAACGAAGAAAATTGGATGCAAAAGCTATCAAGTGTATTTTTGTTGGATATGATGAGAAGGCCAAGGCATATATGATGTATGATACAAATGCACAGAAGCTTGTGATTTCTAGGGATGCTACATCTGACGAGATGAGTCAAGGTGAACAATCTAAAGAAATCACTAAACCTTTTGATGAGGGAGCGAAAGTACAGGTCAAGAAAGAAAAGGATTTTGATGCAGAAGACCCAATGGAAAAAGATAAGTTTGAAGCTGAAATCCCTAAGAGAGTACCTAAATGGTACTTATCAGTCACAGGTGATGCTAAGAAGGGAGATACTCTTGAATCTAGCAAACAAGGAGAGCTTAGAAGGTCAAATAGAAATCGAAAACCTCCTACAAGGTTAAAAATGAATCTAGCCCTAATGGGTTCCATGCTCAAAGCTCAAGAACCAAAAACCTTTCATGAAGCAAAGGAACACAAGGAGTGGCATGCAACAATGGAAACATAAATGGAGGCCATATCAAAAAATAGGACGTGGAACTTGGTTGAGCTACCTGATGGTAAGATGCCTATCAATTGCAAATGGATTTATAAGATCAAATATGGAGCAGATGAGCAACTCAACAAGTACAAAGCACGGTTGGTTGCGAAAGGATTTGAGCAGCAGGAAGGCATTGATTTTGAGGAAACATTTGCACCCGTAGCTAAGATGGTAACTATACGTTCTATCATTGCTATTTCTACTTTCCATGGTTGGAAGATCCAGCAAATGGACGTTAAATCTGCTTTTCTTAATGGAGTGCTGGATGAAGAGGTATATTTAGTACAACCTCAAGGATTTGTTGAGCCAGGGAGAGAGCATCTTGTTTGTAAGCTCAACAAAGCTATCTATGGATTGAAGCAAGCACCATGGGCGTGGTACTCTTGCATTGATGAACACTTCAAGCGAAGGGGAATGGTAAAGAGTAAGGCTGATCCTAATCTTTACATTCTAAAGTAAGATTCAGATATGGTGTTCATTGTTTTGTACATGGATGATTTGATTATTACAGGAAGTAATGAGAGCTTAATTGATGAAATTAAATCAGATCTTTCCAATGCTTTTGACATGAGCAATCTAGGATTGATGCACTATCGTCTTGGCATTGAAGTATGGCAAAAGGAAGAGGTTGTCTTTCTTACACAAAACAAGTATGCATGAGATTTGCTTTATAAGTTCAATACGCAGGATTGTAAGCCTTTGAGTACACCGATGGATGTCAACATGAAGCTTATTGCATATGACGAATCTGAGAAAGTAGATGCCTACTTGTACAGGTAGCTGGTGGGTAGTTTGATCTTTGACATGCACACAGCCTAATATTTCTTATGCTATAGGTGTTGTTAGTTAACTTATGCAAAATCCTAGTCAAGCACACTAGAAGTCTGCTAAACGTATTCTCAGTACATTCGAGAGACGTTGAATTTTGGTTTGAAGTATGATCAGCCTGAAGTGCCAATGTTGGTAGATTACACAAATACTGATTGGGTAGGTAATATTGATGATAGAAGATCTACTAGTGGTCATACATTCAGTTATGGTACAGCTGCATTTTTATGGAATAGCAAATAGCAAAAAGCAACCTATAGTAGCCTTATCTTCGATGGAAGCTGAATATCGTGCACTCAACAATGCTACACAAGAAGCGGTATGGCTACGAAGATTACTTGTTGATTTAGGTCAACCACAGGTGGATGCGAGTACTATTTTTTGCGACAACCAAAGTTGCATTCATCTTGCCAAAAATCCAGTTCTACATGCTCAAACCAAGCACATCGAAATACATTATCACTTTGTTCGAGAGAAAATACTTGATGGAAACATCGATCTTGTTTTTTGTATCAAATGGCAGATATTTTTACTAAGTCATTAGGTAGATGTAAATTTGAAAATTTTCATACTTTATTAGGAATAGAAGAATGTAATTTTATCATTGAGAGAGAGTGTTAGAAACCAATGATAAACTTGTTACTATTTACAGTTTATTGTTGACAGGTGTTACCCACTGTAAGTAGATGTAGGCTAGTCTATGGTCAACTACTAGTTTTTTTTTCTCTCTCTCTCTATATTCAGGGTTCATTGTACTCTCCTTCAGTTAGTGTGATATACAGTGATTGTGTGCTCTTCCCCCTCCTTATAGTGATTGCTTATGATGAATGATTGTGATCGCGTATCAGATTCTTGACACAAAAGGTGAAAAAGCCGCAGGGCAAAAAAGTCGACTTTAGGGCAAAAACTAGTTCTAAGGCAAACATTGCTTTTCTAAGGGTGAGTGTCTCTTTTTCTAAGGGTCTAAACCTTTCTAAGGCATTTTAGGGACAGTGTTACCTTTTTCACAAAAATGCGAAAAATGCAACAATGTCGGAAAAAGTTCTCTGAATTATATTCTAAGTGTTTTAGATCTAGTGCTGAATTTTTTTCATGACACAAAAATGCGAATTGTGCAACAAAACAGCTCAAAAATGTAGATTGTGCAAAACATAGTTCAAAATGCTAAGGCTTTCAAAGATAGAAACTGATAGTTTCTCCAGCTCCCTCTCAAAGCTGGCATTTTTCTAATTCCTAAGCTTGCACGTTGTTTCTCAAAATTGCCTTGTCATGAGGCTTTGTGAATATATCAGCCACCATCTACTTCGTTGGAACAAATTTGGTCCTTAGCTTGTCTTTCTCAACCAGATCTCTTATTAGATGATATCTGATAGCAATGTGTTTCGTCCTGGAATGAAACACTAGATTCTTCATCAAATGAATGGCAGATGTATTATCCATGAATAGTAACAGTGGCTCATTGGAGTTCTCTCTCAATCCGTCAAGGAACTGCTCGAGCCATGTAAGCTTGTTCGCCATCTTGGCTGCTGCAACATACTCTGCATCGCAGGATGATTGCGCAGTCATAGTTTGCTTCCTATTGATCCATATCACAGTTACACCGGCTGCATTCTCCTCAGACTCTCTTGCAGTCATCTTTCAGGGATGCCCAGCTTGCATCGCTGTAGGATTTGAATTGGAATCCTTCATGTTGAGAGAAACACAGCCTATAATCCTTCGTCTGTTGAAGATTTTTTTCGCCAAAATACAATTGGCCCTCCAAGAGTATTTTGCATACCTTCATACAAATTGGGTCAAACAAGTAATGCAGCGATTTGAAAAATCTTAGTGAGTGGAATGGTCTTTTGACGTTGTGCTGCAAATGTTGGCTCATCGTATGGAAGAGACTCAACCACATAACGCTTCATAACTTCCAAGTAGTTATTAAACGCGTCATCCGAACGCAGCAAAATAATGTTATACTCCTCAAAGGTTTGATACAAAGTCTTCAAGGAAAACCTTCCCTTCAATGTGCCAATGAGCTGACGCCGAGAATGCTTGACAATCCCTGATAAAATTAGGCCATTCTTATGCTCGTCTCTTGATCGAGCTTCACTCCTTTGATGTAATTTCAGCCAGGTTGCTCCTTTTATGTTTGCTCTCAGGTTCATAATTCAACCTGTTGGACTCCAATATGTAGCGGGGCGTGCTTTTATATATACAAATATACACATGTACATATGTAAATAACCTATCGTATAGTTGGCTATGAAGATTACCAATTCTAACTGTAGTCAACGCTATCTCATTACAGGCACAACAAAAATGCTGGCCATCAATAGATTCAAAAGTACAATGAGATAAAAACCTATTTTTGCATAGCCCATTCAATTTGGAACCTTCAATGGTGTCCGTCTCTTTTTTATACAACTCTAAATACGATTGTGTTGCTTCCACCATATCCACATGTTTGAATTCACGATATATTTTTAAAAATTTCTCTGGACTATCGAACAAAACCTCAGGTTCATCTCCACTCTTGAAAGAAATCGGTCGCACTGTGACATTGATGGAAGTAGGTGAAGGCCCATTTGTCATGCAAACTGATTAATACAACTGCTCAACAAAAGAAAAATCAAGGGCACATTGGTTCGTCAAGGCTCGACGAATATTCTTTGACTCAATTTGATACATATTCTTGACCCAAACATAACCAACATCATCAGAGGAATATGCATCGAGATTGACATTTGTTTCTTCCTCAAACTCACCCAACTCCAGATATTGTTCCAGTCAGATCAACCCTTGGCTCCAGTGGGCATTTTTCAGCCTGTCCAACCAGCTTGGACCAACAGAAATTTCGTCTTCTGGGTACGTCGTTTCGATGCAACTTTTTGTCATGCTTGTTTTCTGCCTCCCGATAGAGTCACGAGCTGAGGATGGTGTTGGTTCCGTCTCAGAGAATAATACCACTTGTGTTCCTCTCAGCTCGCTGACTACGGCCATGGCAATTTCAGTTGTCTCCATCATTGTTTCTTCACGTTCTCGCATCATTTCATGCAAGTTGTAATGAGCAATCATCCCATCGAGTAAATTTCCATAATATCTACGCAATACACCAGTTGAGTCATGAATTTCGGGTGCCTCCTTATAATGCACTATATCCGAAAAAGATAGAACAAAATGGCGTTCTTCTCCATTAGAACCCCGGGTCATGAATTTAACCCTTTTAATCAGCATGGTTTCATGCATTATAATTGTCCGCACCACACCTATAGTTTCAACATCCTCCATCGAAAATCCAGGCTCACCAACCGATACTTTGGAGACAACGACGAAGACTTTCATGTACTGCCGGCTGGAACTAGGCTTCTGAACAATTTTCCATGCCTTTGTAAAGAAAATTTGATTTGCATCACCAACGGGCATAAGGACAATCTCTTCTGCTACGTAGAAAGCCTGCAAACGCTCATCATATAAACAACATTCATATGAGAAGACGAAAAGATAAAGTTTTTAATATATATATTATATATATGAAAGTATATATATGAGTTTATGACGATATCTATCTATCTATCTATCTATATCTATATATATATATATATATATATATATATATATATATATATATATATATATATATATATATATATATATATATATATATATATATATATATATATATATATATATATATAATCTCATATGTGATTAAGGTTTTTAAATTAGAAAATAAAATTCGAAACCCCCCCCCATCCTGTTAAATTAAATTTGTTAAATTTATAAAAAGGTTAAATCCCCCTCCACCCACCGCGGCGGGTGGGTGAGGGGAATTCAAAACAGTTCTTATTTTAAATTTCTAGCCTCCCCCCTCCCACCCGCCATTTTTTTTTTTAATTTCCCCCTCCAGCTGCAGAAAATTTTTTCGAGAAGGCTTCGCGAAATTTTCTCGGGGCATCGCGAAATTTTCGTGATGTCTGCTGCTATCGCGAAAATTTTGCGATGCTTGCCTTCACGAAAATTTTGCAAAGGCATCGCGATGTCTGCTACTATCGCGAAAATTTTGCGATTTTTGCCTTCACAAAAATTTTGTGAAGGCAGGCATCACAAAAATTTTGCAAAGCCAGGCTTTGCAAAGACATCACAATGCCTATCTTCGAGAAATTTTCACGAACTTTGCCTTCGTGAAAATTTTGTGAAGGCTTCACGAAGGCAGGCATCGCAAAAATTTCCCGAAGGTAGGCATCGCAATGCCTTCTCGATAGCAACAGGCATTGCGAAAATTTTGCGATGCATGCCTTCGCAAAAATTTCGCGAAGGCAAGCTTCGCGAAGGCATCGTGATGTCTGCCTTCGCGAAATTTTTGCAATGTCTTCGGAAGCCTGCCTTCACGAGATTTTTGCGAAGGCAGGCATTTTTTTTATAAATTCTCCCCCCCCCCCCCCTCCCGCCCACACTACTTATCTAATAGATTTAACTAAAAAGGCATGGAGAAAGCAAAAAAATTTACCATATTGTAAGAGCAAACAAATTTGAAGTAGATAGCAATTCACCCTGATATAAGAAAACCTAAAAATTTCAAAAGACAATGAAAATAATGATTGTAGGAAGGGGGGGTTTATTTGCTTTTTTGCTATTGTCAAGTTCTATAAATACTTATGGGATAAATGGGTATCTCTCTCACAAATGCATCTCTCTCTCTCTCTCTCTCTCTCTCTCTCTCTCTCTCTCTCTCTCTCTCTCTCTCTCTCTCTCTCTCTCTCTCTCTCTCTCTCTCTCTCTCTCTCTCTCTCTCTCTCTCTCTCTCTCTCTCTCTCTCTCTCTCTCTCTCTCTCTCTCTCTCTCTCTCTCTCTCTCTCTCTCTCTCTCCAACATCTCACATTATCGCTATTGTCACTCCCAAGAACCCTAAAAATGTAACCCTAACCCTAAAAACTCCTCACAAAAACTTCTCTCTCTCTCTCTCCGCTCTCTCAACATCTCTCTCTCTCTCTCTCTCTCTCTCTCTCTCTCTCTCTCTCTCTCTCTCTCTCTCTCTCTCTCTCTCTCTCTCTCTCTCTCTCTCTCTCTCTCTCTCTCTCTCTCTCTCTCTCTCTCTCTCTCTCTCTCGATGTATCGCTCCTCTCTCTCACCTGTCTCCGTCCCTCTCATCCTCCTCCTAGCATCACGCAACACCTCCGCCCTCTCTCTGTCTATCCTCCCGATCAGCTATTCCCCTCCTAGCAGCGTGCAACAGCTCTACCCACATCTCTCTCTCTCTATCAATGATCAATCACTCCCCGTGCTCTCACTATCAATCTCACTCCTCGTGCTCTCCCTTCAATCAATCTCTTTCCTACTCTGTTTTGCTCTTTCTAGAGACTTCTTGATCTTTTTAGCTATTTCGTAAATTTTCTCTCTGGAAATTTCTAGAGCCACGTGATTCTCAACCACACTTCATAATATTTTAAATGCATTTCAAATACGTTTTAGGGCACACGCGACCCAATAAAAATTCAAGAATCAGTTTTTCTCCATCATAGCCATCATTCTCTCTCTCTCTCTCTCTCTCTCTCTCTCTCTCTCTCTCTCTCTCTCTCTCTCTCTCTCTCTCTCTCTCTCTCTCTCTCTCTCTCTCTCTCTCTCTCTCTCTCTCTCTCTCTTGATTCAAACATTCTCCTAGAAAACACTCTTGTTAACATGTATGCCAATTGTGGTAGTGTGTTGGGGGCATGTCGGGTATTTGACTCAATGTCTGAACACAATGTGTTTTCATGGAATACTATCATCTCAGCATATGCCAATGACAGACAACGCGAGGAGGCTATCAGTCTTTTTCCTTAGAAAACGGATTATAGACACGGATTGCTGAGTTGTAAACCAAAAGAGTCAAAACAAAATGTTCTCACGTGGATTGATGACCTGGACAAAGGCCATCTAAACTCTATAAAAGGAGGTTCAACGAGAATTTAGTTCTTAGAATAAAATTTCAGAACCACCCTCTAAAAGCTCATGAAGCTCAGTAATAAGCTCACGCAAGTCATTTTTTAAATTTATACAAGTGAGCTCAGAGAGGTAAACTATAGAGTAAACTTCTTAGTATGTTTTGAAATTTTTTAATGTATTTTTAAGCTTTTTAAGTATAACATATATATATATATATATATATATATATATATATATATACATATGTGTGTGTGTGTATATATATATATATGTGTGTGTATATATCTATATATATGTACATATATGTATATATATGTATATATATATACATATATAGATATATATGTATATACATATATATCTATATATGTATATATATATACATATATATACATATATGTACATATATATAGATATATACACACATATATATATATATATACACACACACACATACACACACACACACACACATATATATATATATATAAACTAACCCCAGCCCACCCGCCGCGGTGGGTGGACAGGGGAGGGGGGATAAATTAAAAATTTAGTTTATTAAAAAAAATTCAAATGACTCGAACTTTCGGACGACTCGAATTTTTTGAAATGACTCGAATTTTTCTAATATTTGAATTCCTTTGTAATGACGCAAATTTTTTTTGTAACAACTCAATTTTTTCCGAAGTATCGTATTTTTCCAATGACTCAAATTTTGTCATTGACTCAATTTCTTCCTCCAATCGCAGAAAATTTCTCACGAAAATTTCGCGATGCCTTCTTGAAAAAAACGGCGGGTGGGGGGGGTGGGTTTAGAAATTTAAAATAAGAAATTTTTTTTGAATTTCCCCCCGCCCACCTGCCACGACCTTTTTTTTATATTCCCCTTCCACCCGGCCCACCCGCCACAACGGGTAAGCGAAAAGGTCTAACCTTTTTCTTAATTTAGAAAATTTAATTTAACAAGGCAGGAGGGGTTTTAATTTTTTTTTTCTAATTTAAAAACCTTAATCACATATGAGATAATTTCAAACGACATTTTCGCGAAGGCAAACATCGCGAAATTTTTGCGATGCCTGCCTTCGCGAAAATTTTTCTCCCGATGTCTTTGCGAAATTTTCACGATGCCTTCCTTCGCGAAAATTTCGCGAAGACATGTAGTGAATATTTTGCGAAGGCAAACATCACGAAATTTTCACTGCATGCCTTCGCAAAATTTTTGCGAAGGCATCGCGAAAATTTTTTGGCAAAAATTTCTGGAAAGACTCAAATTTTTGGAACGATTCAAATTTTTGGAATTTTTTTTTTATATTCCCCTCCCCTCGCCCACCCGCCGTTTTTATTTTAATTTCTCCCCCCATGCCCGCCCGCCGCAATAAACTAAATTTTTAATGTAACAACCCACCCCACCCCCCCACCCCCCCACAAACGGAATGCCACATGTCATTAGGACATAGGATTTCAAGAAGCCCCAAGATCTCCATTTTTGGGGGACCATTTTACAAAATGGAAGTTTATGCTCCCAATATTTGCAGAATCCACTAGTTGAAGAGTGTATATATAGGTTGGAAAGTGTCAATGTTGCACCAAATGCTTATGGGATTATTAAGTGCTTCAATTGTGCTCTCCTTTCTCCTCATCCCTTCCATGAACTTGCTAATACAAAAGTAGAAAAAAAACATGAAAATCAAAAAAACCAAGAGAGATCAAAATATTATAAAAGATCAAAAAGTAATCTTAAAAAAACCAAAAAACAAGCATAAAAAATGACAAATAAGATTAGAATGGTGAAAACAATTTAAATGTTATATTTTGCAAACATTTTAAATTTGAATAAATATTCTAAAATTTATTTATTTAAATCACCTCTGCAATGCTAACGAGATCCTTCACCTTTGGGCCGCATGACCTATGCATGGAAAAGTTAGTGACCGGTCAGTCAGAGTTATGGTTGATGATGGGGCGACCCATAATTTCATCAACTACACCCTCAAGTTAAAAAAACTCAGACTTCCAGAAGTACCTAGTCAGCATAGGTACATAGTTTTATTAGCTAAGGGTGAAGATAAGAAAATTTGAGAAACTATGGTAAGTAATTTAAATCTTGGTATTTAGGGTTTCAAGATGAAATAAACTTTTAGATATTGCACCTGGATCGCACAAACATTGTTCTCGGGAGAGACTGGCTCTACAGCTTAGGACCTTCCCTCCACAGAACTTATCAGGAGAGCACCCACAGCTTTCAGCATAAAGGCCGAGAGATCCAGTTGCATAGGGAGCATGGTGTTCCCAACAGCCCTATGGTCTGCAGTTCAGAGCTCTGTCAGCTAGTCGAAGACGACGACCATCAGGTATTCTTATATGACTTTCAGTTTATTCTTGAAGTTTCTATTTCCAGTTCTTTACAGCAAAAAATCAGTAAACTAGAAACTTTATTGTCTAAATTCAAAGATGTTTTTCCTAAAGATTTACCACATAGTATACCACCTAGCAGAGAGGTAGATCATGTAATAAATGTGAAAATTGTCAACATTTCCTAGCTAGTTTGAGGCCTAAATTGGCTAAAATTGTAAATAGTTTTGGTTCTGGAGTTTCACACGTGTGAACCAGGCCACAATGTTTTTATTTACTGTATTTTTTCAGTATGATGAAGTGTCAAACTTCATACCCTTCAAAATGAGACCATTTTGATGTATTTTGGTCATATAAGCCATTTTTAGCTATTTTTCCTATATAGGGAATATCTAGGGTCAAGTACCTTCTAGAGAGAGGAGAGAGAGTCATCTTCCTCATCCATAAATAGTAGGGAAGTCGTGGAGAACAGGTTGGAGAAACCTTTTGTATGCTTCATTGAGATCAATAGATCATTGTCATTGTTTCTTCCTCCATTGAGAGCATTGTTGTGTGTATTGTCTTCAAGCTATTGTGTATGATCTTAGGTGCTTTCCAAAAGTGGTAGGCTGATGTATTATGGACTGTATAATGTTATTTTGGGCCGCACTTGATGTTTATGGAAGTTTCCATTTGTGATAAATGCTTTTTGATCAAGTTCTTTGCATTCTAGGTAGCATAGAATGTGTTGCCAATTCCTAGCTTATGTAGTTTGGAGTGCAAGCATTCAAGCCAATGATCTTGGAGTTTAGATCCACTTAGGATCTGTATTTTTCACATGGTATCAGAGCTGGTTGGCTTCTATTTACAGTAAGTATTCCATTTTTGGTGATATTTGGATGTTTGATCAAGTTCTAGCATGATTTTGCATTGCTTTGTTGATCAAATCTTACTAACCTTTGTTTTGTGAGTTGAACTTGTGGATCAAAAGCATATTTCAGGTCTATTGAAGATCAGAGGCTGAAAAGAAACTATTTTGGATCAGATCATAACACCTAATCATTTGTGATTGTGAGGCTTGTGCATATTCAATACTAACAATGTTCTTTTCAATCCTATTGTTGACAATCTCCATTCTTGGATGAACACTCTCCTTAAGTGGATGAAACTTCTCCTTAAGTGGATGACAAATGCTCTTTTGAGTGAGTTGTAATTCTCCTAAAGGCTGAGCAAAGCTCCCATTTGGATGAAAGATCCCCTTTTTTGGGTGAACATATTGTAAGCTCCATTGTGAAGAGCATATTGTAAAGATTGTCATCAATTTTGGCATAAATTTTGGTGTACTTTGTTGAGCATGTAAGTAACTCTCCTTATGTAATTTGATTGGAGCATTTGCTGGAAGGTGTTAACCATTATGCAAGTGTGTTTTCAGGTTCTTAACAGGTTGAGGAACATTCTCATGTGAAGTGATCTTAGATCTACATCTAAACACCAAGATTTGACAAGATAGTGAAGCTAGTCTTGTGATTCACTAAGTGTGCTCATTCATTCACCTCTAAATCTTGTATTTATCACTTGCTGGAGTTTATAAACTTTTAGAAGTGTGGTTTACATGTGGTTTTACAGGTTGAATCAATATCTTAGTGTGTTGATCATATGTTGATCAAGTTTGTTCATTACTAGGTAATCTTGGCATCCTAGTTTTGGGTATTTTCTAAGAATGCAAGTAACTCTTCACACCATAACTTGATTTGGTCACTTGCTGGAAAGTTTGAGAGCTTAAGCAAGAGTGTGTTCAGGTTGGTTTGATTTTGTAATCCATTCTTAGTGTGTGCAAAGTGTTGCATGTGTTTCAATCTTCCTTTCTATGCTTGGAAACCATCTAGGTTCAAGATGGAAGTGTTTTAGGGTCCTAAATCTTCATAGATCTCTTTATCTATCATTTGTTGAGAGAAAAGTGAGTGCTAAGTGCTTTAGGACAGAACCTAAAAGTTGAAGAAACATTAGAATCATGGCTTCCAATGGTGGGATCATGCTAGAGTCTAGTGAAAGGTTGAGTTCATCAAACTACTCTACTTGGAAAGTGAGGATGGAGTCCTTACTTGAGTTGAATGAACTCATGGACATAGTTGCAGAAATTGAAGAGAGACCTCTCACACTTCAAGAGCAACAAAGGTTTGATAAGAAGGCCAAAAGGGCTCTTCATATCATTAAAATGAATGTTACAAATGAACTTCTCAAGGAAGTTGGAAAGTGTCAAAGTGCAAGTGAGGCATGGAATGCCTTAAAGAAGCTCTTTGAATCAAAGTCCACATCTAGGGTATTGACCCTAAGGAGACAAATATTTTCTAGTAGGCAAAGAGAGGGTGAAAGTGCTCATGCATTTATCTTGAGAGTTAAGTCCCTAAGTGATGATTTAGCATGCATTGATGAGAACATAAAAGATGGTGAAATAGTCCAAGTTATGTTGAATGGTTTGCTAAATGAACATGCTAACCTTGTGCAAAGTTTTGCCATTCAAAGAGTCTTGCCAAGTGTGGTTGACTTGCAAGAAATCTTATTGGCTGAAGAACATAGGTTGCAATCAAAGCTTGATGGTGCATCCTTGCAAGGTGGAGGTGAAGAGGCTTTCTTCACAAAAGGCAAATTCAAGGGCAAAGGTAAAGGCAAAGGGAAATGGTCCAAAGGTGGTAACTTTGATCATGATGATCACTCTTCCTCTTCCTCTTCTACTAAGAACAATAAGTCAAAGTTCAAGTGCTTTTATTGTGGGATAAAAGGTCATTTTGCAAATGAATGTTATAAGAAGAAAAGAGAGCAAGGAGAGAGGCAAGGAAATCTTACAATAGATGAGGAAGAACATAACACATGTGAATCACTTGTTATGACTTCAAGTTTGTTAGCCAACATAGATGATAATGATCCTTGGTGGATTGATAGTGGAGCCTCATCTCACATGACAAGACATAAGGAATACTTTACATCCTTATTGTCTTATGAGGGAGAAGGTAACATCATCTACACTGCAAATGATGGTCAATGTGACATCAAAGGCATAGGCACTATTCCTATTTCCCTTTCAACAAATAGGAAAGCAAATCTTGAAAATGTTTTGTACATTCCTTCAATCACTAAGAATTTGCTTAGTGTAAGTCAAATGATTGACAAAGGACTTGATGTGGAGTTCATTGGAGATGCATGTTTGATAAGTAAATGTGGATCCTTGATTGCTCAAGGTAGGAGGCATGGTAAACTTTTCAAGCTTGATGCATGTGTGATCTCTAATCATGAAGGATGTATGGCTAGGGAGCAATTGACAAACCAAGAAGTTTGGCACAAGAGGTTGGGCCATCCCAACTTCAAATCTTTGGAGGTAATGGCAAAGAAAGAGCTTGTTCTTGGTCTCCCTAAAAGTCTTGTTGCAAACAATAGTGTTTGTGAACATTGTGCCTTGTCCAAATCTCATAGACTTGCTTATTCTAGATCTACTTCTAGATCTAAAGAAGCTTTTCAACTTGTGCATTCTGATATTCATTCTTCTAGTACAACTAGCAATGGTGGGGCAAAGATGTATGCAACTTTCATTGATGACTTTAGTAGGTATACTTGGATCTATCTTCTTAAAAGTAAGGATGAAGTGTTTGCTGCATTTGTCAAGTTCAAGAATGAAATGGAAAACCAATTCAATACAAAGATCAAATGCTTAAGATCTGATAATGGAGGGGAATACACCTCAAATAGGTTCAAAGACTTTTGTATAGCACATGGGATTAAGAGGGAGATGTCTAGTCCTAGGACTCCACAACAGAATGGAGTGGCCGAGAGGAAGAATAGAACCCTTTGTGAATGTGCCAAGGCAATGAGACTACATGCTAATCTTGCTAAGTCTTTTTTGGGGGAAGCTTTAGCATGTGCTAACTATCTATGTAATAGATGGACAAGTGCTTCCTTGGATGGTAAAACTCCTCATGAGGTTCTTTATGGTAGAAGGCCGAGTGTCAAGCATTGTAGGATCTTTGGATGTACATGTTTTGTCAATATCACACTTGATGATAGAACTAAAGAAGATCCTTCATCAAAGAAGGGTGTGTTTGTTGGCTATAGTGAAGTAAGCAAGGCTTACAAAGTGTACATTCCTTCTACAAAGAAAGTTGTCATAAGTAGGGATGTCATCTTTCATGAAGAGAATGTTTCCAATGTTGTTGATATTGATGTTGATGTGCCTACTAATCATCATGATGTGCAAGATGTCTTGGATGAAGATGGAGATGCCACTCCAAAGCAAACTTCAAGGAAGACTCAAAGGCAAAGGGCTAAGCCATCAAGGCTAACCTATGATGAAAAAGGAAAGCAAGTGGTGGACAACTCTAACCTTGCTTTTCTTACCTCTTTTGATGAACCAACTTGTGTAGGTGAAGCAATTCAAAAGAAGGAATGGATCCAAGCCATGGATCATGAGCATCAAGCACTCATCAAAAGCAACACATGGAGGTTGGTAAAGCTTCCAAAGGACAAGAAGGCAATTGGTTGTAAGTGGATCTTCAAGATCAAGACAAATCAAGATGGATCAATCAACAAGTACAAGGCAAGGTTGGTGGCAAAGGGGTATGCTCAAGAATATGGTATTGACTATGATGAGACCTTTGCACCCGTGGCAAAGATGGTAACTATTCGAATCCTAATCTCTCTTGCAACTCTTTATGATTGGGATATGTGGCAAATGGATGTTACTAATGCCTTCTTGAATGGTGATCTTGAAGAAGATATTTACATGGAGCAACCCGAGGGCTATGTTTCACATGATGAGCCTAATCATGTGTGCTATCTCCAAAAGAGTTTGTATGGGCTAAAGCAAGCACCAAGGAGTTGGTATGCTAAGCTCAATTCCTTCTTACTTTCTCAAAACTTTGTTATGAGTGAGTATGATCATTCTCTCTACTTTAGATTGAATGAAAATGATATCACTTTACTTTTGATCTATGTTGATGACATTATCTTAAGTGGTGGTAACAATCTAGATATAGATGAAATCAAGATGGCACTCAAAAGAGAGTTTGAAATTCAAGATCTTGGTAAACTTCATTATATCTTAGGAATAGAGATTATTAGAACTTCTAAATCTACATTCATATGTCAAGAAAAGTATGTTAACTCTATTCTAAAAAGGTTTCATATGGAAGATTGTAAAGTTGTTTCTACTCCTATGGAATCAAATGTAAAGCTAACTACAAGAAGTAATGAAAGATCCTTCAAGGACATTACTCTCTATAGAAAGCTAATAGGATCTCTTATATGGTTAACCATCACAAGACCTGATCTAAGCTTTGTGGTTGGTAAACTAAGTCAATTTATGCAAGATCCTAGTGAGGCTCATTGGAAGCTAGGAAAGAGAGTACTTAGATACATCTCGGGATCTAGAGATTTTGGCATCTTGTATGGAGGTACTACACCTAACCTTTGTGGATTTTCAGATTCAGATTTTGCAGGTGATCAAATGGATAGGAAGTCAACAAGTGCCTTTGCAATCTATCTTGGAGATGGAGTGGTCTCATGGCTATCAAAGAAGCAACCAACTATCTCTCTATCTTCCACCGAAGCCGAGTACAAGGCATTAACAACATGCACCAAGGAGATTCTTTGGATCAAGAGGATGTTATTGGATCTTCACTTGCTGGAACCAGAGAAGACTCCAATCATACTTTGTGATAACCTTTCAGCCCAAAGCTTGGCAAGCAATCCTGTTTTTCATGCAAGGAGCAAGCACATTGAGATTGCTCACCATTTTGTGAGAGATCAAGTCATTGCCAAAGAGGTGGAGCTTCAACATGTCTCTTCAAAGGAGTGTGTGGCTGATATCTTCACCAAACCATTGGGAAAGGACCTGTATTTAATGCATAGATCTAATCTTGGAATGTGCTCAAAGACTATGTTGAAACTAGCATCCAATGTTGAAGAGGGAGTGTGAAAATTGTCAACATTTCCTAGCTAGTTTGAGGCCTAAATTGGCTAAAATTGTAAATAGTTTTGGTTCTGGAGTTTCACACGTGTGAACCAGGCCACAATGTTTTTATTTACTGTATTTTTTCAGTATGATGAAGTGTCAAACTTCATACCCTTCAAAATGAGACCATTTTGATGTATTTTGGTCATATAAGCCATTTTTAGCTATTTTTCCTATATAGGGAATATCTAGGGTCAAGTACCTTCTAGAGAGAGGAGAGAGAGTCATCTTCCTCATCCATAAATAGTAGGAAAGTCGTGGAGAACAGGTTGGAGAAACCTTTTGTATGCTTCATTGAGATCAATAGATCATTGTCATTGTTTCTTCCTCCATTGAGAGCATTGTTGTGTGTATTGTCTTCAAGCTATTGTGTATGATCTTAGGTGCTTTCCAAAAGTGGTAGGCTGATGTATTATGGACTGTATAATGCTATTTTGGGCCGCACTTGATGTTTATGGAAGTTTCCATTTGTGATAAATGCTTTTTGATCAAGTTCTTTGCATTCTAGGTAGCATAGAATGTGTTGCCAATTCCTAGCTTATGTAGTTTGGAGTGCAAGCATTCAAGCCAATGATCTTGGAGTTTAGATCCACTTAGGATCTGTATTTTTCACAATAAACCTAGTACCAGGTACAATACTTGTTTTCTAGACCTCCGTATCGAGTTAGCCGAACAGAGGATGAAAAAATAACTAGGCAGTTAACAGATTATCTTGGAAAAGGCCAAATTCAGACCAATAGTTCACCATGGACCTCACCAATCCTTTTGGTGAAAAAGAAAGAGGGGTCTATGCGTCTTTGCATAGATAACAGAGCCCTCAATAAAGTCACAATTAAGAATAAGTATCCTATGCCTCGGGCAGATGAGTTTTTTGATCAACTCAACGGGGCTAAAATTTTCAGTAAAATAGACCTCAGATTGGGATATTATCAAGTCCGTATAAAGTCGTAAGATGTCCCGAAAACAGCTTTTAAAACTCATCATGGTCATTATGAGTTTAAGGTGATGCCATTTAAGGTGTCCCGAAAATAGCTTTTAGAACTCATCATGGTCATTATTACCTTGATAAACAGCGTCCTCAGACCATACTTGGGAAAAATTTGTAGTCGTATTTTTAGATGACATCCTCATCTACAGCAAAACGAGGAAGGCATAAAAGTGTTTCGACTGCTTAGACAGCATAAGCTTTATGCTAAAGAATCCAAGTGTGAATTCTTCATTGAAGAAGTAGCTTATCTGGATCACATTATATTGGCATATGGGATTAAAATGGACCCCAGTAAGGTTAAAGCCATACTAAGTTGGTTGAGACCTCAGAATATTTTAGAGCTTTTTTTTCTAGGTTTGGCGGGATATTACAAACGATTTGTCAAGGAATATGCTCAAATAGCAGTTCCCATGACAAATCTTCTTAAGGGGAAGGGAAAGGAGTTCATTTGGGAGTACGCAAAGCAGGAGAGCTTTGATGCTCTCAAAACAGCCTTAGCTACAGCTCCAGTTTTAAAAGTCATCGACCCCAATCAGCCATTTGTGGTCGAAACAGATGCTAGCGACTTTGCAGTTGGTACTAACTCAGAGTGGACGACCAGTTGCGTTCGAGAGTAAAAAACTCGAGCCTAGGTATAGTGCCTATAAAAAGGAACGCTATTCTATAGTTTATGTCCTTAAGACTTGGAGACATTATTTGTATGCTGCCAACTTTGAGGTCCTGACACACCATGAAAGTCTCAGATACTTTGCAATCGACCTGAGCTTAGAAGTCGAAAAGCTTGTTGGTAGAGTTGATGCAAGAGTTTGATATGTCTATAAAATATAGATAGGGGAAATTCAATACAATAGCAGATGCCCTTAGTAGAATGCTTGTGATAAACGAGTTGAGTTTTACTCAGATTCGTAATGAGTTACTCGAGTCCTTGAGAGGGAAGTGCCAGCATGATGCATTCTGAACTCAGTCTAGAGCAGACAGTTACAAACTCCAGAACTAGTTCCTGGGGCTGGTGATGTCATGGATGTTGAGTATCGATCTCTAATGAAGAACAAGACCTAGAGTCTTGTCATTCCTCCTACAGATGTAAAGCCAATTGATTCTAAATGGATCTTTAAGCTGAAGCTTAAGCCAGATGGATCTTTATCCAAATGGAAAGCTAGACTGGTGGTTAAAGGCTTTGAACAAGTATATGGGATAGACTACACTGAGACCTTCAGTCCAGCAGTAAAACATTAGTCTATTCGCGTGGCTATATCTACTGCAGAAGATCTGAATATTTAGCAGATGGACGTCCAGACGGCATTCCTACATGGATACATACAAGAAGATGTCTACATCTATCAACCAGAAGGGTACATCCCTCAAGGCAAGGAGCATCTACTATGAAAATTGCATAAGACATTATACGGTCAGAATAAATCGTTTCTTGTTCCAGCACAACTTTACCACCTACACCGCAGATTCAAATGTGTATCTAAAACCAAAGGGGCCAAGCTATGTTATAATAGCACTATACGTTGATGATTCCCTAATCATCAGCAATTCAAATCATTGTTGCAAGAAACCAAGTCCTTACTCTCAGAGTTTGAGATGATTGATTTAGTTCTAGTCCATTACCTACTTGGAATGGAGATTCACAGAGATCGCACGAGCAGAAGGATCACCATAAGCCAACAATCCTACTTAATTTATGTACTTCGAAGATACGACATGGAGGATTGCAAGCCCATAGACACTCCTATGGATCCAAAGACATGTGCCCCAGAACAAAGGCAAATCAGCAAGAAATGCGCAATTACCCTTATCAGTCTGTCATAGGTTCTTGCATGTACTCTATGATTTGCACACGACCTGATCTAGCATATGTTGTAAGCACGTTGTCGCAATTCATGTCCAATCCAGGCCTACAACATTGGAAAGCTCTAGAAAGAGTTATGAAGTACATTCAAGCCTCAAAGCACTATTCCTTGAGTTACAATGGAAATACAAAAGTTGCACTCTCTTTGATTACCTATTCTGATTCAGACTGGGCATGAGACGTAGATACTAGAAAATCCACCTCTGGCTATATCTGCTTTCTTGCAGCAGGACCCACTTCATGGAATAGCAAGAAGTAGAAATGCATTTCATTATCCTCTACAGAATCAAAATATGTCACAGCTACGTCAATAGTGAAAGAGATTTTATGGCTTAGAAGGCTACTATAGGATCTGAGATTCCCACAGTTTGGTCCAACTATACTCCAGTGCGACAATCAGAGTTGTACAGCTCTGTCGTTGAACCGACAAACTCACACAAGGACCAAACATATAGAGGTTCAACTTCATTTTCTCAGAGAGAAGGTTCAGAACAAAGAGGTTGCACTAAGTTACTATCACACAGACAATATATTGGCTAACATTTTGACAAAACCATTGTCAAGGGACAAACATTCTACTCTAGTAGAATTGATAAATCTCAACTTGAGTCCAGATTTATAGCAGCAAGCTTAAGGGGGAGTGTTGGAGTTTAATCTTCTCCTACTCATCCCTTCGCCCTCCTTCTACTCTCAAGAATTCCATCTCTCTGAATTAGTTTGCAAAATACACGCAAAGTCGAATTAGGCAGAACCACAAAGCCATCGCTAGATTACGGTCTGACCGAAGGGCACCATTAAAATCAATGTTTACGGAAAAGCACGACTCAAATTGCAAACTGCAAGAAACCACAAACCACAACAACCCGCAAAGCACAGGGAGTCATTAAAACCTGTAGCTTACTATCTACGAGCACTTGCAGAATTTTCAATGGCAATGAAAGTAAAATCTTGTCGACCACCACAAGTGAACTTCTTTCGATCTCCTGCGATGGAAGCTATGACCTGAGTGAACTCTCCTCAACCGTTTGGAAACGTAAGCAACCTACTTACGGTTATCAATGAAGTCGACTAGCGACAATGATTTGCGAGTTCCTATGAATTCAACTAACAACTATTGACCCATTTCATCGTTTAGCTCCGTAAGTTATCACTTATGGTTATCAATGAAGGAAGCAAATGATCACTTACAATGCAAACGATCAACAACTAAACGAATGACCAACGGTTGTTCAAACGATTGTGGACAGACTACGGCCATCACGGCCTACATCTTGCAATACGGAGGATATGTTACTCTGTACTTCTCCTCCTTCACGATGCTCCAATAACAGATTTACGAATATTGTTTAAATGGTTGTTAATCATCTTGTAAACTGTAATTACAATAAGTCAAAAGACTTTGACAACTATAAATATGTATCTGAATGAAGAGAAGCAGTGATAGGTGTTGTTGAGTAGAACAATCTGTAGATACACAGAGTGATCAAATGACCATATGGTCTTAAGTAGCTAACTCCTTAGAGTTAGTGATTTATACACACACACACATAGAGGTCTAGAACTGTAGTTATTGTGAGTCTATAATTAGGAGCATGCGCTTATCAATGCTATTGTATTGTGTTCCGATTCTCTCTATTATATAGATTTGCTACTGTTCAATCTTTACGTTCTTGTTGAATGCATTTGTCTCTCAGTCTCTCTTGCACACAAACATGGTTGTCAGAGACAGAGGATCGCATGGCTATCCAAGATGCCTAATGCTTCGCAATCCTACTGTTACGGCAGTCTCATGCTCCTACTCTGATAACCCAAAAGTATAATAAGCTTTTGATTCCATTTCCTAGTCAATCCACTTTTCTGAAATTGCAGTTATTACTATGTTCCTAGTCTTCATCATTTTTCTTACTATTGGTAGAGACATCGTTTACATCGTAATTGCCTCTCGTGTTCCGCTTCCATCACGACTTCTCTACAATCGCAATCAATCGTAGACCAAGCAAAACACCAACATACACCAACACGACTTCCATTTTGAGTCAGTTGTGTCGTCTTCAAGCTTCACTTCGATACCTATGACAACATCCCAAAAGTCGTTGGCGATTAGCAAGGTCTTCATCCTAAATTTCCACAAGTAGTAATTGGATCCATTCAACTTTTCTGCGATAAGACCGACTTTACTTTGAGAATTCATTATGGGACTTTACTTTGTCGATAAATCGATGACGTTAAGAGTGATATCATGCTATGTTACAATTGAAAATCAACTATTTGATACTGAAATTTGATACCACAAATTGAAGAATATGATACTATGAAAAGTATCTAGTGATATCGCGAAAGATATCAAGTATTAGAGCTCTGATATGGCAGATTGCTCTGATACCATATTGGAAAGAGGTGCATGCAATAACGACAAGTCAAAGACTATGGCAAATTATCGAGCGCAGCGGAATAGAGCCTTCTTTCCTAATGCATGACTATGCCTATCAATATTGAACAAAACATAATGACAGAAGTCACGTTCAATTCTATAGTGACCAACTTTGAAATTGCTAGCACTATAGTGATTACATAACCAAACAATGAAGTATTGAATTATCAGACAAGACTATAAGAGATTATCAGTTACAAAACAATCACAGAGATGGATACTGTAAGAACCACCAAGTGAAGATCTACATGATTCCAATCACATGCAAACCAAAAGGACACATGTGGAGCATGAACCACCCAACCAATATGGAGAGGCTAGTCAATACCCTAACCAATCCACCCCCAAGCCACAGTGAAGAACACAAGAGAGGAGAGGAAGAACTAGCTCAAGAATCACAATTCACAATAGGAGGATGGGCGTGTTTCCACTAGACCTATTCTTCTCAAGAGAGAGAGAATATTCCCTTTAGGATTCCCATGCAACCTAAATTGAGCTATTGATCTCCTATTCTTGCATTAAAGCAATCTTCACCATGCATGTGCTCCTATGTCCAATTATAGGTCTGGGCCCTCATATGAGTATTAATTATTTAATACGATCACGTTCGGAATGACGTAGCATAACTAATAACCACATACAACTGGAGTGATCGGCTATCCACATCAGAAATAAATCTGATTCCCTTGTACAGGACATGGACATAACATTCTTCCCCCCTTAAACCATTTCTATCTCTAGAAATGAAAACTAGGGAAATTCTTCCTTATGCTTCCGACCCTTTCCCATGAATCATCATCCTCAGTCCAAGATCCTCAAACTCCACCTACTGGAAGATGTGATCCAAGCTCTGATACCACTGTAAGAACCACCAAGTGAAAATCTATAGGATTCCAATCACATGCAAACCAAAAGGACACCTATGGAGCATGAACCACCCAACCAATATGGAGAGGCTACTCAATACCCTAACCAATCCACCCCCAAGCCACAGTGAAGAACACAAGAGAGGAGGAAGAACTGGCTCAAGAATCACAATTCACAATAGAAGGATGGGCGAGTTTCCACTAGACCTATTCTTCTCAAGAGAGAGAGAATATTCCCTTTAGGATCCCCATGCAACCTAAATTGCGCTATTGATCTCCTATTTTTGCATTAAAGCAGTCTTCACCATGCATGTGCTCCTATGTCCAATTATAGGTCTGGGCCCTCATATGAATATTAATTATTTAATACGACCACGTCCGGAATGACGTAGCATAACTAATAACCAAATGCAACTGGAGTGACTGGCTATCCACGTCAGGAATAATTTCGATTCCCCTTTACAGGACATGGACATATTAGATACATTCTAACATAATACAAAACATAATAAAAGGATAGATTGATTCTTCTTTATGTACAAAATCATACGATGATGTGCACAAGACAATTACGAATAGAAACAGCGTACTCTAAGCTATCTCTGAATAACTAAAACTTTGTCTGATTGCGCTTCCGTTGATAAGTAGTAAGCATGAGTAGCAGTACTAAGCTCTAAGCTAAGATAGGAATGAAGCTAGAACAAAGCATAATAATAAACTAATAAAATATTTGATGATCGGTTATTGATATTAAGCAATTGACGACATCCAGTAGGACAACTATTCGGCCGTAGATCGCAATAGCCAGTTGACCATAATGAGCTGGCATCAATCAAGGTAGGTCTTCCCGAAAATTTACTTGTTAAATGGTTAGGACAAGTCTGTAGCTTTAATTCAAGTGGAAAAATAATTGTCTTTCATTGACATGGTTGAAGTGGCCGAAGTCTTCGACTTTCGTCGGGGACGACAATATGTCGGATGATGTCCGATATGTCGGAGCCACCTGTTAGCGATTCCCAAGTATTTTTGCAGACTATGTAGAAACACGAAGAGAACTACATAACTGGATAATAAGTGGATAAAGATTAAAAATCGATTATTTGGTCTGTAGGAGAATTAGGAGAATAATCTAACACTCTTCCTTAATCTGAATCCATGAATGCTTTGACCTTCAAACTTAGTTCTGCACAAAATTTTGTGTGTGCATCCAAGCTTAATGCTTTAGTAAAAATATTTGTTGTCATTTCTTGTGTTCGACAATACTACAAGTCAACCTCTTTGTTGAGAACTTTGCTTTTGACATAGTGATACTTGATTTCAATGTGCTTACTGAAAGTAAGTTTTTCAACCATACTGCTTCCTTTGTAGCTTGAGAGGCTATGATATACTCTAATTCAGTAGAAGATAGAGCAATCGAAGTTTTCTTACGACTATTCCATGAAATGGGACCATTGTTGAGGAAGAATGTAAATCTGGAAGTGGATTTACGAGTGTCTACATCTCCTGCCCAACTTGCATCTGAATAACCACTGAGAATATTGAGTTTGTCGTTTTCGACTGTTCCATAACAAATGCAAAAGTACATAGTAGCTCGAAAACATCTCAAAACTTTGATAAGAGCCTTCCAAAGTGTAATAGCAGGAGTGTTCATATAATGACTTAAGGAACTGACTACAAAAGCTATGTCTGGTTTGGTACAGATCATCGCGTACATAAGAGATCCTATTATCGAATGATAAGAATACTCACGCATCTGCTCCTTCTCTTTTATCGTTCGGGGACATTGGTCCTTCGACATCTTGTGTCTTGGCTCCATTGGTGAGAGAGCTAATCTGCAATTTATCAGATTATATATGATTAAGACATTGTGAATGTATCTTTGTTGAGTAATGTAGATCAACTTCTGCTTTCTGTCTCTTTGGATTTGAATACCTAGACAATAACGAGCTTTGCCCAGATCGGTCATGTCAAATTTGGAAGATAGCATTACAGTCTTAGCTTTTTTTAACAGATCGATACTGTTGTTGAAAAGCAATGTGTCGTCCACATACAAAGTGATGGTAATAAAAGAATGTTGCACTAACTTGAAGTATACATTTGAATCTGAAGTCCTTGGCTTATTGCCATGATCGATAAGAAAAGTATTGATCATTTGAAACCATGCTCGAGCAGATTGCTTCAAGCCATAAAGTGCTTTATGGAGTTTACACACATGATTGTGTTTACCTTTGATATTGTGTTAGAAATGGTGAACTCCTGCAACTTTGTCGCAACACAAACACGAAGCGAAGGTCAAACGAGAACAATTCGCGACAGTCAACTTGCCTTGACTCGAAGCACGAATGATTCACGAATCATTCATGAATTGTAAACATACCTCCAGGACCGCAAATCACAAAGGGACACAAAACGAAATATTACAAAAGAAACAAAAGGAGCAAAAGCAAACGAAGGGAAATCTTTCGCACTCCCAGTTGGCAGCTCAACGGGCTTGGAGTCATAGACTTCACACCCAGGTGAAACGAGTGGTAATGATGGAGACTAACTGATTAGTTGATTAGCGTTAAGTAGACTTGTGGTTCCTGGAAAAGCTTTCGCGCAAAAGAAAATTCAAAGACACAAAATTGTTCGTGAATACGAAAATGAAAACGAAAGAATCAGTTTCACTTTCGTGACACCGAACAGTGTTTTCCACTTCCATGACACGGTATCAGAACTCACAAGTCATCACTACTGATATCCCAGCAGTGATTCTCTAGACAACACAATATGGCTAGAACAATCCAGACAAGAGTAGCAATCAGTCTTGATGGCGCAAATTACAGAATCTGGAAATTCAAAATCAAAACACTTCTGAAGGGCGAAGGCATCTGGTTGGTGACCGAACTCTTAGAGGTGCAGCCTC
This sequence comes from Diphasiastrum complanatum, assembly GCA_029204225.1. Lineage (NCBI taxonomy): Eukaryota > Viridiplantae > Streptophyta > Lycopodiopsida > Lycopodiales > Lycopodiaceae > Diphasiastrum > Diphasiastrum complanatum. The sequence continues at coordinate 3,902,559 of CM055111.1, read as the reverse complement.
CAGAGGGAGACCCGAGGAGAGCTGAATGGATCAGAAAAGATGAGTCGTTTCGTCCATGAATGAAGATCTACTCATGCAAATTGAAGACTGCGAAAGTAGCTCGATGAAGCTTCAACGAACTACACTGAACACGCCTACGATGTAGTCATTGATTCAGGAGCAACATCTCACATAACCTGCAACAAGAAGATCTTCATCGACTTCAGAGAGCTCGAAAACAACAGAGCAGTGATTCTAGGTGATGGGAACAGACACGATGTCAAAGGCATCGACACTCTACAAATACGAACACAGTCAGGCCAAGCAGAGCTGCCAAGAGCACTCTATGTGCCCTCACTCAGAAAAGATCTGCTATTTGTCTCCAAGATGGCAGATCTTGGCATTCGAGTTTTGTTCGACAGCAACACTTGCCGCATGATCGAGAAGATGACAAACAAGTTGCTGACGGTCGGATGCAGAGAAGGAAACCTCTACTAGGCCAAAATAATCAGCAACTCTGATAGCATATTAAATGCATCAGAAAATGAAGATCAACTCTGGCATAGGAGAATGTATCATCTGAACATGTGGAGCCTGTATGACATGAGCAGAGAAGACATAGTCACAGGTCTCAAGATTTCAAGGCCCAAAACTGAGTTTTGCGAAGCTTGTCAGAAAGGCAAGCAACATCGGAATCCATTCACACATGAGGGAAGAAGAGCCAAGGAAGTTCTTGAGCTCGTCCACTCTGATGTCTGTGGACTGATGAAGACGGATTCGCTCTCAGATTCGAGATACTTTCTGACGTTCATAGATGATTACAACCGGATGACCACGATCTACAACTTAAAGAAGAAATCCGAAGTGTTTGATTCCTTCAAGAAGTTTGTGGCATTTGCAGAGCGACACACCTCGAAAAAGATACAGATCCTTAGATCTGACAACAGAGGTGAATATAAAAGTTAAGAATTCTCAAAATTCTACAAAGAATAGAGGATCAAACACCAGTTCACTCTTGCATACACACCAGAATACAATGGTGTTGCAGAAAGAAGAAATAGAATGCTAGTCGAAGGAGTCAGATGCATGATGGCACAGGCTCAATTGCCAGGTCAATTCTGGACTGAGGCAATAGCTGCAGTTGTACACCTGCAGGACAGATTTACAACGAGAGCGCTGGAAAACAAAACACCATACGAAATGTGGACAGGCAAAAAGCCTGATCTATCATACGTACGAGTGTTTGGATGTGCAGCATACAAGCACATTCCAAAAGAAAAAAGAAACAAGCTCGATGACAAATCAGAGCAAACAATCATAGTCGGCTACTGAAACGGAACACAGTTGTACAGGCTCTACGATCCAACCACGAAGAAGGTTGTTTAGAGCAGAGATGTGAAGTTCAATGAGTCCACATTCTCTGGACTGAAAGACGAAAGAGGCCATGAGATTTCCACACTACTGCCCATTCAAGAGGGAGATCGAGGACAACCATCAAATCAGAATGCAGAGCTGTAGACTCCAGAGCAGAAGGAAGCAGAGGATCAATCCCACGAACAAGAAATGTTCGAACAGCAACGAAACGAGCCTAGAAGGTCAACAAGACAAAGAATACCTCCAGACTGCTACTCTGACAATCTTAAATGGAGCGAAGACACGCAGTTCGAGTATTGCACAACATACCAAAAAGCTACCCAGAGTCCAGAGGGAGAATTATGAAAGCAGGCAATGTTAGAGGAGATCGAGTCGATGAGGCGACGCATGGACATTAGAGCCACTGCCAGAAAACAGAAAAATATCGACTGCAAGTGGGTGTACAATAAAAAGATGAAATCTTATGGCACTAGGCTTGTCGCGAAGGGCTACATGCAGAGATATGGTGTTGATTATTTCGACACATATTCGGTCAAGATGACAATCATAAGGCTACTCCTTGCATACGCCACACAGCATAATCTGAAAATTCACCAGATTGAGGTGAAAACAGCCTTTCTCCACGGAGATCTAGAGGAGAAAATCTTCATGAAGCAGTCTGAAGGCTATGAAGACCCCGACAATCGACAATATGTCTGTCGGTTGCAGAGATGCATCTATGGTCTAAAACAGACATCACGAGCCTGGAATAAAAAGCTTGATGGTCTTCTGAAGTCTCAAGACTTCGATCCTACTCAACCAGACTGGAATGTCTACATTAAAAGAGTAGGAAAGGATTTTGTGATATTGACTATCTTTGTGGATGATTCCCTAATGATAGGAAATTCCTTGATGTTGATCAAAGACATGAAGAGTCAGATTTCTGAAAGCTACAAAATCACAAACCTTGGAGAAGCAACAAAGTGCCTCGGGCTGGAGATCAGAAGATATCAAACAAAGGGCGAAATGCACTTGAGTCAGTCAGAATATGCCAGAAAGGTGCTGAAGCAGTACCACATGATGGACTGTAAAGAAAAGGCCACACCAATGATAGTTGGAGCCAAGCTCACAAAACAGGATTGCCCAAAAACGGAAGAGGAAGAACAGAAGATGGCAGGTATACCCTGCTATAACTTAATCGGTAGGCCTTATTGACATAAAAAAAATCTATCTTTAAGTTGAAATTTCACTTTGGTCTCAAAATTGCCAAATTAGATTAACTCTAGTTGACATTTTTCACAAGTGTCACTTGAAATAGGACTTGTGCCATCAATGATCTAGTCAAAGGATAATACATTCTCATTTTTTGCTATGATGGTGTAAATCTTTTCTACCTCTATGAGATGTCTTGTTGAATCGTTTTCTAGAACAATTTTAGGTTTCATTCGCCAGGCCCTAGTTTTTGACATTGTACAATTGGTCATTCAATGAAGTAAAAACTATGCCAACCTCATTCAATCTATACAAAAGTATGCTAGTTGTTGCAACACATAAAATTGTTCAAACGGAAACATTTACTTGTACTAGCTACACAATACATGTTCATCCTATTCGAGGATGAAAGCGATCATGTTTTTTCAATTTTTGTGTCATAGCTACACGATACATGTGTATCCTATTCGAGGATGAAAGCAATCTTGTTTTTCCAATTTTTGTGTACTAGCTACAATACATGTTTATCCTATTCGGGGATGAAGGCAATGGTGGTTTTCCAATTTTTGTTGGCTCCATGAAGCCTTCATGGACAAAGATGTGCTTGCTAATGTCATTATGCAAAAATCTTGTGTATAGATTCCATCCATCCATTCTTGCCATGTTCGTTGCTCATTGCCCTATATAAGGCGAGGCACCGAATGGGACACCATGGGCTTGCCCCTCCCTGCCCGTTCCAAGGTTAGGAGCAGCACAGTATTTCTCTTTCACCCTCCAGCTCGTCTCTCTCGCTCTCTCTCTCTCTCTCTCTCTCTCTCTCTCTCTCTCTCTCTGCCTGCGATGGATGGGAGCTATTCGATCTTGATTGCCCAATTGGTTTGAGAGAGCTTCAGCGCTGATGAGCTTTCAAATTTATAGGTGCAGGTCTGAAAATCTACCGCTGCCTGGTGAGATTTCTGAAATTACCAGCTAACAGTAAATAATTCTTGATGCTATCGATCAAGAAGGTGAAAGTAGTGCTCCATTGTTTTGTGTCTCAGCGATCCTTTTTATGAATGTTTTGAGTGTTTATTTTGCAAAGAAACTGGCATCCTCTGGAAGTAAGACTATTCCGATTCCTAATCGCATTTCTGAGGTTTGTGTGTGTCAAGTTTAAGAAGAAACTAAAGTGGAAGCATCTACAGGAATGAAGGTCACGAACTTTATTGCCTATATGTGTCTTCCATGACATATTGTAATAATCTTAGCTAACTAGATAACAGGGGTGATGCGGGTGTCCGTTTGCTTTAAGATTAGATTGATAGGCTGTAGCAAATTCCTGATCTTGTAATAGGCCTTCTGAGGATTATATCAGGATTTTTAGTGGTCGCCGACGGATTTTGGAAATTGTTTGTGTGAGAGATATGGCAAATTGGGGCCTTTTGCTCGATCTTATCAGACTTGCAGCCGCATCTATGGAGCTAGTAACCCGAGCATTAGAACGTTTACATGGATTTCGAAATACAACGCGGCGCCTATCTATAGGCAGCCAACCTAATAGGGCGCCTTGGTCAATGGCTTAAGGTACTCCAGGAACTTCAGAAGATCAAGTCATCTGCCGTGTAATCGAGAACAATTCTCCGAGTCGTTCTAAATTTTCTCTTGATTTGTACATGTCTTGCAGATAGAATATCTGCTGTGATATCTCATCATCGGGCTACTCACCGTTCCTTAGTTAATCTTTCTCGTGCTTGTACATGTATAAGCAATGAAGCTGACAGATCAACATGCTAATCGGTTTACACCGGACTACTGGTTGTGGCAATTCGAGTTTGTGATCTACAGATATTTCAAGGAAAAGCTGCAAGTTGAGTGCAAACCCGAACTCTTGACAGAAGTGGTAGGGCATGATTCCGCGAGCAAGTTCTTACTTTTGATTGATTGAGAACGGCTGATTTCTTGAATCCAGTAAATTTGAGGTAACACATCATAGATTACATGTATCAAGCAACAACACAAAATTAAGCTTAAATCTTTTAAAATCAGTATGATACGAACATCCTCTCAATATTTGAAAATTTTGCTAGTATTGTCTCAATTTCGTAAATAGTTCGATTTGTTTCGGGGCTCGATCGTGGATGTCCTGGTTCTGACAACTACCCGTCTCATTCGTTGTGTGCTTCACAGGACAAAATTGAACTTACATAATATAATCGTAATCATCCACGAATCCTGAATGTCCTAGTTGTTTTCTTACGTCTATCGTGGTCCTTTGATTAGTCAAAATAGACGAAGCCATTTTCGGATCAGCATTTGCTTTTCTATTTTCCTGTATTGAAAGTGGTGGAAGGTTTTAATAATGTTCGCGCAAACTACTTAAAGTATATGTTCATTTCTTTCTACACTTGTCAACACAATTTTACCTGCTTGCAATTTTATTCTGCACATTCTTTAACGTCCGTGATAGATAGGACAAGATGGCAAACTGCATCTTAAAAAATAAAGATGAACTCTTCACAAAGATGGCAGGGCATGATTCCGTGAGCAAGTTTTTTCCAATATATCTCTTACTTAGAATCTGATTGCAAACAGCTGATGTTGAATCTTCTTGAGTCCACTTAATTTGAGTGATCACATTATAGACTAGATTATAAACATAAAATTAAACTTAATTCCTTTGTAATCCGTTCATTATGATAGGTTCATGGAAAACATCTGGATATTTGAACATTCTGCTAACAATGTCCTAATTGGATAAATATTTCCACCCGTTTCGGAACTTGATCGTAGTTTATCCCCGTTCTAAAAACTTCGCTTCTCAGTCGTTATGTGTTTCGCAAATTCGCAAGACAGAATTGAACTTACAGTCAAAGCCATTTTGCTAATTATAAATGAGCTGTTTGATTCCTTATGTCTAAAGTAGTCCTCTGATTAGTCCAAATTTACAAAGCTATTTTTGGATTAGGACTAGTTTTTCTGTTAGACAAACCTATTTTTGGGCTAGCACGTACTTGTTTTTCTATTTTTACTGTATCGAACGTGATCCTTTCAAAAAATTTAATACCAGGCGAAGGTTGCCATGATGCTCGTTCAAACTCTTTAAAGTATATGCTCATTTCTGTTTTCACTTGTCAACACATTTTAATATGCTTGCAATTCAACTCTGAAAGTTATCCAATGTCCCTGTTTTCAGTTTGAAAGCACTCAAATCCGGAATCACAAGCTTTTCATGGCCACCAAGACTCAGTTGATGGCGGACACAATGTTCGCAAAACCACATTTCTGGCTTGCCATTCGATTTCTGTGATATCAGGTGATGTTCCTTGCAGCGTAGCAACGCCAAATGTAAGCACAATGTCACTCTTTGTAAAGTTTTTCTTTTGTCGTTTTAAAATATGCTTCAAAGGAGTGCTCCGAAAATGGGCAAACTATAGGAATGGAACCGGGCAAGTTTTTTCAAAAACAGGCATAATAAAATGTCTAATGATTTTTTATACAAAGCATATACACCTTATAAGTAAAAGTCTTCAAAAAACTGAGAAGTTCTATAAAATGCAAGTTTGCTAAGGATAACTCAAAAGCGGTTTCCTGAGCACTGAATCGAAGAGAAGCTCTTATAGAAAATTGTTACTTGTCTTTATTCTTGAACATTATGATGGTCGTGCGATGCACAAGTTTTCAATGCATGATTTTGCATTAAAGTTAGCAATCTCTAAGGCAAGACTCAACATTTACCTTGGTTTAATTGATGCTTATACACTTGGATTGGACCTAACATTCATAGTAGTGGGGTGTATGGGTAGACTTGTTGACTGCCACATGAAAGGTGCAAGTTTGAATCCCGACCACTAGATAGTGACATCTAAGGAGCTTAGCTCTGTAAATGGCATTGCCACATTGTATATATGTTTAATAACAACCACTAGCTAAATTGATAACATAATGATGGTGGTGGAAAAGCACAACCATTTATAGTAGCACGACATGATGTTCAACAAGACAAGTTTGCATAAACCATGAAAAAAATACTCGAGTGGGGAAAGAGAAAAGTATGACATGGTAGCATGTAGTTGGTCTAGGCCATAGAAAGGGCTTACGAACATCTTTGATCTAAGTTATAGATCTCTCCACTGCCCGTCTAGGTATATTCCATCTGATTGTGGGTTGCAATCTATAGCTAGCCTCGTTGTTCCCACGACTTTACTTGCTACGGCAGCCAACCCACTATCAAGAAAAGTTTTATGAGTTATGAATAGATTAATAAATTAATCTTGTATTGGGTAGACATAACTTTTTCCAATATTGTGCAAGATTTGGGCACTCAAGGGATCTATTGTCACAATGTGAGAATTTTTATAGCTTAAATAATCGTATAAAGCATAACAAGAATCCCTTGTATTCTAAAACTTAATCTTTTAAATATTGAACTAAGCATTGTTATTTTTTACATAAGAAAATAGCTATCATTTTTTTATCTAAATCCATTTTGAGATAATTTTAGGTTTCATTCTCTAAATATGAAAACTTTTTCAAACATTGCACTCTATCCACCATCCTTTATGTTAAAAGTCTCTGAACCTTTCTAATGAAAATCCATGAAATGAAGTATCTTGCTTCTTGGAAGGATGGGATCTTCTACTAAGCTAGTGTTGGGTCTATGCTTACCCATATTTGCATGTGCATCATGTATGATGTTGCATGGGCAATACAACATGTGGATTTGTATGGATATTATCGTAGTTGCACCATATATGTAGGGACATCACAATTATGTTTTTGCTTTTGGGAGGTTGGTGTATCAAAGTGTTGAGCATGTATCACTTATATTGGAAGATTATCTAAAAGTAAATCCATCTGATTCCATAGTAACACAATATTTTCACAGTTTTGATACCAGCCAAGGATCAATATCTATGCGTATCAACCAAACTTGTATTGCATGGGTGGTCAAAATCCTGTATAAATATTAATTGCAATATTATTTTGTGATTTGCAAGAAATGGAAAAACGATGGGGCAATTGTGACGTTAACCTAGAAGCCCTCAATTACACAAAGAAATATAGCAAAAAACAAATTATGTTGCAAAAGTCATCTATGTCATGTACTTTAAGTACATGAGTGTATACAAATGCATTATAATATCTAATGCAAGTGTTGTTAGGCCCAAAAGGAGCTATTAGCCTTAAGAATAAGGGGGTTTCATTTTTAGGCCCTCCAAAGTACTTAAATAAGGATAATAGTTCAACAAGGTCCCAATATACTTAACAAGGGCTAACTACATTTCAAGACAACTATGTTAAGTTAAGTTTAGGGCGTTGTCTATGTTTAGTTAAGTCGGAGCACTGTTTATAAATCTTTTGGCTTGAGAACTTGAAGCTCCATTTTATCTTTCTCCTCTGTGAATGTGAGCCTTGGGATCTTGATCTTACTAGGTCTCATGTGCCCCATCACATGAATCCATGTAGTCTCCATCTTCCATTATGGAATCCATTTTCTTTTTGAGCTTCATTTTGATATGAGCTTTGTGGTAGCTTATGGTTATTGCTCATCTTTGGTTCTCGTCAACATAAGTATGGTGGTTTCCTTCATTTTATAGCTTGCTTGGCTTGGATTGAGAGGTATGGCACATGAAATTTGTGGTATTAGAGCTTAAGATCCATTAATCATATGGTTCAGCACGATTCTCATTTCATTTGAAGAGTTTATTGCTTTTGTACCTTTCTCTTTGCTAGTTTCTAACTTTTAATATTGTAATAGATGATTTCATTTTTAATTTCTACCCAAAAAAATGCAAGAATTTTCAAGGTTTGTAGCTCCCTACCCACGCTGATCTGACAGCATCTTGTTTGGCCAAAATTCCTCAGATTTGGGGCCCAAAATCAATCTAAAATCTTGATTTTTCTTCACCAACCTGGTCGTTGATCTATAGGCACAAAATCTGGTGTAAAGATTCTAGAAAATCACTCAAAATCAAGGATGAAACTTGGAATTTCTCCCCCTCTGTCCAGCATTGGACCTACAGTAGAAATCTGCTCCAAATTCCACTCAAATTGTCCCAAATTTTCACTCCAAAATTAAGAAAGAAGGCTGTTTTGTCAACGTTGGCCCTGCTCTTCAAAATCTCTTTCAAACCTACTTAGAAATCCAAAAGTAGCCCTCAGATTTCAGAGATATACCTCTTATCCTATAGTGATGGATGTCCTCTCCTAATTTCTGAAAGTCTGAGAATTCTTTTCTACCTTTTGATAGATTTCTCTACTATTGCTACTAAGCTCCCAAAGAAGGAAACGGCTCTGATACCAGTGTAATAGGTCCTAACACCACAGTAGGTCAAGCACTAATTGAACCATCCAGTCTTGCCTACTCCCTGATTGTTGGATTTATTCCCTCTAGCTCTCCTAAATCCCATTTTAATCTGCCTCCATTCATGCTGCATATTTACTAACGTTGTCACACAGTCTACATATTTACATGCAAATTCGCACATACGAAGAAAAGGTGAAAGAATCACGACACTGTGTTTCTACACAGTTTAAGGTGATAGACGAAAAGGGGACACTATCTTACAAAATGCCAAAAGTGCCCTAAAAGGTAAGGCAGCCTGTAAATCTTATCCTAAGGCCATTCGTAAGAGTGACGCACTTTTTGCATCATCACCAATGTTCACTTCAGCATTGGCTGACGTCGCACCCTTTTCACGCTCACCCCATGCAGTTGTGCTAATAGATTGGACAACGATTGCAGCCACCCACAATCTCTTATAGACAACACATCCACTCTGTACTTTCACATCTGCACACCTATAATATTATGTAATATATATATATATACTGGACACCACTTTGTGTAATAGATGATGAAGAGAGCAGGAAAAGACAACATAAACGAAGTAGATGCCCTGAGCATTGATTCTTCATTTTGTCAGAATTAAGGTTTAATTCCTTTTTACAGAATGAAATAAGCTTTGTAGGGCACGCGGTTTCGTCCGCTACTATATTGTGCTCTACCGCATTATTGACATGTATACATGATATACTTAATCTGATACAGTTCATTGTTCTGCGTTCAGATCTATGTTAATATTGATATGCGTATCTTTCATTATGTCTGACCTTTCTAGTTGTTCTTATTGGTAATAGACGATTAACATTTAGTCTTGTCTTTCGCGAATCATTCGTGACTAATTATCAGTCGAGCACAGTCTAGCTCTTTGCTATTCGCGACAAATTATTCTTCTGGCACTTCATCTATTAATGTTTGGCTACGTAATCTAGAATGACTGTGATTTCTATCACTAAAGTTCTATCATTATGATAGGCGTAGTCATGCTTATGGAGAGAGTCGTATAGTTTATTTCGTTGCGCACGAACATTTTCTGTTCGATTTCGTTTCTCGTTCATTTCTTGTTCGAGTTCGTTTCTTGTTCGTGTTCATCATTTATTCTCTCTCTCTCTCTCTCTCTCTCTCTCTCTCTCTCTCTCTCTCTCTCTCTCTCTCTCTCTCTCTCTCTCTCTCTCTCTCTCTCTCTCTCTCTCTCTCTCTCTCTCTCTCTCTCTCTCTCTCTCTCTCTCTCTCTCTCTCTCTCTCTCTCCAACATGGTATCAGAGCTATTTTCATAGCTTGATTAGCTTCCACAGTACAAGACTCTACTAGCTGATAGAGTAATTGTTTTCTTGTTTTGTGAATATCAGATTTTCATACTTAAGTCACTGATAGTTTCTCCTATCACTTAGACTTATTCTTCCACATGGATTCCCAAGGGAAAGCCAGTCCTATCATGGACAAGCTTGATGGAGAATGATGAGGATAAGGTGCATAAACTTGTTGATGGCTCAGTCAAATCACCTACCAAGAGGGAGGTGGTGAGTATAGGCCATTGTTCGTTGTGTTAAATTTTTGGATCGAATCCGAGACTTCATACTTTTCCCATGCTGATCGTTGTTTTTTGAACGATCACGCACTTTGAAATCCTTGTAGATTAGAAGCGGCTGCCTCCACGCCAAAGGGAGAATCTAGAATATCCCCTCTAAAAATTAGAATATTTAATTTAGTTTTTATTTAGTACCAGAGGCCATTCGCAAACCCAGTATCAGATCAGCGCGCGCGTAGAAAGTCAGCATCTACAGAATGTAGGTAGGGCACGTCGAACCGATATCAGACAGAAAAGTTAAAAACTAGGTGATATCGAATGGGCCCGTGGGAGTGTGGAACAAGAATATCACGATTGGGTCGGGCGCACTAAACTGATATTGCCTGTTGTTAAAAAAAAAATTTGTAACTTAAAAGACATCTCGGATTGAGACGATTACAACGCCATTAGAAAGCCCTCGACGAGAGCTTTTCAACGGCACCCAACATGATCCAGTTCCGAGCTACGGTTAAAGAGATAGTCTCAATCAAAATTTTGGGCAGTCAATAGTCAACGGTGAACCTAATATCGGCTCGATGAGCGGTTGACCAATTTGACCCAGTCAGACCCTAAGGGCGTGCACCGATCCGATGTTTGGATTTTCAATTTATTTTTTTGTTTTTTGTTTTTTTTTTTGGAAAGAGCTCGACGAGAGCTTCGCAACGGCACCAGAATGACCTAATTCCGAGTTACGGTTCAAAAGTTATAGGCAGTCAAAGTTGAAAAACAAAATTTGTCTTTCAAAAGTTATTGTTTTTTAATATCAGTTCAGCGCGCCCGACCCAATCATGATATTCTTGTTCCGAACTCCTGTGCACCCATTCGATATCGTCTAGTTTCTAACTTTTTTGTTTGATATTGATTCGGCGCCACCACCACCTCGTCCACCACCACCTCGTCCTCCACCACCGCCTCCTAGGCCAAGGGGCATGCCATGTGACCCACCATAACTGAAGGATATCCGAATGATCTGTGCGTGTGCTGAACCGATATTTGGTCAAGAGATTCAAACGTAAAGTTTTCTTTATTGTCATGTTTGTGCTTATGTAGTGCGGAGCTTCAAAAATGATTGCCCTCATAAGTTTGTGTGAACGTATCGTATCTCTAGGTACGGAATTCGGTGGCCATTATTCTTTACTGATAGACCATTCATTACTTTTAGGCGCAAATACCATGTTGTAATATTATTATTGGTGGACGTTTACAGCCCCGGATTATATGACAAATGTATGGTTGTTATTACAAGCACACTTAACTAATTAATGCTAGTTGGAATGAAGATGAGATGATGTGAAATCAATGTCATTTGCACTACCAAAATGTCAATTGTCATGTAAGAAAAAATGTACAAATAAAAAACATTTTGTGTGAAATGTCATGAAGTAACAAGGTACAAATAATGACAAGATATGTCTTTTGTACACAATTATTATATGCATTTCTATGTCACCAAATCAAGAATATTTTGTGTGAGGTGGCATGAAACAAATTAAAGGAATAATGAAGTGTAGGTGGATGAAAAATTAAAACATGATATGTGTTTTATATAATTAAAAGTAATGTAGGCCTATATAGAATAGTCCTATGTTACAATGAGAGATTCTAATTTATAGTGTTTACAATGAGAGATTCTAATTTATAGTGTTTTCATCTGGGAGATCAAAGCAAGGCCAAAAATCCAATTGGCTAGATTTGGTGTGATAGTTGATTCTAAGTGTTGTGTTCTAGATCTTGGTAGATCTTTCTAGATTTTGTTAGTGCAAACTTACAGTGGAAAGTGACACAAATCTTGTTTGGAATCAATTCATCTTTTGGTTTACATGTTCATCATGGTATCAATAGTATCTTTCCTATTGGAATCAAGTGAGAGATTGATTCGATCCAACAATCATTCAATAATCACATCTCTCACAACTTTCATTCAATAAGGGTGGTTCTTGTTGGGATTAATCTTACTCCTACTCACTCATAGGAATACACGGGAATCACATAGGTGAAAAACTCGACTATGTCAGATTCAGATATTTAGCATTCTTCACGTGTCTTCATTTTGCGACTTGCAAAAACGAACTAACTCAATGACAAGCGAATAAAGTGACTCTGCAAAAATACAAGGAGTTTTCACAAAGTAGGAAATTGAGGATTTGGGATATAGAATTTGGTGTATGATGTTTAGGGTTTAAGGTTTAGGGTTTAGGATTTAGAATTTATGGATTAGGGCTTAAGAACATGAATGGATGAATGAGTAGGAATAGGAATAGAAACAATAATAGGATATAGATGAATTGTTTAATGTTGAAGGAATACGAAAATGAATGATGAATAAGAATAGGAGTATGATGCATAGAATTGAATAGAATGAGAAATGTAGAATGGATTCAAGGTTGTGCGTTTGGGATGTAGGGTTTGGGATACATGTCTTAGCATTCAAGTTATAGGATTTGGCTTTTAGGGTTTAGGATGTAGGGTTTAGGATATAGGATTTAGAATATGGATTTTAAGATTGAAAGTATAGGATTTGGAATTTGGGGTATAGAGTTTCGGATACAGGGTATATGATGTAGGGTTTAGGGTTTAGGATGTAGGATGTAGGATCTAGGATTTAGGGTTTAGGGTTTAGAATTTAGAATTTAGAAACATGAATGGATGAATGAATGGAAATGGTTCAGACCCCTCTCATTTTATCTTCCATTCACGAGACTCCTCTCACTCAGACTCCTCTCACTCAAACTCTCGTGGATGTGACTCCCCTCGGTACTCCCACTGCTATCCCTCTCCCGCTTAACATTCGAATTTGTCGAGCTGGAAATTTGAGAATGAACCTATTTTGGATGAAGAAGATATTAATCTTATGGAATCGGGCTTTTGCAATTGGGGGCTGTTTTAGTCCATATAGAGCCTTGTGTAATTTTCATACAAGATGTTCTTGACTTTCAATTTCGAGTGATAAGGTCCAAAATTGAGCTACTTCGAGTGATACACTTCAAATTTGAGCTATCTCATGTGATAAGGGTCAATTCCATCAATAAGAGATTGTTTGGAATGTACTATACTTGAAATTGATTTAATTTTAGTAATCAATTAGCCTTGTCGAACGATAATGACCAAAATTGCATGTTAGGCATTAAATTTCAACTAGTTTTAATCATAGGCATGAAATGTGAGCTATTTAACTATCCTAAACTCAAAATTATTCTAATTTGATCACGCAAAGAGCAATCTCAAGGGGCCAAATTTGAGTCATAGCCTATCTCAATTGACAAACTTTAAATTGAAGCTATCTTGTGTGACATCAATCAATTCCATCAATAAGGGATGAAAATCACCCCCACCCCCCCCCCACTTTTGACACTTGTCATTGGGATGATGTCACTCCTAGATTTTTATGTATCTAGAGTGCACCCCATCACCCACTCCATTAACTTAGTGATTTTTGGCCCAAGTGATTTTTGCAAGTTGCCCACTTGTGTAAAAAAAAAAATTCAAGTTGGCTGGCTATTTTGGCCTCCCCTAGTATTTAATATTGCAACTCGTTTGTCTTGCTAAGTTTTCCATGTCATTGCGATTTTGACATCATAAATTATTGTGTACCCATATTGTCAAAACCCATTGTGCCCATTCACTGATGTATGCCATTTTGTCGATTTTCTCGTAGAATTCACTGTATTTTGGTGCTCGTCAAATACACCGCAACTGCTTTCTGCTCAATAATAGTCCAATTTTTTCTGTCAAAAATTCAGCTAACACCAAGCTGTGATGCCATGTGAATTTTTTGATTGTAGGACAATATTGATTGTCCTAATTAATCTTCTGGAAGTGTTAATTGCCAAATCAAAAGATCTAACAAGTTCTAGATCTTTTGATTAGATCAAGATCTACACATAGATCATCAACTATTTAGTAAGGTCAACTAATGTAAACTTCAATAATCATCAATGGCGGCCTCACACGTGTGAAAAACAATCACTATACGGACTGTGACCAGAGACAAAAGTACAATAACATTTGATAGCATTCCAAGCATAAAAACACAATTCTAATGTGGCAATCTCAAGCAAATTGCTAGAATGGAAATCTCTCATCAATTTCTCATTAGATTTGGTGATCTCTTTATTAATCAAGTACATGAATGACCTGTATACTAGTCCAGTAGGTCTTCACACGTGTGGGGAGTGCCACATCATGTAGGTCCATCAATAGAGCAAGATATGCCATAGATCAAAGTTGACTTATCCTACTAGCTAGAATCCAAATGCTAGTCTCCACGAAAAGTGGGAATCTTTCCTATAAAGTAGGATCTAGGAGAATATGTACATCTTATCTAGTACATCCAGATCCACATGTGAACAACATCTTGACATATGGGAGCATTTACTCATTCACATGGAAGTGCAAGCTAATTACAAGGAGATTGACCAAAATGACTTTTTTTTAGATTCTAGTCAAAAGTCAAGTTCACACTTGTGTTCCGTGCCTTCAAGAGCTTGTTGAGGATTATCAGAGCCTTTTTTTTAAAAAAATCTTTTTTGCTAGCCATACATGCCAAGCTAGTTGCAATAATTCCTAAAGATTTTCAACTACTATATAGGATGCAGGATAAGTACTCTAAATTACTTTAGGGTGAGCCATCTACACCCAGACCCGATCGCATAGATAGGACTGACCTCCCTGCCAAGAGGCCTAGGAATCAGCCAACCCCCAAGAGGGCCACGAAGAAATTCAAGAGGATGGATATCCAAGTATCTCCTTCTACTGAAAATGTAGATATTGTGGCACTAGATTCAATTGTAAATACAACTACAACCATGTTGGAAAATCTAGTTAATCATGTAGGTACTTCAAGAAAGATATTGGATGCAAATGGATCTTCAAGGTGAATACAAACCAAGATGGATCTATCAACAAGTACAAGGCAAGGTTAGTGGCAAAAGGATATGCTCAAGAACAAGGGATTGACTATGATGAGACCTTTGCACCCGTGGCAAAGATGGTAAGCATTTGAGTCATCATCTCACTTGCTACTCTTTATGGATGGGATCTATGGCAATTGGACATTACAAATGCATGAATGGTGATCTTGAGGAGGAAGTGTACATGGAGCAACCCAAGATCTACATTTCATCTACAAAGCTAAATCATGTGTGTCTACTACAAAGAGTTTGTATGGCCTTAGCAAGCACCAAGGAGTTGGTATGCTAAGCTTAGTACTTTTTTACTCTCTCAAGGATTTGTTATAAGTCAGTATGATCATTCACTTTATTATAGGTTTGCTGGAAATGATGTTACCATCTTACTTATCTATGTGGATGATGTTATTTTGAGTGGTGGAAACAATCAAGATGTGGAGGATATCAAGAGACTCAACGCTCTTAAGAAGGGATTTGAGGTGCATGATCTTGGTAATTTGCATTACATTTAGGAATAGAAGCTATTAGATCTTCTAAATCTACTTTCATTTGTCAAGAGAAGTATGCTTATTCTATTCTAGAAAGATTTCATATGGTAGATGCAAGAGCTTGTGATACACCTATGGAATCTCATGTAAAGCTAACAATAAGAAGTAGTGAAAGATCCTTCAAGGACATTACTCTCTATTGGTTCACTCATCTATCTAACCATTACTAGACCAGATCTAAGCTATTTTGTTGGAAGATTGAGTCAATTCATGAAAGATCCTAGTGAGGAGCATTGGAAGCTAAAAGACGAGTTTTGAGGCACTACATCACTGGAACTCGAGATTTTGGCATATTGTATGAGCGATCATCATCTAATGTTTTTGGATTTTAAGATTTGGACTATGCTGGAGATATAATGGATAGGAAATCCATTAGTTCTCATTGTATTTTCATAGGTGATGGAGCTATATCATAGATGTCGAAAAAACATGTCACTATCTCATTGTCATCTAGTAAGGCCGAGTACAAAGCTCTTACACATTGCACAAAGGAGATGGTATGGATCAAGAGGATGATCAAGGATCTTCACTTGCTGGATTTTTTAGAGAGCTCAATCATCTTTTGTGACAATCTATCAGCCCAAAGGTTGGCAACCAATCCTATTTTTCATGCTAGGAGCAAGCATATTGAGGTGGCATATCATTTTGTGAGGGAGCAAGTCATAGCAAAGGAGGTGGAGCTTCAACATGTGTCTTCAAGGGAATGTGTAGCTGATATATTCACCAAAGCATTGGAAAAGGACTTGTTCATGAAGCATAGGACTTCACTTGGAGTGTTATCAAAGTCCATGCTAAAACTAGTTAAAGAGGGAGTGTGAGAAATTGAACTACTTTAGTCATATTTGCTACATTTGTTTATATGGCATTTGAGGCCAGTTTTATATTAACCTTAGAGTTTGACATTTCAAAATTATATTAGTCTAAAAGCATTTGAATAAACACTTTTGAAAAGTGTGGGAAACTATAGAAGTCGAGTTTTAGTAGATTCAAATTCAAATGTTGAGTACATTGAATCTAGTCCCAAAAATAGTAGAGTTTTCATTATGAAGGGAAATCAAGTGGCAATTCAGGTTTTGGACCTATTATAAAAGGATGTAAGTCATGGAAAGAGAGATCACTCTCTTTGTCTTATCTCATTCATGCTTATACATGGTTCTCTTGGGTTCTACTATCCATTGGTGCACTACACTTGTGATATCTTGCAATTCTATGTGTAGAATGATCATTAATTGTTATTTTCATATTCACACGTGTGAAATACAGTAGCGTATTGTAATTTTATGAATAGCAACATTATTTTATGTTTTGGATCATGTTTGATCAAGATCTATTAGAGTTTGCATCTCATTCTTAGAGTAGATGCTGATTATTCTACATTGGCAACATTGGTGATATGTTGTCTTTCTAACCCAAGATCATTCTATGGATTTAGATCTTTATTGATCTCAAATATTTTACAATCTCCTCCAATGAACACTTTCTTAGTTGAAGGAATATAGACTTGTAAGCCTTTCTCACCTGGCTATAACCAATAAATATACCTTTATTTGAAGATGGATCCTCCTTTATCCTATCATCAAGAGTAATGTTGATATAGCAAATGCATCCAAAAGTTTTGACAAACTTGACACTCGGCCTCCTACCAAATTGTTGTCCGATTCTGGTTGGGTTTGGGCCTATATGCTTGTGTGTTGGGTACTTTGGATGCTAGTTGGACATGAGCCAACGGTCCTGGTGACTTGATCTCCTGAGAAATTGATTTTCATAGATAACGCTGGGCATCTAGATAAAGGAGTACATGTGCATCCGTCATTTCAATGTCATCCATGGAAAGAATACCTTCTTCGAAAACATGGGCGGTAGAGACGCTGGTTCTCCTGGGCACCATGCTATAGGAATTGAGTCAATTATCATAAGTGAGATGATGGGTGTATCAATGTCTGTAGAAGATGGAAGAATATCCACAGCTTCTGCAGCGATTTTGATATGACATCGATTGGAATCAGCATAGTCCAGAGTGGCTAGTGCTTGTCCCCAATTGATTATGTCCGTGGATCTTGTATAGTGGCCGTTTGGTTGAATCGGGACACTATTGGATTCATCATAAGTTGTTGATGACCAATCATCATAAACTTTAGCAGGCTTGACATGGCCAGTTGAGTCAACAATGACTCGTTTATCGTGATTGCCAAAGGTGATTTTGCTATGCTTCCAATCTTGGACAACACCTGCCATCTGGAGCCAGGGTGTACCAAGAAGGAGTTCATAAGTGTTGGCATCTTCTGGTAAGTCTAAGATGACACAATCGATCACAAATTTAACACCTGCTATTTGAACTTTGATATTTGATAAATGACCAGCAGGGTCTGTAACTCGCTGATCAGCCATGCGAAGTCTATATCATGGTTGATCGAGGGTATGGAAGCCCCATGACTTTGCCAAGGACAATGCCATTATATTAACGTCTGATCCGCTATCAAGAATAGCAAATACTGTGGGATAGTCTTTATAGGACAAAGGCAGGGTGATGCTAGTCCCCTTAACAACACCTATATTCAGCAAATTCATAGAAATTTGGGGAATCTCAGGAATCTCTTCTGTTTTTTGCTATTCATCAGGAATAGTAGGCAGCTGAAAACTACGATGGATATAACGTTGAAGTCTAGTGAAGGATTTTACTGCGCTATGGAACGGCATGGTGAGTTGAGCTTGCAGGAGGTCAGAAAATACTTCAAGTCCATGTAGGGATTGCTCCTTTTCGAGGATTCGAACTGATAACACACTTTTCGTATGTTCTTCCTCTCACAAAAACTCATCTCAAAATTCATGGTATTGCCTTTGTTCCACTTTTGGGTCTGGGTAATCTTTTGGTAATGTAGAAGCTGTCAAGTGGCTTCCATGCGGGTCAGCTAAGTTTTTATTGTTTTGTTATTGTTCTTGTTGTTGGCGTTGTGCTCTAGTTAGAACTCTAATAGGTTCGGATGATATATGACGTGCGGAAAGGATCCTGTTAGGTTGTTTAGGGCAGTCTTTGAAACTGTGTTTGCGAACACAGTTTGGACACTCCACATGGTATTGGTTCTTCACTTTACAGTCAACCATGAAGTGGCTAGTTTCCCCACATATAAAACAGCGGTTGCTCATTGGGCCTGTGGCAATAGCATAACCATCTTGGATGGCTAGCTGCGCTGGATTTTCTAGTGGTGTGGAATACTCATCACATTTGCACAAGCATGAGTTGTCTGTTTGATATTGTTGAGAACTGGGTGATGGAAGTGTTGTATCGTGATGATAAGAGTGATTGTAGGAGTTTTCTACTAGATGTGCTTGTGCAGGCTCTCGAGGGTATCTATGTTTGTGTGCTCCTAGATCAAGTTGTCCTCTTGGAGGTGGTCCTAAGAGTGCCAGTTGTGGTTGAGGTTCATGTCGAGATTGTCTGGGCAACTCTTGTATATGGACTTGGTTGTTTCGTGATGGATAGTGTTGATTTCGATTTTGTGAAACAAACTGGTGTCTAGGAGGTTCATAATGTCCCCCTGACTGGTTGTGAGGCTGGTTCCTCATATTATAATAACAATAGAGGGATGTATGTCCCATAAAGTCGCAGATGTCACATTTAATCAATGAAGTATCTGGGACTGGTTGGTATGAAGGACACTCATTTCCAGTGTGTGCACCTCGACAATGAGGGCACCATGTGTTCTCTCGTCTATGGTGGATTTGGCCAGTGGGTAACTGACCTAGCATCGAACTCTGGATAGACTTAAGAGTGTTTTGAAACTCTTTCGTGAGTTTCTCCATCTGTTGTTGGTGTTGCTGGTTAAGCAACTCCATCTGTGTTTTCCACAACTATTCTCGTGTTTCCTCGTTTGGTCGAGCTTCTTGGACAGCACGATGTGCTCTCCGTTCACGTGGCTCATCGACATCTGAGCCCTCATCTTCCTCCCGAATGGCATCAGACATGGCTTGTTTCAATGATGTATATTCATCATTGGAGCGAAGTTCACGTCGTATCCATCATGGAAGTCCAACGAGGAACCAAATTATGAGCATAGACTCAGTGGGTTGCTTTTGTACCTGAACTTTTAATCTTTTAAATCATTCAATGTAGTCACGTACTTTTTCATCTTTTGTCATTTTGATGTTACTTAGCTTGACAAAAGGACTTTCGATCAAGCAAAATGGCTTGAAGCATTTGATAAACGCCTCCTTCAAGAGTGACCAGTCTCGTTTATCTTCACGATCAAAGGTAAAAAACCATTCTCGTGCTCAATCGATCATGGTCATTGAGAAGAGCTGTATCATGGCGTCTGGTGATGTCTCGCCATAGACATCACATGCATTCTCAAAGACTTGAAGAAATCTTTGAGGATCAGTGTTACCATCGTACTTAGGTAAATCCTGAATCTGTGAACAAGGTTTCTTTACTGTGCGTTCTTCTTCTTTTGCTACTTCCGTTGGTTATGGTTCTTTATGGTTCTGGTCTTCTTGTTAGAACTGTTTCTCATATACCAATGTGTATTCCCAGCTTGTCAGTGGGGAGAAACGGGTATGTTACTCAACTACATGCATATACAAGCCATGCAACCATTCCTAGCTCAATAAAGATCAGCGTTCTGAATCGGGGAGCAATTCTACAATCTATCTACTAAAATCAAGGAACAAACAATGACAAGATTAAACTACTCAACAAGAAACAAGAAAACTGAATTCCTAACAACATTCCAGCAGCCCAAGAATCAAGAAACACCCCTTTCTTGATGCTTGGAATGCCCAAGAACAATCAAGGACTGAAATGTAAGAGAATATGCAAGATCCACACCACAAATCCAGCCTATTTAGTTTTGAATGCTGATTCCTACATTAATCCACAAACAAGAAATGAAATCTAATCCACAACTAAAAGCAAGAGAGTAAGCAAGAAATCTAATAAATTCACAAACACAAAGGAAATCAAAACATGCTCATAGGAATTTCACTCAAGAACATTGCCATGAACAAGGAGCTTTACAATCATCAAGAACTCATGGAAGATCTTCTTTATTCACTCAAGAGAACTTGACAATACTTCAAAGCTCCCTCACAAGAGAGGGAGGCCCTTAAATAAGCAAGAGGGCTGCCCATGTGGAGCCCAAGTGGCAATTCCACCAAATTAGAAATTACATGTGGAAATTGCCCTTCCACTAGAGGTCACCATTAAAAGGTGGCTCGCTCTAAATTATTTAAGGGGGTCTACACTTATTTACAATGCCTAGGAAATATTACTAGCTCCTACATGGTCGTTCCTTCTCTGGGATACACCATGTAGGCTCACATAGATAATTCACTGTCATCCTAGCTAGTAATTTCTCGGCTCTCATGCTTGGCTCTCAGCTTCTTCTACTCTCCTCCTTCTGAGACCTCCTCGGTCATGGGTGAGAGATGATCTATGTCTTCAGCTTGGCTCGGCATCTGGGGATTCCCTAGAATCTGCTAACACTTTTTCACCTCACTATAATTAATAAATATACATTTCTTTGAAGATAGATCCTCCTTTATCCTATCATCAAGAGTAATGCTGATATAGCAAATGCATCCAAAAGTTTTGAAAAACTTGACACTCGACCTCCTACCAAACTATTTTTCGATTATAGGAGCGACATAAAATGTTCTACAATATGGAAAGAGGCTCCTACAATAAGCCCAAATACTGCATAACTGAAGTAGAGAGTCAAAAGTATTAGAATCAGACGACAGTTGGCATCTTGCGTGTGTGATAACTTACAGTTTGACTTTTCAAAATTATATTAGTTTAAAAGCATTTGAATAAACACTTTTGAAAAGTGTGGGAAACTCTAGAAGTCGAGCTTTAGTAGATTCAAATTTGAATGTTGAGTACATTGAATCTAGTCCCAAATATAGTAGGATTTTCATTATGAAGGAAAATCAAGTGGCAATTTAGGTTTTGGTCCTGTTATAAATGGATGTAAGTCGTGGAAAGATCTCTCTCTCTCTCTCTCTCTCTCTCTCTCTCTCTCTCTCTCTCTCTCTCTCTCTCTCTCTCTCTCTCTCTCTCTCTCTCTCTCTCTCTCTCTCTCTCTCTCTCTCTCTCTCTCTCTCTCTCTCTCTCTCTCTCTCTCTCTCTCTCTCTCTCTCTCTCTCTCTCTCATTAAGAACGCATTTAGTTGTAGATGGTTTTGCATCCAT
Organism: Diphasiastrum complanatum; assembly: GCA_029204225.1. Taxonomy (NCBI): domain Eukaryota; kingdom Viridiplantae; phylum Streptophyta; class Lycopodiopsida; order Lycopodiales; family Lycopodiaceae; genus Diphasiastrum; species Diphasiastrum complanatum. Next base: position 3,880,485 of record CM055111.1, on the reverse strand, counting down.
AACATCCATGCATTTTTGAAATGGTACATCATGCAACTCACAAATTGTAATATACGTGAGGTTATAAAATTTGAAGTCCAATATCTTGATTTTATTATAGTGGAGTAATTTTAACTTACTACTAATTGGCTAATCTATCAACTCAATTCTTTTATTTTTTAAGTTCCAATGCCCTGAAGTATCAATGAATACTATATATTAATTTCAAGATGGAATGTTGCAGATTCTGCTAATGCACGCAAGATCGTGCCAGTTTTTTCAAAAGATACATCTGATAATGAAATTGAATTTTTGGTTACTACAGAGACTTCCAACTATTGGAAATGTAAATAGAATCATATAGAATAGTGACTTTTACATAGAGAAGACACGTTTGTAAAAAGTTTTTTTTTTTCACATGATGATGCATAAAAGACAGAAAAAATATAAAATATATACAAAAATAGGGCTATCATTGAAAGTCACATATATTTTATTTTGATTTTTTTTAACAAAGTCTCGAAAATATTCAATACTATCTGTTTGAGATAATCTTTTAGTCATTTAATATTTTTTTTTTCTTCATTGAAAGCTTGTCATACAAAGTTATAAAAATTGTACTTGTAGAGATTTTGGCCTAGACCTGCACATCAAAACATGATAAGAAAATCTATGAGTGCATGACCAATTTTGAGAAAAAAAAACTCAAATTAAATAGATGTAAACAATCTATGAGGCAGTTTTATCATAATTTTGCTAAATATTAAACAAATTTTATACCATTGTGTCAGTGTTCATGATCTTGTGCATGTTTATTGTCCAATCTTTATGTGATTTCGACAATAGAAGTTTAAATCCTTACATTGTAATTTTCTTGTCTTGGTCATACTTGTACATCAGATCAACTAGTCAAGACATAACTGCACAAAAGCACTAAAAATTTCAATTAAATCCATTGGAGGTCACTTAAAATGTGAAATAATATTGAAGAGAAAATTCACATATACATACTATTCTTTCATTAACTCAAGAACAAAAGCATTGAGAAATATCATATTGCAGAAACGTAAGCTCTAATCAAATGTGATCTAGTGTCCAGTCATCTTCCACCTCAAATGTTAACTCTTATTGATACTCACTTTTCCTTGACTTTTTTAGAGATAAGTTTGAAAAGAACTTAAGATGTTTAGAGCAGTTTTGAACATTTTCAGATTTTTTCTTGAGAAATTCAATAGGTTTTAAGCTGCAAATTCATTTGAAATAATTTTCTAAATTATGATGGTATTTTATATTGAAATTATTATGTTCCCTTGGCATCATATTTTCATGTACTTCACCACTTAGGTTGTTTATTGATTTGAACACATCCATAATTACATTAATTCACAAATTCTTTGCTCATCTGCCTTGCATATGTCTCTTGACTTTGCCAAGTCTTTTGCTAGAATAATCTCAAGACTTTTTAGGTCAAAAAAAATTTCATGCATAATAATAAACCTCCATAATGCCCCTCATTCCTAACAAAATATTTCTTATTTGCTCATTATATTTTGGCATGCAACATTGTGCTCCAATTTCTTGACTTACCAATGTGGACTCAAGTGTATTTGTAAAATTTAGTCAACAATTTAAAATTATAAAAAGAAATCAATTCACAAAGACTTCCATACTTCTTTCAAGACACATAGTCTCGATCTACTAACATAAATTTTCTCCTTAGGAGTAAAGCAAATAAGTTTTATTCATATGGATTGACACATGTGCACACCAACTTTCACAAACATGCAAACTTATAGAATGACATGAACATCCATGTGTCTTCTAATATAGTTTTTGCATTATCAATAGATTTAGAATAATCATTTAAAGATAACATGCAATCTTTTGTGTCAATGTCTATCCACATACATGTGCATGCATGTACATGTGTATGCACAACTAGATTTAGACAATGATTACGCTAGAAAGCACTAAGTAATATCCCACGTACAAAAAATAAAACTCAACAGATTTTCTATATGGTTTCATGTGTCTATAATCAATGACATGAGCATCAATATGGTTTCATGTGTCTATAATAAAAATCTTGAAGATACCCTAATAGATGATATTTCAAATTGGTTAGGAGATCTCGACGTTCAATTGTATTGAAATATTGTATTGATGTCTCAAATTGTATTTTGGGTGCCCTTTAGTTTAGTGGCAAAGTGGATTCATTTTCTACTCTCTTCATGATGAAGACATGAACCTTTTAAACATTTCAAGATAGGCAAAGAGTTTGTGAATAGAGCTAAAAAAATATAGCAATAGTATGGTGTTGTTTGTAATATACATGGGCCAATACCATTATTTAAGCAACTATCTAGGAAATCTGTGATTAATTTTTTTGTCTATCTTTTATGGTTGTAAATTTTAAAATCTTCAACACTTTTGACAACATTGACTATTAGCTTTCTTGGTGCATGTGTTCTTTACGTCTTCAATGTTACATTGTAAACAAGAGTTTGTAATGTAAGTGATTAATTCATGTGGTTTTGTTTGACTCCATTTTACATCTTTGCATTTGTGCATGGTTCAACCAAGTTCTTGATGCACTTGGAGATTTTTTACTTGTTTTTTCAATGTTTTTTGACAATGTGATATGCCTCTAATGGAATTTGAAAAAAAATTATTTTTCACATATTTGCATTTGTGCATGGTTTAACCAAGTTCTTGATGCACTTGGGGATCTTTTAATTACTTGTTTTGTCATTGCTCTTTGACAATGTGATATGATGCTTATATTGGATTTTGAAAGAAAAAAAAAATCTTTTTTGCATAAAAAGATAAACATTATGTCAAATAATTTGAAAGTATTTGAGCGTAATATTGTACGATGAGCTGTCGTGGCATATGTGATTGATTGGAACTCTTTTTTTCAAGTTGAAATACTTTTAATTTGAATGGAAGGAATCTATTGCCAAAATGTTCTTGAAAAAATTGTTCTTGGAGGCAATCTCAAAAAGTGCCAGTTATTGTAGGAGGCTCAACTAGGCATGACTATGTCGATAGCTCCAGTGCATGGGGGTGGTTAGTTGTGACCCTATGGATGAGCGGATATGGTGCACCATCACTGGTATGGAGTGTACAATAACCTTCAAGGCAGTCGGAGATGTCGATGATGATGCCTTGCAAGTGGATGATGGTTTCATGGAATGGATGCAACTAATGGACTTGGAAAGAAACAAACTCAAAGTCCTTGAAGTTCAAGTGGAAGATCAAGAGGTTGACCTCAAAGGGCTTCAACAACACAAAAGGAAAGGTGGCAATTTGGAGCTAGTCAAGAGCATTAAAAGGAAGTCAAGTGGCAAAGATACTTTGGATATGTTTTTGAAGGTTATTGAAGAGTCAAGTAAGGTCAAAGGAGTAGCAAGGAAGTGTTGGTCAAGTTTACTTTACTTGTTCTATCTCATGTTTGAGCAATGTCATGTGAAATTGTCAAGATATGGTGAAATTAGTTACCTTGTTTTGCATCATTTTGATGTTGGAGTTGTACTAGAGTTCTTGGCTGGTTTTTCTGATGGAAATGAAGCTAGGGGAGGCTCATTATGTCACTCATTTATGGGCAAGTCATCAAGTGATGATGATATCTTATGGCAAGATGGAGATGGAGGCTCATTCATGGATTTTCATGATGGATACATATCAAGGAAGGACAAAGATGGAGGAGACATGCAAGCATTGGTTAATTATTCAAAAAAAAAAAATTGATTGCTATTACTTTTCAGAGAATTCAAAGTTGGAAGCATGGAAGAATCATTACATTTACATTCTATTTGGTTCTTCAGGTCCTTTTTACATCTTGATATGTAAAATTGATGTAAGAAATAATGAAGCATCCAATGTGGACACTTACATTCTCTATATCAATTATGAAGGGAGGTCTATGCTTAGGATGGAGATAATTCTTAAGTTGAATCAAAGTTGTATGGTTAAATCTATGCTAAAACTAGTTGAAGAGGGAGTGTGAAAGATTCAACTGATTTAGTTGTTTGATCTTGGCAATTTTGAGGCCAAATTGAGATATCAACTTAGAGATAGATTTATATTTGTCAATTAAAGGCCCAAATAGTGCTTGTACTATTTTTGGAAAGTAGATAACTGGATGAGGTCGATTTTGGACCCATTCTAATTGGCTAATTTTCATACATTGCATCTAGACTAGAATTTCTAGGTCAGTTGGTGAGATACCAAGAAATTACCATTTAGGAAAAGTTTAGGACAAGTAGCGAAATGACATTTGAGCAGCTATAAATAGTAATAGCAACATGGATAACATATCATTGTATTCTCTTTTGATGTGGAAAATTCATTTCTTATGATTCTATGTCCATCTCATGTGTATTTCTCTCGATATCTTGGTTTTCTAAAGAAACAAAACGTTTCTAATCACAAAGCTTTGCTAGCTTTCAACCCTCTGCCTGATGAAGATGTTCTCGAACATGAAAGTCAAGAGACATGAATCACAAAAGTTTCACGAACATTTGACGAGGAGACATGAACATGAAAGATTTGCGGTCGAACACGAGAAAGTCAGATGATGGAGATGAAACCAACGACGCGACACAAAAAACATCGCGAAAGACTTTCTACCCTCATGCTCCAAAGAGTATCAGCAAAGATCATGCAAAAAACTAGAAGTACATATATCTGACCTGATGGGATGACATCAGCAGATACACTCTAGGTCGTGGCTAATTCGCCACTCTTGATTTCCTGATTAGTTGTAGATGCTTAATCACTCTAATCTAAAAGATTACACAGAGAGACTATATACTTACTGGATGATACTTGATAGATATGATGTGCTAGACAGAAGAAGGAATCTAATGCTAGTAAGCAATCAAGATGAAATAAAAACAAGAAGTCCGCCTGTGTGCGAGATGTGTTCTGTGATCAGGATCCATATAGATCCACAAGTCCGCTAGTAAGCGAGACATTCATTTGTGAGAGAACTGTATTTCTCTCACGCCAATGCACAACGTGGATCTGCATGTAGTGCTTGAAGAATCAAAGAAAAACAATAGATGATCTTGTAGCCATTGTACACATGTCTTCTTTCATGTTGTATGAATTCAAATGAAAATGTTTTTGCTGTTATTCGTGTGTCTGATTCTCCCATTCATTTTTCAATTCTGCACATTGGTTGAATTTGTTGAATGCTGCATTAATTTATAGACGTAGATTAGCAGTTCCTGACTACATTCTGGAGGACTGTAGGAGTGATTCAACTGGCAGTGTTTAGTGACCACATCTGAACTCCATCCGAGTCGCAAGAGAATCGTAGTTGCTTTGTTTTCGTGACAGTTTTGTGAGAGATTCGCGAAAACCCATTGTTTTTCTCATCAATGGTATCAGAGCCATCCCTATCTTGTCGTGATCTGACATAACCAAGAAGCTAGCAGATCTAGGAGGCCAAGCACTCAGACAAACAACCATCAACGAGGGAACGGACAGAGCAAGATTTGCACAATACTTAATGCTTCAGGATCTAACTTTCTAGTCTGGAAAGTTAAGACATCACTAATACTCAAGGACGAAGGACTCTTCCCCTGGGTAGGTGGCACAGAAGATATGCCTACGACATCAGGCAAGGAGCTATGTGAATGGAGGGAGAAAAACGACAAGGCAATGGTCTTGCTATCATCTTCCATCGAAGATAGTCTCACACTTGACCTGGATACACTCTCCAAAGCTAAGGAGATGTGGGATGCATTACTCACCAGATTTCAGATGAAATCAAGAAGTCAAATCATGATGCTGGAAGATCAGCTGACGAATCTACAGTGGGATGGAAAAGATCTCACTTCTTTCGTAAGAAAGATGAAGGATCTATTCCTATCACTACACAACTCTGGAGTAGAGAACGTTGTGTCAGCTGAGAAGCAGCTCACGTACCTGTTGAGAGCCTTACCCAAATCTTTCCAGATGACAAGATCTCTGCTTGCGAAGGATCCTATCATGAACCTCAAAAAGGCAATTGTCGAGATTCGAGAGAAAGTCGAGGCAAGAGAACATCTTGATCATAAAGATGGTTTTGACCAGGCCCTCTACGACAACAAAGAAAAATCCAAGAAACAATTTAAGCCTAAGAGAGAGTTGAATCAAAGGCAGGATCGTGATCAGCAAGCATAGGAAACAAGCAAGGGCAACTGGAAGAGCAAAGGGAGGTCGAAGCAGCAAGGTGCAAACAAGAAGACTTGCGTGAGATACAGAAGAGACAGGAATACAGTAGATACATGCTGGCTCAATCCCAAGATTGAGTGTATTCACTACCACAAGAAGGGTCACGCAGTTGTGGATTGCTACCAGAACCCGAAGAACAAATCAGTGCAAAACAGACATGAGAACGGCAATAGTTTGTCCTACGTCGAGGAGCCCGAGAGCTCAAAGATGGGCAAAAAAAGAACGAACAAAAATTGTTCGACCGCCTACATCTGTGAAGACGTTTGTGCAGCGTCAACATCTGACACACATGACATCAAGACGAATAATGTCTGATTTCAGAAGTGCAGATCCTTCAAGATTCATAGTTCTTGGAGATGGATCTAAGCATCAGGTGAACGGTATTGGTTCACTATGGCTCAACAACCAACGGTTGAGACAGATGACTCAAAGACGTTATGTTCGTGCCTACTCTGCAACAAGACTTGCTCTCTGTAGCAAGAATAGCAGATGCAGGGATGCGTGTGACATTTTCTGACGAAGCATGCAACGTGATTGACGCCAGTACTAGTACTTTGATCGCTCAAGGCAGAAGGAAAGGAAACCTATATCATCTGAAGGTACGCCTACCTACAGATCAGGTGCATCAGACTCATGATGACTCGCTAGACACTCTGTGGCATAGAAGACTCTGTCACGTGAACTCAATGGCGCTTTACCTGACAAGCCATCATGGAGGGATAACAGGGGTCAGCATCTCAAATTCAACCAGTTCGACCACCTGTGATGCATGTTTGAAGGGCAAGATGTCACGCACTCCAATCATCAAAGACTCCTACAGAATGACCAAGATTATGGAGTTAGTGCATTTTGACATCTTTGGACCATTCAATGTGATCTCAGTAGGAGGTTTAAAATCTTATATAACCTTCATTGATGATTATAGTAAATTTGCCAGAGTGTATTTTATTCAGAATAAATTTGAAGCACTTGATAAATTCACAGAATATGTAAATTGGGCTGAGAGATGTACAAGCAATAAGGTGAAGCAGATCAGGACAGATCGAGGTGGCGAATATATCTCGAATTGCTTCACTGACTTCTGCAATGATTGTGGCATCATTCACATAAGGACTGCAAAATTGGCATTTGTCTCAACAATAAAATTTTGATTGAAATTAAGAAGGCAAAGAATAGGAGCAATACAGAGGGATTGTATGCTATGGGACAGGCAGGTTTTAGAGCAAGCTACTCCACGGCTGACCAGGTTTTCATCCTGAGATGTACCGCAACACAATGGTCTTGTAGAAAGAAAGAACAAAACCTTGATAAAGGCAGCCAGATGCATGATGGCCTACTCAAAGGCCCCAAGGGGACTGTGGGCTGAAGTAGTAGCTACAGCCGCATACCTCCAGAATAGAACAGGTTAGTCTGGTGTCCCTCACACGACACCACACGAGCTATGGTGGGGTATAAAGCCCAACCTATCTCACGTCAGAATCTTTGGTTGTGCAGCTTATGCACATATTTCAGATAAGTTTTGAAAGAAGCTTGATGAGAAAGCTGAGCAAGGGTTTCTGGTAGGCTATGGCAACAACTCGTCATACTACAGGGTCTACATGCCAGACATGAACACTGTGAAAACAGTGAGAGATGTCAGATTTGATGAGAGGAGGACAGTGGCCAACGGCGATCCTGTCAGCTACGAAGTTCTAGGAAAACAGTACTATAACCTACCGCCAATGACGTAGGGATCAGAAGATGACTCGAAAATCCATTCGAGCCACGAATCAGAAGAAGAAAGATTCGAGAGGCAGCAAACTGCTACAGTTCCTGTAAACCAAGATGGTTTCAGACCGAGCAGAGCAGACAAGGGCAAAGGCATTGCTGTCCCAGGAGGATCTCCTAGAAGGTCGACAAGACCACAAAGAGCACCAATAAGATATGTGCCAGGAAGTTCAGATTCAAAATTAGAAGAGTTTTGCGGATTCAGTGGCGAATCACAGACTTTTGAGAAGGCGATTGACAGTCCAGACAAAGACAAATGGATCCAAGCCATGAAGGAAGAGATGGAGTCCATGAGAAAGAACCAGGTATGGACGTTGGAGCCATTACCACATAAGCGCAAGATTGTCAAATGCAAATGGGTTTTCAAACTCAAATATGGACCAGATGGAAACATCACAAAATACAAGGCAAGACTGGTAGCAAAGGGATTTTCTCAGAGATATGGTATTGACTACTCTAAAACCTTCTCTCTTGTCGTCCAACATTCGTCCCTACATCTGTTATTTGCATATGCAGCAGCTTATGACCTGAGGATCCACATTGTGGACGAGAAGACAACCTTCTTGCATGGTGAACTAGACGAAGAGGTCTACATGGATCAACCCCCAAGATATGTCTCGAATTCACTTCCTGACTATGCATGCAGAATGCATGGAAGCATGTACGGTCTGAAACAATTAGCCCGACAATGGTACAAGAAGAAGGATCAAGTCCTGAAATCATTAGGATTCAAGTCACTGTTGGCTGATTCCAATGTATATGTCAGAGTTACAGATGGGTAGATCATCATAGTGGATGTATATGTGGACAACACTCTGATACTTTGCAGGAGTGAATAGCTAATTGCTGAAGTGAAAACAGACATCTCAAAATATTTCGAGATTGTGGATATGGGAGAAGCCAGGTGTTACCTAGGCTCTCAAATTGAAAGGCACTATGAGGGAGGTAAGTTATACCTTCACTAGTCCAGATACACCCAGAAGATCCTAGAGGACTTTGGGATGCTGAACTGCAAAGGAGCAAATACTCCAATGCTCGCAGGGACGGTGCTAACAAATGATGATTGTCCGAAGACTGAGGAAGAGAGAGAACAGATGTAGGTAATACCTTACAAGAAACTGATAGAATCACTGATGTACCTTGCTGATGACACACGTCCTGATATTGCTTATACAATATTTAGGATGAGCCAATTCTGCACGAATCCAGGCTCGACACATTGGAAGATCGCAAAATACATTTTGCAATATCTTTAATTAACGAGGGACTACGGGTTGTGTTATTGTCATGATGCAGGTTTCAGGATACTCTCCTACAACGATGCTAGTTGGGCATCTCTCAAGGACAGTTGTAAAAGCGTCTCAGGAGGATGCACCATCTCATCAGGTGTAGCAGTTCTCTGGGTCAGCAAGAAGCAGACCGTTGTAGCCCACTCATCCTACGAAGTAGAGTACGTTGCAGCAGCAAAGGTGCCCAGCGAGATAATCTGACTAAGGCAGTTCTTGGATGAATTGGGTGAAATGAGGAACGAGCCCCTGGTCTTGCAGATGGACAACACCTCTACAATACACCTGACGTGTTCCATTCCAGAATGAAGCACATTGTGATCAAGTATCACTTGATCAAGAAATTGAAAAGAAGATGTTGCAGACCACCTTCATCGGAACGAAAGACATGGTTGGTGACATCTTCACATTCTCCCATTCAGTTTTTTAATTCCGCACATTGGTTGAATTTGTTGAATGCTGCATTAATTTATAAACGTAGATCAGTAGTATCTGACTACATTCTGGAGGACTGTAGGAGTGATTTAGCTAGCAGTGTCCAGTGACCACATCTAAACTCCATCCGAGTCGCAAGAGAATCGCGGTTGCTTCGTTTTCGTGATAGTTTTGCAAAAGATTCGTGACAACCCATTGTTTTTCTCATCATTTTATATGTGTAGAATGTTGATTTTATTGTTGATCTTGCTTCCATACGTGTGAAGGACAGTAGGCTGCTGCTGTAGTATAGAAAAAAAAAATGTATTACTGTATTTAAGTGGTTATGATCAGATCATTATGGATTGCTAAGTTCTAACATGCATAAAGTAGTGATTTCTATCTTCTAGCTATTTTTAGATGTGCATCCAAATTTGGCTAAGATCTTGTCGATCCATCAAGTATGTTTTGGATCTAATTTCTTGAAAATCTGTGTCCATGAGATTTATTGAGAGTTTGTAACCGTTATGTTGTTGGATTGGTAAGCATTTCTTATCTTTGTGATTTGCCAGGTTCCCTAGTGCTCGGGGGCTAGATCAGAGGAGATCTAGGATTGGATGGGTTGGTTTAGTCTACTACAATATTTTTCCTTTGTGTTCTTGGAGCTCTATCTGGATTGGGAGTCTTGGGAGATGTTTTAGGGTGTATGGCTGCTTGAAATGTCAAATACATTCACACTTCATGGTTCTCATAGACATCCCTTTTGATCTCTAATATAAGTAATATATTTTATACCATCATAGAACTTTGTTGTTCTTAGATGTACAACTAATCAAACAATTAGAAGGTCTTCAAGATTTATTTGGAGAGTCAAGCACTTGCATCATGGGCTTGTATCCTTCTTAATTCACCATGAATATATATATATATATATATATATATTTTCCATCAGTTTGATGAGACATTATTAAGATTTCTAGCAACAAGTATCAGCATTCAACAAAAGATTGTTGTACCTTTCAAGATATATTTGGATCTCTTATTTCATAATTGGAAAGTCTTTTTCTACATTCATATACACTTGATTAGATCTGATTTCAGTCCATTGAGTTTTGATTTATTTTTTATCAAGATTTGTCCAATTCTAGCATGATAGTAATTTAGTATCAAGTTTGGAAAGATTCAATTATGCTAGATCTATTTGCTCTAAACTTTGTCTCCTAAAATTAAAGTGAGTGCTAGGTGACATAAGATCAGCTCATAATCATATGTCTATCAAGGATCAAGGAGGATCAATTTTTCTCAACATGGCAAGTCAAGGTAGTTACAAGTTGAAAAGTCTTGATAGATTGATACAACTACTCCATATAAAAAGGAATGATCAAATTCTTGCTAATTATGAATGATATGATGGGTATTGTTTTAGGCGTGGAGGAAGAATCTTGAAAAATCTAACATGCTAACCAAACATGTGGACACACATGTGGAGGAAGAATCTTGAAAAATCTGACATGCTAACCAAACATGTGGACACACATGCTAATATTGCGGCCAAGTTAGAAGATGATGCACAATGGGTTCATGCCACATGTATGGCACATGTGTGAGTCTAAGTTGACTGTACGATTGAGTTAAAAGATGGTAGGAGGCCACACATCTAGATACATGTGCTAAACTAATGACCATGTTGAAACTTAACACGTGGCCATATCATGTGATGCCATGACACACGTGTGAAATTTTTACACTATTAAAGCCATATTTATGTTCACTTTGGATTTTTTTTCAGTTGAAAGCATCTAGTCTGCCATATCGCCATGGCACATGCCATATAGAGAAAGGTGATTGAACCCATTCACTCACTTGTCATTGTGATATTGCAATAACATATTATGACCGCGTGTTGGAGCTATTGTCCTTTATCCAAAATCCTCCTCTCTCACGTCACAACAATATTTGGCCTTCTACTAACTCATAAAAAGCATACGACAAGGTTATCTAGCTTTGTTGTTCCACCTCATGGGCCTCCTCTTCCACTGAGGGCTAGAGGAATAGGAAGAATAGGGAGAACTCGAAGCATTAGAGGAGTTCCAAAATAAAAAGAAGACCCTTTGTAAATACTTTTATTATTTTTCTCTAGTTTCAACCAGCACTGGCCCAATCAAAATGCACAAATTTGAAATCTACATAACGTAGCTCAGATAAACTAAGAAATAAAAATACATTACAACAAACTTTGAAATTTGTGTCCGGGCAGCATGGACGTATCCCATTGGTTTGCTCTTCCTGCCTGACACGATCTGCCTCGACGTCAATACCTCAAGTTAAATCTACTTAACTATATTGGTTAGTATAATGAAATTTGTTCACCAGACTAGTTACAGTTTTAGAAATATAGTATGCACAGTTAATAAAAATATAGTATGCATAGTAATTGCATGGCATTCACATTAGATTAAATGTCATACAAAAAATTGAAATTAAATATCATATCAGAGAGATTTTTGGCACCCAAGCTTTGAAAATAGCAATGGCCTAGAGACCAAGATCTACAGTTGAGTCTGTGATTCTTTATAATGAGAAAGATGACACTGATAACTGGAAGCCAACAAAATATATGAAGGCTTCATGGGTGTTGTTGCATCCATCATCAAAGGACAATTTTCGACAGAAGAAAAGGGCAAAAATGACATACAAATCTTATTGAAAAGCAAAAATTCTAGAGGTTAAGACTGCTCTCGGAGGTCACTCGATATCATAATTTTTAGTACAACATGTACTTATGCATTTAGAAATAAAAGTACAAGATATCAATCTTCATGATCATCGGAAATGTAACTGTAAGTATATTAAAACGCATGCACTCTACTACAATCATAGGTGTTTTTTGATTGGTGCTCTTCATATTACAATTTAAATTATTCAATTTTTTTTTTTTCAGATTTATATCCATCATGCACAAGTGAATGGGAGCAGCACAATCACTTGCAGGAATATTGGATGTGATTCACTCTGATGTTGAAAAGTTGCAATACAGATGAAGAAGTCCAAAGGAACTTGTAAATAGTGGTATATATTTTTATAAATCTTCATATATACCACATACGGATAGCATTTAGAAGATCATTAAATGCTTCAGGTGTTAATCTTGCTCTAACTGACGAGTTTTGCAAATTCTGCAAATACAAATCTCTAGATTTTTTATATGCTTCTAATCGTTGTGCACGCTCTAAACGTTTATGTTCAATAGTTGCTTGAGAATATGTTCTTGGCATGCATTACATGAGAAATATTCGTAGACGTAATACACTTAAAAATATTGCAAAAGATGAAATTCATCTCCTCGGCAACGGCGCCAAATTATGTGGTGGCCTAGTCGATATAGATTTTTATAAAATCAATGAATTAAGTAGTATAAAAGGTTTGATCGTTCCCCAAGAGAGAGAATAATCTCATCTTTTGTATGATAAATGTATGCGTGATGGTAAACGAACTAGAATGTGTAATATTCACAATGATTACTACATCGATATATCTGGTTATTCAAAAAAAGTTTGAGTAAATTGGCATCTAGGAACACCAATGATGAAATGATTTGGTCAAGGTCTGCGATTATAAAGATTACTTTATCTTTCAGGCTCTTCGGATACCAGGTAAGCAATTAGATCAGACAACAACTAGCAAATAGATTCATCAAACAAAATCGCATTGGCTTAAGATTCTTCTTAATCAAATATAGAGAATTAGTTCTTATCGCAGGAAGCAAACAAAATAGAGCATCAAACAAACTCATTATCTGAACACATAGCTGATTCAGAATTGAAATAAGTTCTGCTAAAGATTATGCTTAACAGCTTTAGCTAATTCCCTGCACACATTAGTTAGAATTGTTGCTTGTTGGCGACTCCTAAAAATCTGCGCTCTCAAGTTATAGAAACTTGCTCGTCTCCCTCTATTGATACTCAGAATTGTGCAAATGCATAAGTACAATGGCACAAAGTGTCGACCTTATAGGAATGATCATCGGCCTCAATGTCGTTTACCAACCATAAAAATGTCGGTTGAGATCCGCTATTGCGTCTCTATAGAACGTCGCAAATTCTACTCGAAATGTGAATTTACAAAGTGCAAATAGGCCTTTACATGAATTTAGGCACTATAGCACATTTACATGTATAAAAATAAAAAAAATCACAATATATAACAATAACTTGGATAATGTGGGATCATGAGGCTCCACAATTGGGATAGCCCCACACTTTGCCAAAGTCATTTCCTTAACATTTGAGGCACTTTGAAAAATGCAAAAAATGCGACACTGCATTTTTACTTGCAATTTTTGACAAGCAAAAAACATGACACTGCATTTTTACTCGGAATTTCTGATAGGCAAAAACTACGAAAAACGTGACACTATATTTTTACTTGTAATTTTTGACAGACAAAAAATACGAAAAACATTGTATTTTTACGTGCAATTTTTGACAGTGTCATTTTAAGAGAAAATTGACTATAGCAAAAAGACGACAGCGTTGGGCTTTGTAGTGAGAGAAAATTTTGACACTGTTTTCAAACTTTGTGTATTTCTGCAGACTATGTAAAAACACTTGTAATTCTGCAGACTGTGTAAAACACAAAAAAATCTGCAAAACTGGATAAACAGTTGGATGAAGATTAAAAAATCGATTAGTCGATTAGTAGGAAGAAGAATAATCCAACACTCCCCCTTAATTTGAATCCATGAATGCCTTGACCTTTAAACTTAGTTCTGCACAAAAATTTCTGTGTGCATCCAAGCTTAATGCTTTAGTAAAAATATCTACTGTCATATCTTGCGTTTGACAGTACTGCAATCTTACTGACAAGGCAATGGTACAAAATAATAATGTCGGAGCATATTTGTTAAAATATTACATCCAACTTGTTGTACCTTGTAGATCTCAAGTTATTTGAGCTTGATAGGATCTCACACGTGTGGAGTCTATTCCCACGTGTGAAAGAATGTACACAAGTCATTTTTATAAAGTTAGATTGATTTTAGCTTGATCTACACTAGTGTGACTTTTGAGTAGAATCTTGAAAATGGTCAAATTGGTCAAACTTTGTGTAAATAGATTGGACTTCCATGTGAATGAGTTATTACTCACACATGTCAAGATACCATTCACATGTGTGGATAAGCTTCTAGAAGATAAGATAGGAAGATTCCATTAGATCCTATTTTATAGGAAATATTCCTATAAATGTGGAAGACTAGCTTTTTGTTTTCTAGCCAAAGAGAATAGTCAACTTTGGAAAATGAGCACATATGGCTCCCATTGGTGAATCTGGATGACTAGGCACTCTTCACATGTGTGAAGGCCTGCTGGACAGTACACAACTCATGGATGTACTTGATCTATAAAGGGATCAACCAAATCAATAACAAGTTGATGTGAGATTGGCAAATTCTAGTTTTGTTGAGATTTCCACATTTGTCTTGAGTTTTGATGAATGAAATGCATTTGTAAGTTAATGTACTTTACTCTCTGTAAACAGGCCATACATGTATTGTTCTCCACACATGTGAGGCCACCCATCCATGTGTTTGATCATTTGATCCATTGCTCTTGCTTAAATCATAGTGTAAAGCATCTAGATCAAGATCTAACATCTAGAACTTGATAGATCTTTGGATTAAGCAATCAATAACTCTTTATGATTGATAGTAAAATCAATGTTTGTCCTTTTTCTCTGAAAATTGACATGGTATCATAGCCAAGTCTAAGAGTGATCTAAATGATTAATAGTACTTGAGAAATCATTGACAATTTGTTGTTTCTAAGTTCTAATTGAGAGGGCAAGTTCAAAGAGAGAAGTAACATCATTGTTTTTGGTCAAGATCAATTTGTGGGCTGCTGAAGTACTGTCCACACGTGTGAAACCGTATAGAAACCTTCAAATCAACTTCCATTAGTGTTTTTGATCCAAAAAAGTGCGTACTAGTCCAAAATTCAAGGTTTTTAGTGCATTGTCTAGATCTAGGTTCAATCTATTGAATTGTAATGATCAAATAGTGATTTGAGTCATTGAAGCAATTCATTTTGAAGCATTAGATCAGATCTTAAAGGCTTATTTGTTCAGATCTTAAGTGTGTGTGAAATATCAAACCAAATTGAACTAGAATCAGTTTCTTGAGAAGTGAATTGCTAGGATATTTGTAGTTGATCTATTATACCATCATCCAAGATGAACTAGGATTGATTGGGCCAAGATTAGAAGCCTCTTGAAAGCTAGAAATCTATCTTAGATCACACCTTATCAAGAGATCTTTGTGTATCTCATAGGCTTTCATTCAAAATGTCATCCATGGGTGGATATATGTTAGAATCTAGTGAGAAACTAACTTCCACAAACTATTCCACTTGGAAAGTAAGAATGGAATCACTACTAGTGGTTTTTTATCTCTTTGTTATTGTCTTAGGAGTTGAGGAAGAGCCTCAAGCTCCCCAAGAACAACTAAAGTACAAGAAGAGGGTTAGATTAGCCCTACATTGCTTGAAGTTAAATGTAAGCAATGACCTCTTGAAGGAGGTGCCTTCTTGTACCACATCAAAAGAGGTTTGGGATTCACTAAAGAACATCTATGAGTCCAACAACACTTCAAGAGTGCTTATGCTAAGAAACTTGATCTTGCAAAGCATGAGGGGAAGTGGAGAAAATGGACAAGAGTATGTCCTAAGGATAAAATCCTTGAACAGAGAATTGGGATCTATAGGAGAAAAGATCCAAGATAATGAACTACTACAAGTAATTTTGAATGGATTAGGAGATGATTTCTCTAATCTAGTTCAATCTTTTGCTATTCAAGACCAACTTCCATCAATTGAAAAATTGCATAATGTTCTTGTGGCCGAGGAGAGTAGGATTCTACACCTCAAAACAAGAATGGGGTCCTCATCACTACATAATGGTGATGAGAAAGCAAACTTCACATCTAAAGGCAAGAAGAAGTCTCATCCTTTCAAGAAGATCCAAGGCAAGGAGGCCGAGGCAAAGGATGGAGTATCTACCTCCAAAGGGAAGCAAAAGAACAAAGCAAAGTTGAAGTGTTTCTTTTGTGGGAAGAAAGGACACTTTGCTTCCAAATGCTATAAGAAGAAGAATGCACAAAGGAATGAAGATCAAGGCAATCTTGCACAAAGGGAGGAGGAAGAGGATGGCTTCAACACATCCTTGATGGTAGCATCTACACCAACATCAAGCCAAGAGACATGGTGGATTGATAGTGGGGCTAGTTCCCACATGTCATTCAACTAGCATTATTTCTCTTATCTACTTTCTTGTAATGATTCTAAGAAATCAATCTACACTGCTAGTGATCAAGAATGCAAGATAGATGGCATAGGATCTATTCCATTATGCTTAGGATCATCTAAAAGGACAGATCGTGATAGTGTTTTGTATGTTTCATTCATTACAAAAAAATTGCTTAGTGTTGGTCAATTAATGGACAATAGACTAGATGTACATTTCAATAATGGAGTTTGTTCCATCTTGAAAAATGATAAGTGCATAGCTAGTGGCATTAAGCAAGGAAGGCTTTTCAAATTGGATGCTAATGTGGCTATTGAAAGTGTTAAACTTTGTTCTAAACACCCATTTGTTGTCAATGGGTTTCTTTCCAAGTGGTAGATCAACCAACTCTCATGTATCATGCCTGTGGATGATTTCTATCTCCTCTTCCATTGCCCTTTGCCACTCTTTGTGATCTTTTGCCTCATCAAAGGTTGATGGCTCTTGACACTTCAAAATGTCACTCATTAGGGCATAGTTCACATGATAACGATCGGGAGACTTCCTTTCCTGCGTTGATCTTCTCACTTCTCCTTGTGTGCTAGATCCTGGTTGATTTAGCTTTGCGTCCTTCATGATCTTCTCATACCATTTTGGTATCTTAGATTTGGGTCATACACTACGCGGAGAGAGTGTATCCCAAGGAGTGTCCAAGTAATGTCTCTTACTTCCAACCTGTTTTTGATGATTCAATCGCAAAAAATCCACTTGGATCCGATTTTACAGTTGCATTTGGCCCTCTACAAACCACCTTGAACCACTTCACATCAAATAAAAAATAGTGTCCACTTCCACCAAATGACACGTCATAAATATTTTGTATAGTTCCTATGTATTCTATGTCTTCTGAGATGGGATTCCAATCTCGTGTATTGCTTTGACTTTCTTGTTGGAAAGATGCTATTACACCACAATCGTGTGTGCGTCTCTTGTTATCAATCCTTTCAACACGAAAGTGGAAACCAAAAGCCCATATAGCATTATACATTTTGCACTGCCACATGACAAACATGAATCTCATAAATAATCACTGTGAATGAACATGGTGTTTCAAAATGATTAAACAAATATTGTTATAAACAGGAATGTTCTAATAATAAAGTATCTAAAGAATAATACCTTCCATTCGCATCCTCTTGCAAAGTCCCATTCTGCGTTTGATATTTTTTGTCCCTCTTTTGTTTCTTTTTGTAGTGTGTCATGCATCCACTCTATAGTGCATTGCTTGGGCAATGGCTCAAGATCATGTGAACTTGTGGCCATGTGTCTATCCCTATTCTGTCGTTGGCACTTTCTAGACAAGGCCTTCTCTTTTTACTATTCTTCATATATAGGTCTAACCATTTATCCATAACTCCACAATTATAAAGCATGAATGTAGAAATTTTTTCTCGTTGGAAGGGTGCCAACCTATGGACCTTTCCCATCCCTTGAGGTTTTTCACTAGTTACCTCTTCGGCTTTCTCATCATGCCACCATAGTGGAGCAGATGGATGTGGTTGGTGCAAAATTTTAGTAACATAAAAGAGAGATTCATGTACTAACCATCCCACTGACATGCTACCTTTAGGCCTTGCCTTTTGATGCACAAAATCTTTTAAGACTTTCATGTATCTTTCCATAAAAAACATCCACCTAAAAAGTCACAAATGGTTAAAAATAAGTGTCTTATTTAATGAGTTCATGTATCAATTGATTTACTTTAAATACACATGCAAAAGAAAATTTATGCACTTATACCTAGTGTGCACTTTGGACCAGCAATAGAAACTTCTTCAACCAAGTGCACCAATAAATGCACTTGTGAGTCCATGATGGAAGTCAGAAAATATCTCTCAAACATGCACACAATCTCCACCATATCCTCATGTCTCTTGCAAAGATCCAGCTCACGGATTTCTTTTGAACACATCCATTTGCAACATATTCAATCCATTTTATGTCTTATTGAATTTCTAGTCAATAAATACAAAATAAAAAAATGCACCAAGTACATGTAAATACCTGACAATGATTAATAGTTTGTATATGGTCTCACAAATATCTTTTGACAAGCACTCACAAATTGACAATGGATAGATGAATTGAATCATCTTTAGCCAATCATGAGATTTGAGACCTTGCAACTTTCCATCCATTGTGAATGATGACTGTATAGAATGGGCAAAACCAGTTGGTGTTCTAATGTCATGAATAATGGAGCGCACATGGTTAAGCTCCTCCTTAGTGAATGTCCAAGGAATTTTTGGAGTATGATCTTCACCATCCTTTATCCAATATTCTTTTTTGGTGTTTGATTCTTTTAGATCGTGCCTTGCAGCATTTCACCAATCAAGTGTTTCCAAAAATAGAGTCACCCTTTAAATATGTGCATAGGATCAAGTAGGTGATTAATCAAAAGGTTATTCCAATATTCCAAACGATGAAATATAGATAATCTTTTTATACCATCGATTGGCTTTGCTTGAGATTCCTCCCACAGTTTTGCCAATCTTCCACAGACATTCTCTTTGGAGGCACATCTCTCTCAACTCTTCCTCCAAAATCTCTTCTATAAGTGTCTCTGAATGGATGGCCTTCATGCAAGTATTTATGATGATTTTCGTAAACCACTTTTTTGAGACTATAAAAGTATCTCCTCACAAGATTTGGCCAGCACAAAAAACAAACAATTTTTTCCAACCGTTTGGAAGCTTGCCCAACAAATGGATACTATCAATCACTATTAAGAAAAGTATATGTCAAAGAATAATTATAGCCATTGTAGTATATCATGTAAATGTCAAGAATTACTAGTTGTATGTAACTGTAAACAAACTCCTATGTACACAAGATATACATTGTTTGAATGATTTTTTGAGCATTCACCTAATCTTGGATAGTCATGCATTGTCCACATTACAATGGCATGTAGTGTAAACTCCCTCTCATGTAAGGGGCACGAAATGTCATATGCTTTTATCCCCTTCCACAAATCTTCCAACTCATCAATAAGCGGCTCAAGATACACATTCATGTTCTTAACCTTGCGTTGGCCAAGAATTAGAAGTGCCAACATAATGTGTCTCTTTTTTGTACTCAACCAAGGAGGAATATTATAATTTACCAAGCAAACAAGCCAAATGGACCACGTAGTTGTTCGTACACCAAAGGGGTTCACACCATCTGTTGCAAGACCAAATCTCACATTTCTTGACTCATTGGCAAAGCTTGGATACTCTTTGTTGATGTGTTTCCATGCAGGTGAATCTGAAGGTACCTCATCATCCCATCCGAAGAGGTATGGTGTGCATGCCAGTCCATAAGTTGTGCAAGAGATTTACAACGAAATAAACCTAATAGATCTAGTGGCATAGACCATTACAGAAGTGCCCTTTACATTCCTAGTAAAATATTCTTCTTTTCCATTGGTGCGTTCTTCAAAATCACAATTCGTCAAAAGAGGTGGCCAATGGAACTATTTTACCTGTTGTTGTGATCATGAGATGAATCGCTATCTGATGATGATGACATCGTCGATGACATATACACACTGTAGCCAGCTACTCTATACCACATCATAAGTAATCATTATGAGACCGTATGTACTGAACAAATATAATAAAATTTGTTAAAGACATGCCAACATCTAATCCATGTATATTCTAGTTGTGTTTAATGTAAATCTAATATTCTAGTAACATTGCTATTAAGAAAATTGCTTGGGTGGGGCAACCCATGACAAGCAATCAAAATGAGATTCATACTGACAAATGCTAGACATCAATAGATAGTGCACATAGGCCTATCTCAACTAATTTAAAGACCACACTGACAGTCAATGTTCAAAGCTTTTAGTTTGAACTCTTGTCCAAGATGAGTGATGATCTCACTCAATCTTTCTTTC
The DNA here is from genome assembly GCA_029204225.1 of Diphasiastrum complanatum. NCBI lineage: Eukaryota > Viridiplantae > Streptophyta > Lycopodiopsida > Lycopodiales > Lycopodiaceae > Diphasiastrum > Diphasiastrum complanatum. The sequence continues at coordinate 3,859,593 of CM055111.1, read as the reverse complement.
AAGATGGAATGATCAAAATCAAACAATCAGTCATATACTCAATTGATTCATTGCCCACTCAATCACTCATTTGATTAATTAATACTTGGCTCGAGTTAGTTAGGGATAAATCTCTTTGGATTGGCCTAGTGTGCCATGGTATCTCATGATGAGCAATATGCATTCGCTCTTTCTATCTATGGTTGCTTTGTATGCAAGATGATGTTCCTCGAATCGAAAAGAAAAGACGAGCAATTGGACAATGTCAATCAATCATATACTAGACATCACACCATTGATCAACATCTTTATTACAATGCTAAATGATATTTCAACTAATTACTATGATTTCATATAAGGTTATATAGGTCACACACCAACAATTAAAAAGATATATCATATAGGTCACATATCACTAAGGTCCTCAATATAACATAAATGCTTTTGATCATGAATCTAAATGACCCCATGCAACCATTTAAGAGGCCACGTGACAAAAGCAAAATTTTTCTATTTGACCATATAATTATGTCATCAATTATATCAAATCTATGACACCTAGATTATTAATAAACTAAATGTTTTATGACATCACCGATTTGACATAATATTATGTCATAAAATCTTAAAAAAATTGTCAAATTACTTGTTTAATAATAACATGTACTATTTCTTATCTCATGATTTTGTCTTTATACCAATCTCAAGAAAAATAAAATTTATAACAATATAAAACTAGTTTTAACAATTAAATATTACCATATTGATCTTTGAATTGATTTTTTTATGTTTCGTCATATTAAAAAAAATATTTTATGTAAAATCCTACAATAAAATATTCTCATAAAATCTAGAAAAGACTATGAGAATATTGAATGACATTTAAAGCATGCAAGCCCATGTGCCCTCTCACGTAGAGAGGAAAAAAAAACCGTGTGGAACATCCATGTGTGGATATCGCGTGAATAACTACTGCGTGGATAAAGCACCCAAAACTTGAAGAATGCCAATAAAACAGCAATTCCGTGAGCATTCTTGCTCCTCTTCTTTTGCTCTCAAGTTTTATTTAATCCCCAAAAGTATGAACAACAACGTAGGGCCGCCGCCTAGAAGCTCTTAAAACATGGCCAAAGTCACTCGGGATCGGGAGAAAGGGGCAATCTAGAGGCCCAATTTGTAAGTGCAAATTTTTTTACTATGATTCTATTTTTGTAATGAGATTGTTACTGTTTTTTATTGCTAAACTATGTTTTTTTGTTGAATGTAGCTTAGCGATTTTGGAAGACACATGACCGCCGCGGAGTACAAACAAGGTTACGATCATGGATATGCCGACCTTAAGGCTTTTATGGAATCCCATGGATTGTTTTCAATCATAAACTCTTAACCTTTATTGTTTTGTGATTGTTTACTTTGTGTTTTACAAGTAAGTTTAATTTCAATTTAATTGAATCTTTGATTCTATTTTGTAGAGAGGCTCAGGAAAAAGTGTTTGTGATGTGGAAAAAAATGTGGAAATTTTTTAGGAGAAAAATGTGGAAGAGAACATGAATGAGAGCGAAGAGGAGTTTGAAAATGTGGACACCAACGTACACCTACAAGACGAACAAGGCGAGGAGGGAGGAAGTGATGATGAGTAGAGTTTTTAGATTAAATGTAAGGCCTTGTAAAAGGCAATGTAGGAAGGAGAATTTATTCTCTCATCAATGTACTTTTTTTTAAATCAATTAAAATAATGTTTTGGCACCACATCATTCTTGCAAAAATTTTGAATGCATATATTTTTAATTCATGAATGCAAATGTATAGTCTATTGAATGCACATCTATTGAATGCAAATGTATCTATTGATGTATTCAATGCAATGTATAGTCTATTTAATGCACATCTATGGAATGCAAATGTATCTATTGATGAATTCAATGCAATGTATCTATTTTAGCACATGATTTGCATGCTGAAATGCACAATAGAAAGTATTGGAAAGCACAGTGAAAAGTAATGGAAACCACAATATAATACATCAGTAGATAACAAATTAAGTTATCAACTAATTATCAAATGAATCAAAATAAATGTGAATTTACCTTTACTATTGTATCTCCATTGTTTTGCAATCTTTGCTTTTCCTTTTGCATGCACTTGATCTTTCAATCCTTTGCAATGAAAGCTCATTTTTTATTTTTCATATCCAAGCCTACATCACAAACAAAGAAGATCTTAAAACTTATGATCACAAAACACATACTATTAACATCCATCAATGAAATAAAAACCCTAAACACTATCAATCTTCTCACTCACATTGATCCCCATCTCATCCTCACTCCCATCTATACTCTCTTTTTCTCTCTCTCACACAACAGAAAAAAGGAAATCGACTTCTAGTTTAGGAGCAAACCACATTTTGGTTCGCGCCAAATGTTTTTTTTTGTCAAAAAAATTTGCGTGGATTATCCACGCACGCAAAATCCAGAGACTTAATCGCGTGGATACCACATGGATATAGAAAAAATTTTATCCATGTGGTATCCACGGCCCCAGCTCTTTGGATTTCGCGTGGATAAAAAAATTTCGTGCGGATAATCCACTCGTGGATAATTTGCCATGCAGTTCCACGCGATATCCATCGACTCGGCTCTCAACTTCATCTCTAGTGGAAGCCCTTTTGAGTAGAGAGATTCTACATCGACACCTTGGGGGATGACATCAACTAATATTATCCTCTTCTATAGTGTTGCAGGTCCCACTGCATTGCTTCCGCTTTGATGTATGGTCCTTGGAAAGATGTGGATCCGCACTTGCCTGCATAAAACCAAGAACTTTATTGATTTTGTTTAATGGGTGTCTCGACAAAACTTCAAGTTGTAGCAGCTTTTTTCAGGATAGCCCTGCATCATTGAGAGTCTCTTGCTTGTCCTTTTCAACTTTTCTTTTATCAAGAGACTTTTTATAGCTGACCTTATTTTTGATGGCTTTAAACGTAATGAATCTCGTCTTTGCGCCCAACGGAATAGGTCCCAAATATGGCTTTATTTCGGGTATGAACTTATTTCCATACCACTTCTCGATCATCTGCACGTACTAGCTGGAAGTAAATGTGGCTTGGAAATAAAGCCTCACCATCATTAGATGTGCATCTTCCATTTGTAAAGGCTGGTTGATGTCCAACCTGATGGGTGGCAACCCTTTATCCCAGTAGCACTCTAACATTGCAAAAAAGGCTATAGATAAACAATAGTTAGCACTTTCTTGGACTATGGTATCTACACTTTTCCTATAAGTATATCCAAACTTTGCATACACCACACAGCACAATCTAGAAATTCACTGGATTGATGTGAAAACTGTGAAAAATGCAAAAATAAGCTTGGTAGAGGCCAAAAATCTTGTATATAGATAAACACACATGTGTGGAGCTTGTTTCCACATGTGAAAATAGTGTACTTGTCATGTACCATAATCATATAGGTTGTACATATGATCTAATTCAAGTTCTAGTGGCTAAAAAGGCCAAAAACTAGTTTTCTAGATATATGACACATGGCATCAATCTATTGATTGCATGAGCCAAATATTTTGGTTAGGTGTCATATCCCATGTGTAGAGGACAGCTCACACGTGTGGAATAAGCTGAAGTTTGGAAATCACCTATGTTGAGTCACTACTAGATGTAGAAGCTTGGTCTGATGGTTTAGATTCTGTCTCCTTAGAGAAGGGCTTAATCGGTTGCTTAAGCTTATCAAGCATCTATTTTTGACGTTCGGTTAATTTTGTATCAATAATTTTATTTTTTGGTAACCGAGGTTTTTGTGGTTTTTGAGTGGGCGGTGTTGTTGCCTCACTGACCATCTCGTCATCGATTGTATCCCAGATTTCGTCTGGATATGCATCCCATGTGTATACTTTGGGTTTGGGCCTATACGCTTGTGTGTTGGGTACTTTGGATGTTAGTTGGATATGAGCCAACGGCCCTGGTGACTTAATCTCCTGAGGAATTACTTTTGGTGGATAACATTGGGCATCTAGATATAGGAGTAAATGTTCATACGTCATTTCGACATCATCCATGAAAAGAATACCTTCTTCCAAAACATGGGCAGTAGAGACACTAGGTTCTCCTGGGCACCATGCTATAGGAATCGGGTCAATCATCATAAGTGGGATGATGGGTGTGTCAATGTCTGTAGAAGATGGGAGAATATCCACATCTTCTGCAGCAGTTTCAATACGACATCGATTGGAATCAACACAGTCCATAGTGGCTAGTGCTTGACCCCAATTGATTGTCTGTGGACCTCGTATAGTGTCCTTTAGGTTGGATTGGGACACTATCTGATTCGTCATATGTTGTCGATGACTGATCATCATAAACTTTAGCAGGCTTGACATGGCCAGTTGAGTCAACAGTGACTCGTTTGTCGTGATTGCCAAAGGTGATTTTGCTATGCTTCCAATCTTGGACAACACCTGCCATCTAGAGCCAGGGTGTACCAAGAAGGAGTTTATAAGTATTTGCATCTTCTGGTAAGTCTAAGATGACACAGTCGATCACAAATTTGACACCTACTATTCGAACCTTAATATTTGATAAATGACCAGTAGGGTCAGTAACTCGTTGATCAGCCATGCGAAGTTTATATCGTGGTTGATCGAGGGTATGGAAGCCCCATGACTTTGCCAAGCACAAAGCTATTATATATACGCCTGATCCGCTATCAAGGATAGTAGATACTACAGGATAGTCTTTATAGGACAAAGGCAAGGTGATGCTAGTCCCTGAAGCAACACCTATATTCAGTAGATTCATAGGAATTTGGAATTTTAGGAATCTCTTCAGTTTTTTGCTATTCATCAAGAATAGTACCAACTGAAAACTACGATAGATATAACGTTGAAACCCAGTGAAGGATTTTATTGTGCTATGGAATGGCATGGTGAGTTGAGCTTGCAGGAGGTCAGAAAGTACTTCAAGTCCCTGTAGGATTGCTCCTTTTTGGGGATTTGAGCTGATAACAGACTTTCCGTATGTTCTTCCTCTCGCATAAACTCATCTTGAAATTCATCGTATTGCCTTTGTTCCACGTTTGGGTCTGGGTAATCTTTTGGTAATGTGGAAGCCGTCAAGTGGCTTCCCTGTGGATCAGTTGATTTTTCATTGTTTTGCTGCTATTTTTGTTGTTGGCATTGTGCTCTAGTTAGAACTCTGACATGTTCGAATGATATATGACATGCGGGAAGGATCCTGTTAGATTGTTTAGGGCAGTCTTTGAAACTATGTTTGCGAACACAGTCTGGACATTCCACATGGTATTGGTTTTTAGCTTTACAGTCAACCATAAAGTGTCTTGTTTCACCACAAATAAAGCAGCGGTTGCTCATTGGTCCTGTGGCGATAGCGTAAACATCTTGGATGGCTAGCTGTGCTGGATTTTCTGGTGGTGTGGAATACTCATCTCGTGCGCACGAGCATGAGTTGTCGGTTTGATATTGTTGAGAAGTAGATGATGGAAGTGTTGTATCGTGATGATATGAGTGATCCTAGGAGTTTTCTACCAGATGTGCTTGTGCAGACTCGTGAGAGTGCCTATGTTTTTGTGCTCCTAGATCATGTTGTCCTCTTGGAGGTGGTCCTAAGAGCGCCAGCTATGGTTGGGGTCCATGTCGAGGTTGTCTGGGCAACTCTTGTATGTGGACTTGGTTGTCTCGTGGTTGGTAGTGAGTGTGTTGGTCCTGTGAAACAAACGGTTGTTGAGGAAGTTGATAATGTCCCCCTGACTGGTTGTGAGGCTGATTCCTCGGGTTGTAATAGTAATAAAGTGTATGTCCCATAAAGTCACAAATGTCACATTTGATCAATGAAGTATCTAGGACTGGCTGGTATGAAGGGCACTCATTGCCAGTGTGTGCACCTCAATAATGAGGGCACCATTGTTCTCACATCTATGGTGGATTTGGCCAGTGGGTAAATGACCTGACATCGAACTCTGGATAGATTTAAGAGTGTTTCAAATCTCTTTCATGAGTTTCTCCATATGTTGTTGGTGTTGCTGGTTAAGCAACTCCATCTGTATTGTCCACAATTGTTCTCGTGTTTCCTCATGTGGTCGAGCTTCTTGGACAACACGATGTGCTCTTCGTTCACGTGGCTCATCGACATCTGAGCCCTCGTCTTCTTCCCAAATGGCATCAGACATGGCTTGTTTCAATGATGTATATTCATCATTGGAGCAAATTTCATGTCATATCCATCATGGAAGTCCAACGAGAAACCAAATTATGAGCATAGACTCAGTGGGTTGCTCTTGTACCTGACTTTTTAATCTTTTAAATCGTTCAATCTAGTCACGTACTTTCTCATCTTTTGTCATTTTGATTTTACTTAGCTTGACAAAAGGACGTTCGATCAAGTGAAATGGCTTGAAGCGTTTGATAAATGCCTCCTTCAAGAGTGACCAATCTCGTTTATCTTCACAATCAAGGTTAAAAAACCATTCTCATGCTCGATCGATCATAGTCATCGAGAAGAGCTATACCATGGTGTCTGGTGATGTCTTGCCATAGACATCACATGCATTCTCAAAGACTTGAAGAAATCTTTGAGGATCAGTGTTACCGTCGTACTTAGGTAGATCTAGCTTTGGAGTATGTGGAACATTATTTGCAAAAACTTCGTGTAAGTGAGTTCGTGCATATGAAGATTCGACAGCATGAAAATGTGGTCGATCATATGGAGCTTCAAAATGCATGGGTTCCCATCTATCGATTGAGTTGGTGGATGGCTCTTGGACTTGGGATTTCATCCTGGAATATCAATTAAATTGAGCCTGTTCGGTGGATGGGGAGACCATCTCTGGTGGATAGTCCTCTGTTGAATTCAGATTGTAAGGACAATCTATAACACTGTAGACTACCTTAGAAATGTGGAAATAGGCCTCTTGGACTCTTTGGTAACTTGACTTGTTGGAATTTTTTTTTTCGAAATGCAATTGCTACGGTTCCACGGTTGATGTGGTTGTAATGCGACCAGTTTGTGGGTGAATGCGGTTGAAACAGCTGAATGCGACCTATGACAGGTTACGGTTGTGCGATTGGAATGTGGGCTCTACGAATGTAGTCAGTTTGCGGTTGAATGCTTGTTGTTGCGTGTCAAGAGCAAATGGAGATGGGGTGCGGTTGAATGCAGGTGTTGCAGTTCTGGCGCTTGAAGGGTGACTGCAATTAGGACGCGGATTGATGGTGGTGGGTTGTGGTCTGCTTGATTGCGGTTAGTTGTGATTGACGAGGAGTTCAGTGGGGTGCGGTTATTTGCGGTGGATTGCGTTCTCTACGGGGCAAATTTCTGATGCAATTGAGGTGCGATTGAAGTGGTCCCTACGGTACAAAAGGCGGAGGTGGTTTGATTGCGGTCTGTTGCGATTGATACGGCTGAATGCGGTGGGTTGTAGTGCAATGTGACCTATTGCGATGCTAGTGTAGTAGATGTGGTGCAAGGTCAGACGGTGGGTCAAGGGCGGTTAGAAAACAGTGGATGTGATGGGAATGCGACTAGTTTGAGATTGAATCCGGTTGGAACGTTTGAATGCAATTTGGGTGTAGTTGTTTGTGATGGCTATAGCTCAAGGTAGTCACTACTGCTCAAGGCGGTCACTACGACTCAACAGTCACTATGGCTCAATGCGGTTGCAATGGCTGTAGTGCGGTTGAAAAGCAAGCTGATTGCGGTTGAGTGCAGGTGGGATGATTTACGGGAGTGGCAGTTGAATACGGTGTGTTTGCGGTCACTACGGTGCAAGAGCTGATCCTACAGCTGTAATGTGGTCATTACGGCCCAATGTAGATGCAGGCTCATGTAGTTGCTTTTGTTTACAACGGTGCAGCTTGTGGTTCGTGTGGATTGTTAGATAGATTGTCGATTCAAGCTGTGGATCTGATGTATGTCGTCCTCGTCAATTCTGATTGTCGTTGAAAAGTTCTGTGGTCTAGCGTGGATCTGGTCTGGTTGAGATTGTGAGGAATCCCTTCGATCGAGATTGACCCAAACCCTCCGGTCAAGATTGGACCCAAAACTCTTCGGTCGAGATTTGATAAAATCTCTTCAGTCGAGATTTGATAAAACTTCGATCAAGATTTGATAAAATCTCTTCGGCTGAGATTTGAAAAAGTGCTTCGGCTCTGGTTGAGTTTTGAAGGAGCGCGTTGGCTCCAATTGATATTTGAAAGAGCGCTTCGACTCCGGTTGAGATTTGAAAGAGCGCTTCGGCTTCGGTTGAGATTTGAAAGCGTTTTGGCTCCGGTTGAGATTTCAAAGAGGCTTTGGTTGAGATTAAACTGAGGTCGTTGGTCCAGATTAGGACTTAAGGCTCCAGTTGAGATTTAACAAGAAGCCTTCGGCTTAAATCTAAAGGAGCGCTTCGGCTCTGGTTGAGATTTAACAGAAAGCCTTCAGTCGAGATTTCAACAGAATGCTTCGGTCGAGATCAGCACTTAAGGCTTCGATTTAACATGAAGTCTTCGGTCGAGATTTAACAGAAAGCATCGGTTGAGTTGCGACGAAAGGTCTATGAAGGGCTCGGTTGAGATCTGATCGATGAGCGTCGGTTGACAAGATTTTTTTAGTAGTGGCTCGGTCGAGAGTTGGTGCATAGCGGTCCAGTCTAGACAAGAGTCATGGCTCAGCTTAGTAAAGAACGTGAGGCCTCAATCGAGAACTGAACTATACGTTGGTCAAGACCAAAGTGGTGAGCTCTATAATGAACGTGTGAGAGACCTCAGAGCCATGGTTTTGTCGCACAGATTAGAATGGTGTGGCTTGGTTTAGTATTTGTGTAGCTGTGGAATGGTGCCAAATGTTCACAGATTCCACCGAATCTATGAACACGATTTCTTTTACCGTTCTTTCTTCTTTGTTAATTATGTAGGTTACGGTTCTTACGTGTGAAAGTACTGTACTTTAGGACCATAAATGGATCTACAAAAGATCCACAAGAGTGATTGGATGCTTGCTTAACAATCTATCAAAAAACTAGACACAAAAAAGTTGATCTAGATTGGCAATTTGACAAACAACAAGCATTAACAATCAAAAGCATTGATAAACATTGAAATCCGAGCCCACACGTGTGTACTACAGGCTGTAGTACGGCCTTCAACCTGAGAAACAAGTAGAAATTGATTTTGTTTCATTTGGATCACAAAAACTCAATGTACATAGTGAACTAGCTTGAGATTGCCAATGAGCTCCAAAAATTTTCTATCTTCTCACTATGGAGAGAGGGAATACATAGCAGATTCGACTTCCTTCTTGAAGTTAGGTGAATTTTCAGCATGTAATAAAGAAGTTAACTCACTCTCCTTGACCTAAAATGAAACCCTAGTCTATTTCCTAGAGTTATGCTTGGTAGGTAGCTAGTTGGTCAAATTTTCACCTTAAACTTAGGTGTAGGTCCTATAAAGTAGGGATGACCACCAAATAGACATGACCAACTCTCTTGACTTGACCTAACCTACATTAGGATGGGTTTCCCATGTGGCATCATGGCCTCACATGTGTGGAACCCACTTGTGTACACAATTTACACTATTCTACATGGTTTTTGATCAAGCTAGATTTGCCAATTTTTGGCAATTCTTCACACTCCTCCTCATATTTAGCTTGATCTATTTACAACTCTCTTGATAGATCAATGAAAGCTTTTAGAAGTGTCTAACAAATCCAGCTACAAAGAAGGAACTTTTGAGACTCCAATAGAGAATGATGTCCATGAAGGATCTTTCACCACCTCTTAAAGGATCCCTTACAAGATGTTCCATAAATGTGTCTATATACATGTAGCACACTTCAAAACTAAACATCATGCAAAGCCATGGATTCCAAGGCATTTTGTGCACTTGAAGATACATCAATTAAAATATTAAGTGCATAAATAATGTTGCCAAAGACAACTTGCCTTGCTTGATCCATATGATTGAGCCTTGATGGCTCCATCTTGATACTCAAGATTCTTCTTGGAGTCCTCGGGTCTTGAGCTTGCTCCTCCACTTGACTTGACTCCAAACCATCAATGAATTGAATAAGGTGTTGATCCAAAGGTGCTTCTTCAAGTTTACAAATCTTCCACTCTTGAAAGATCACATTTCCACCATTGACAAATTCTTTGGCTGAAAACAAGTAGATTCTACAATCTCTACTTGAAGAGCAAAACACTACCATTATTCCTATCATTGAAATAGGATAATCTTTGGTCCTTACATTGGAATGATCATGCACAGAGCATGTGGACACAAAGATTTCCAAAGAAAATGATGTTTCATCTTTTATGACTCTATTCAAACTATTACAAAAATAGTTATCCAATGAAATTGCTTTACCAACAACAAATGTAGATTTCAAAGCATCCCATTTCATTGTCTTGTCATACAAAGTAATAAACACCATGGATCTTAATATAAGAAACAAGTCACCTCATGTCTACTACTACTTTCCAAAAAGTATTCAAAGATAGTAGACTCTCCAATGCTCGCCACCCTTGCAAGATGCACACTTGAATGGACAATTTGCATGCAATTTGATGACTCGGCCATTGTCATTGAGGACTCTCTTGGAACTCTCATGCTTTGAGGCTGATCCTCAAGATCTTCCTCCTTTTGATGCTCCTCCTCAATGCAAGCAAAATCACACTTTGCCAAGATCTCCTCTTGAGTGATCTCCTCCTTTTCCAAGCTCATTCTTTCAAAAGCAACACTAGCTTCCAACTTAAACAATCTTCCATGTTTAAATCCCTTTGCAATGCAAACATCATTCTTCAAGATGAAGCAAACACCATGCTTAAAGTGGACATCCAAACCACTTTCTAAGAGTAGACCAACACTAAGCATATTCTTGGTGATTGATGGTACATAAAGGACATTTTCTAGATCCATGCATTTTGAGGATTCTAGACACGAAGAGATGGTGCCAACACCATCTATTCTACACTCTTCATCATTTGTAGTAAAGATAAACTTTTTAGCATCATTGAATGAGTGTAAGGTTGAGAAAAAGTCCTTTTCACAAGACATGTGGGAGCTAGCCCCACTGTCGATCCACCAATTGTCTCTTGAATTGCTATTGCTTGTTGGTGAGGATGTAGATGCCATCAAGAATACATCTACTTCATCCTCCTCCTCCTCCATTGCAAGGTTTCCTTGTTTGTCCTCCTCCACTTGTGCTCTTAGCCTCTTGTAGCATTCAGATGCATAATGTCTCTTCTTTCCACAAAAGAAACATTTTTGCTTTGACTTGTCCTTTGAGCTTGATGCATCATCCTCTTCTTTGGCCTCCTTTGGATGCTTCTTCTTTCCATTGGTCTTCTTTTTGCCCTTTAATGAGAAATTGGCTTTCTCATCACCATCCTACAAAGACAAGGAACTCATACTAGATTTTGCATGGAGCATCCTACACTCTTCAGTCACTAATACACTGTGAAATTTTTCTACAGTTGGCAAAGTGTCTTGGATGGAAAAACTTTGGACCAAATTTGCAAAGTCATCTCCTAGACCATTAAGAACAATTTGTACAAGCTCTCCATCATGAATCTTCTCTCCAATGGAAGCCAACTCCCTATTTGGAGACTTGATTCTGAGTACATAATCTTGTGCACTCTCCTCACTTCTTGTCATGCTTTGCAAAATTTGATTTCTAAGCATAAGAACTCTTGAAGTGTTGCTAGATTCATAGATTGATTTTAAAGACTCCCAAGCCTCTTTAGCACTAGTACATGCTGATACTTCTCTCAACAAATCATTGCTCACATTCATCTTCACACAATGAAGTGCAAGCCTAGATCTCTTCTTGTATCTAGCTAGCTTCTGTGCACCTAGAGTTTCATCTTCATCTTCAATCAAGAACTCATGAAGGTCTTGGAGCACCAAGAGTGACTCCATCCTAACCTTCCAAATAGCATAATTTGTAGAATTCAATCTTTCACTAGCTTCTAGAAGGTATGCTCCAGCAGATCCCATCTTACTAGTGACTTCTACAAACAAGAAATAGATTTGATTGACTTGAAACTCACAAAGGTCTCACACTTGTAGTGTTTCACTCAAATTTGATTTCTATTCCAAAAAATGGACTTATAATCACAGTTCTATCACTCCCTCACAAAGCTGGAATGAAGATAAGATGAAGTGAAAACTACTTTCAAATAAATCTTGCCAAGAAATGGATTTGATTGTCTCTAGAAACTCACTAAGGTCTCTCTCTTGTAGTTTTTCACTCAAATTAGATTTCTAATCCAACAAATGGACTTATAATCTCAGTTCTAGCACTCCCTCACAAAGTTGGAATGAAGATAAGATGATGTGAAATCTACTTACAATCAAATCTTGCCAATTTTGGCTATTTTTGGACAAAAAAAATGACTTAATCTCTTTCTTCCTTCTTGGTGTACTTTCAAGACCTGTTTTTAACTTTAATAGGACTTGAACTCAGACTAGATTAATTAGATTAATTAGATTAATCAATGGCAAATGATTTGGGTAGATTATCCTAGGATCTCCGCCAAAAATTACACCAATAGCTCACAAATTGAATTTTTTTGGATTAAATGAATACCATGCAATAAATGCAGGTTCAGAGGTGCCCACACATGTGGACAGTACTGATTTGGACCCCTACCAAGTTTGGGATCAAATCTCCTCACCAAAATCAAGATTCTAGCTTGCCCTCTCAAGACTATTTTTTAGCACCAAAACTTGCTAAAAATGGATTTGCATTAGATCAATGGCTTATGCTCTTGTACTTGGTTCTGATACCATGTGAAAGTACTGTACTTTAGGACCATAAATGGATCTACAAAAGATCCACAAGAGTGATTGGATGCTTGCTTAACAATCTATCAAAAAACTAGACACAAAAACGTTGATCTAGATTGGCAATTTGACAAACAACAAGCATTAACAATTAAAAGCATTGATAAACATTGAAATCCGAGCCCACACGTGTGTATTACAGGATGTAGTACGACCTTCAACCTGAGAAACAAGTAGAAATTGATTTCGTTTCATTTGGATCACAAAAACTCAATGTACATAGTGAACTAGCTTGAGATTGCCAATGAGCTCCAAAAATTTTCTATCTTCTCACTATGGAGAGAGGGAATACATAGCAAATTCGACTTCCTTCTTGAAGTTAGGTGGATTTCCAGCATGTAATAAGGAAGTTAACTCACTCTCCTTGACCTAAAATGAAACCCTAGTCTACCTCCTAGAGTTATGCTTGGTAGGTAGCTAGTTGGTCAAATTTTCACCTTAAACTTAGGTGTAGGTCCTATAAAGTAGGGATGACCACCAAATAGACATGATTAACTCTCTTGACTTGACCTAACCTACATTAGGATGGGTTTCCCATGTGGCATCATGGCCTCACATGTGTGGGACCCACTTGTGTACACAATTTACACTATTCTACATGGTTTTTTATCAAGCTAGATTTGCCAATTTTTGGCAATTCTTCACATTACGGATTGGTCTTTTTATTAGAACGGTTTCCAAGCAGAAGCATATTCTCAGATTACAATGAGTATTCCCCAGCCTGTCAGTGGGTAGAGATAGATTCATTACTCAGCTACATGCATAAACAAGCCATGCAACCAGTCCTAGCTTGGTTTAGATTAGTGTTCTGAAACAGGGAGCAATTCTACAACCTATCTACTAAAATCAAGAAAAAAACAAGAACAAGATTAAGCTACTCAATCAAGAAAACAAGAAACAAGAAAACTAATTTTCTAACAGCACTTTAGCAGCCCAGAAATCAAGAAACACCCATTTCTTGATGTTTAGAATACCCAAGAACAATCAAGAACTGGAATATCAGAGAATATACAAGATCTACACCACAAATCCATTCTATTTAGTTTACTTGAATGCTGATGTCTACATAACCCACAAACAAGAAATGAAATCTAATCCACAACTAAGAAGAAAGAGAGTAAGCAAGAAAGCTAATTAATCCACAACACAAAAGAAATCAAAACATGCTCATAGAAATTTCACTCAAGTACATTGCCATGAACAAGGAGCCTAGCAATCATCAAGAACTCATGGAAGAGCTTCTTTTTTTACTCAAGAGAACTTGACAATACATTCAAAGCTCCTTCTGGCTTTCTCGGGCAAGCTGTCATAGGCTGGAATTGTTAGCGGATTCCAGAGAATCCCCAGATGCCGAGCCAAGCTGAAGACACAAAGTATCTCTCACCCATGGCCGAGGAGGTCTCAGAAGGAGGAGAGCAGAAGAATGTTAAAAGTACAGTACTAAGGACCATAAATGGATCTTTGATTCCTTTGCTAAGTTAGGACTCAACTTTCTTGCCCTAATGTGAAAACCCTAGCCTAGATCCAAGAGTCATGCTTGGTAGGTGCATGGTAGGTACAAATCTCATCATAAATCATGGTCTAGATCCTACAAAGAAGGAATCACTACCAAATGGACACAACCACTCGGCTAGATTTGCCAATGTAGGCAATTTTTCACACTCCTCTTCAAATCTAGCCTTGGAAATCACAATGCTTTTATCAATAACTCCAATTGAAGATCTAAGCTTGACAAATGAATCTTTAGGTAAAGATTTAGTAAACAAATCAGCCACGCAAGTTGATGATGGCACATGTTGGAGCTTGATCTCTTTGGCTTGTGCTTTCTCCCTCACGAAATGATGAGCAATCTCGATGTGTTTGCTCCTTGCATGGAATATAGGATTAGTTGCAAGTGATTGGGCTGATTGGTTGTCAAAATAGATGATAGGAATCTCCTCCTCCATGACATGAAGCTCCACCAATAGCCTTTTGAGCCACAAGACCTCCTTGCATGTTGATGTCAAGGCCTTGTATTCGGATTCTGTGGAAGATAGAGAGATGGTATCTTGCTTTTTGGAAAGCCATGATACTACTCCATCACATAGAAAGGTGGCAAAAGCACTTGTTGATCTTCTATCCACTTTGTCATCTACAAAATCCAAGTCACTATAGGCTATTAAGCCAAGATTAGTCCCTCTATAGAAAATGCCAAAATTCTTAGTAGATGAAATGTATCTAAGAACTCTTTTGGCCATCTTCCAATGTGAAACTAGAGGACTTTGCATGAATTGGCTTAACTTTCCAACACTATAACTAAGATCAGGTCTAGCTATAATTAAATAGATCAAGGAGCCAATAAGCCTTCTATATAATATGATGTCCTCAAAGGATGCTTCATCACAACCAATAGATGCTTTTACATGTTGCTCCATTGGTGTCTCAATGCCTTTACAATTCTTCATTTCAAATCTATCTAGGATGGTGTAGCATATTTTGATTGACAAATGAAGCTAAAATCACATCCTCTAATAACCTCTATTCCAAGAATGAAGCTTAATAGGCCAAGATCTACCATCTTAAACTCTTTTGCTAAAGCAATTTTTACATCTCTAATTCCATGTAGATCATTACCACTCAAGATAATGTCATCTACATACAAATCAAGAATAATGATCATGCCATCATGAAATCTTATGTACAATGATGGATCATAGGCACTCATTACAAAATTGATGGAAATGAGAAAAGAGTTTAGCCTAGGGTACCATGCTCTAGGTGCTTGCTTGAGCCCATAAAGGCTCTTCTTAAAAAAAACACACCTTTCCTTCATGCTTTGTCTTGATGAAGCCCTCGGGTTGCCTCATGTAGATCTCTTCCTCCAAGTAACCATTGAAGAATGCATTTGTGAAATCAAGTTGGAATAGCTCCCAATTGAAGGTTGTAGCAAGACTAATGATCAACCTGATAGTAACAGGCTTAGCCATAGGAGCAAAAGTCTCATCATAATCAATGCCTTTGGTTTGTAAAAAACCTTTGGCTACAAGCCTAGCTTTATGCTTGCTTATTGATCCATCTTGATTATACTTCAATCTAAATACCCACTTGCAATCAAGAGGTTTCTTCCCTTGAGGAAGATCCACAAGATCCCAAGTATGATTCTCAATAAGAGCATCATACTCTACTTTCATAGCATCCATCCAACTTTTAGACTTACAAGCATCTTCATAGCATATTGGCTCATCTAACATCGAAGTAAGAAAGGTGTAAGATGTGAAAGATGATGAGTCTTCTCTTTGATCACCTTGACCATCATAGGTGAGCCTCGGACCTTGCCCTTGTAGATCTTCTTGGAGTTCTTGGAGTTCTTGCATCTTGAGGTGGATCCTCAAGTTCTTCTTCACTTGGAAGCTCCTCCTCCATCCTAGCATGATCCTTGGCATCAAAATGATTAGTGGCATTATCATCCAAATCTCAAGCATGTCCTTCATAAAAAATAACATCCCTACTCACTATCACCTTGCTAGTGATGGGATTGAAGACTCTATAACCTTTGCTATTCTCACCATATCCCACAAAGATGCCTTTGATGGATGTTGCATCATCCTTCTTTCTCTTATCCAAGGATTGGTGTACGTAGCAAGTGGATCCAAAAACTTTGAGATCCTTGAGATTGGGCTTCTCTCGAAATAGAGCTTCAAATGGTGTGATTCCTCCAATGGCTTGGTTTGGCATAAAGAACATTATCAAGATTCATCCTTTTGGATGATCCACATACCGTGGAATTGTTCATATTCCACCTATCTTACATTCTTGACTACTTGCAGTATAGATTGATCTATGTAAATCATTGTAAGAAAGTAAAGTGGAGAATATGTCCTTTTCATATGTCATGTGGGAAATAGCCCCACTATCAATCCATCAAGAATCATTAGTGTTGCTCTTGGATGATGGTGGTTTGTTGGAAACCATCAAGGATGACTCTTCATCCTCCTCCTCCTCCTGATGTGCAATGTTGCTTTGTTTGTTTTCTTCTGACTTCTTCTTCTTGAGACATTCTGATGCAAAATGTCCTTTCTTTCCACAGAAAAAACATTTGTACTTGGACTTGTCTTTGATCTTTCCCTTTGAGCTTGAAGCCTCATCCTCCTCCTTGGTCTCCTTGAAGTGCTTCTTCTTGCCATTGGTCTTCTTCTTGCCTTTGAATGAGAAGTTAGCTTTCTCATCACCATTCTGTAGAGAAATAACATTCATTCTTGCATTGGTATGCATCATCCTACACTCTTCAGCCACTAATACACTATGTAGCTTTTCTATAGTGGGCAAAGTGTCTTGGATTGCAAATCTTTGGACCAAATTAGTGAAGTCACTCCCTAGACCATTGAGGACAATCTGAACAAGCATCACTATTTTAAATCTTCTCCCCAATGGAAGCTAACTCCCTATTGAGAGACTTAATTCTTAGCACATATACCTGTGCACTCTCATCACTTCTCTTCATGCTTTGCAGAATCTGATTCCTAAGCATGAGAACCCTTGAAGTGTTAGTAGACTCATAGATTGATCTTAGAGATTCCCAAGCCTCTTTGGCACTGGTACAGGCTGATACTTCTCTCAATAAGTCATTGCTTACATTCATCTTCGCACAGTGAAGTGCAAGGCTAGATCTTCTTTTGTATTTAGCTAACTCCTGTGCACCTAGAGGTTCATCTTCCTCATCAATCAGAAACTCATAGAGATCCTGGAGCACCATGAGTGACTCCATCCTCACTTTCCAAATAGCATAATTAGTAGAATTTAACCTCTCACTAGCTTTTAGAAGGTATGCTCCAGTAGATCCCATCTACTAATAATATTCTACACACAAGATATAGATTTGTTTGAACTTGAAACTCACAAAGGTTTCTAACTTGCAGTGTTTCACTCAAATGTTGAATTCTAATCCAACAGATGGACTTGTAATCACAGTTCTATCACTCCCTCACAAAGCTGAAATGAAGATAAGATGAAGTGAAAACTACTCTCAAGCAAATCTTGCCAATTTTGGCTATTTTTGGACAAAAACTGACTCTATCTCTCTCATTCACTTTGATGTACTTTCAAAACCTAGTTTCCACTTTAAGAAGGTCTGAAATCAGCCTAGATTAATTAGTTTTTATGAACCAAATTTTAAACTAATTAATGGCAAGTGATCTTGGTAGCTTATGCTAGAATCAAACTAACACCAGATGAAAATACAGTGATCCAATGAATATGGGATTTTAAATGCTAGTTCAGAGATGCCCACACATGTGAACAATATGGATTTTGATCCTAAAAAAGTTTGGGATCAAATCCCCTCACCAAAACCTGGATACCAGCTCGCCCTTCCAATACTAGCTTTTTGCACCAAAACCTGCTAAAACTGGACTAGTTTCAAACACATATCAATAGCCTTGTAGTTGGCTCTAATACCATGTTAAAAGTACAGTACTAAGGACCATAAATGGATCTTTGAATGATCCACAAGGTTGATTGTGTGCTTGTTAAACAATCTATCAGATACTAGAAATCAGAAAACAAGATCTAGTTTAGCAGCTTGATAGAAAACAAGTAGAGGCTGTAAAAATTACAGCAAATAAGGATCTTAAAACACTTGAAATGATGAGGGAAATAATAGATTATGATTTCATAAGATTAGCACAAGTTGAACCATCAAAATCCATCAAAAATCTATGCTTGAACCTCACTAAATGGCCCAAATCCTTGAGGAAGGCTTCACACGTGTGAAAGTACGACCTCCCACAATCTAAGTAGTGTACACCAAACCTACATTCAATCCTATAATCATTAGTAATCACAAGTACTCAAACAATTATGAACATAGAGAGCAATTGCACCATTATGAGAGAAAAATCATGAAATTGCTTGCTTAATTTTGGTGAGATATCATCACCTATATATACATGATCCATCACGGTTTCGGGTAGGTATGAGTAGCCCTAAACCTATCCCTAATGCTAATTTTGGTGGATCTTTCATCCCTACCAAGTTAGGGTTGGAATCTTGGAGATCCCTCAACAATGCAAAAATTACCAAAAATAGCTCCTATTTTTTTCTCTTGTATCTAAGCATAATTTGGACTCATTCCAAAGGTTCTAACACTTAGGTCTACTTGAGAACATCCTTATGAATGGAGTCCTATGCTATTTGGCACGTGTGACAAGCCACATCATGACCATCTAACTATTTACAAGTCATATGACCAAAACTAGTCAAGCTAGAATTGTGAATTTTTAACACTCCTCCTCACTATCTAGCTTGGTTCAATCATTGCTTTACTAATCACTCCAAGTGATGATCTAAACTTCATAAAAGGTGTCTTTTGAAGTGGTTTAGTAAGTAGATCAGCTACACATTCATTTCTTGGAACATGCTCCAAAGCAATCTCCTTGGCTTGCACCATTTCTCTCACAAAGTGATGGCATATCTCAATGTGCTTAGATCTTGCATGGAAGATTGGGTTAGATGCAAGGTGTTGGGCTGATATATCGTCATTGTAGATGATTGGTGCTTCCTCTGAATCCATGATCTTTAGCTCCACCAATAATCTCTTGACCAAAGTACCTCCTTTGTAGTGGTTGTCAAAGCTTTGTACTCGGCCTCGGTTGAAGATAGAGATATAGTTTCTTGCTTTTTTAAAAGCCATGAAACCACACCTTCTCTTATGAAAGTTGAATAGGCACTTGTTGATTTCCTATCCCTCTTGTCCCCTGCAAAATCTGAATCACTAAATGCATGAAGGTTAATCACATCTCCTCTATATAGAATCCCAAAATCCAATGTACCCGAGATGTATCTTAGAATCCTCTTAGCCTTTTTCCAATGGATATTCAATGGCTTTTGCATGGATTGGCTCAACCTACATACACTAAAGCTAAGATCTGGTCTAGTTATAGTGATCCACATTAAGGAACCTATAATCTGCCTAAACAAAGTGATGTCCATGAAGGATCTTTCATCATCTTCATTTGGCACTTTTACATCATGCTCCATTGGTGTGTCAACACTTTTGCATACTTCCAACTTAAACTTCTTCAAAAGACTTTGAGAATAGTTTACTTGACTTATAAAGATAAAATCAGACCCTCTATGTACTTCTATGCCTAAGATGAAGTGAAGACACCCTAGATCTACCATCTTGAACTCTAAGGATAGATCTATCTTGATTTTTTCAATACCATCAACACTATTTTCACTAATGATGATGTCATCTACATAAATGAGTAAAAGTACAATACCAACATCATCAAACTTAATGTAAAGAGTGGGATCATATTCACTTTAACAAAAAAAAGGTGAAATAAGATAGCAATGTAGTCTTGAATTCCAAGATCTCGAGGCTTGCTTCAAGCCATAGATGCTTCTTTGGAGATGGCATACTTTGTTCTCCATTCCATTCCTTGTGGCTGCTCCATATAGATATCCTCTTCCAAAAAACCATTCAGGAAAGCATTAGAGACATCCATTTGACATAGAATCCATCCAAAATGTGATGCAAGTGCAATGATTAGCCTTATTGTGACCACCTTGGCCATGGGTGCAAAAGCTTCCTCATAGTCTATCCCTCTCTCTTGAGCATAACCTTTTGCAACTAGTCTTGCTTTATGTTTGCTAATACTCCCATTTGCATTCAACTTAAGCTTGAAGACCCACTTGCATCCTATTACATTCCTTTGAGGCCTCTCAACAAGCAACCAAGTTTCATTCTCAATCAAGGCATCATACTCATCCAACATGGCTTTATACCATTCTTTGGAATTCAATGCATCTTCAACATTAGATGGTTCTTCAAAACTAGATAAAGCATAAGAAGTGGATGAGATACCCTCAAATTGCTGTCCTTTGCCTTGATATGTGAGCCTTGATGGCTCCACTTTTGCCCTTGAAGATCTCCTTGGTGTGATAGGTGGGTTTGGTGCTTGCTCCTCCATGAGCTCCTCCTCAAAACCAAGATCTTGCTCCTCGGCCATCTTCTTCTTTATTGTTGGAGCACTTGAGCCTTCTTCAAGCATATGCATATGATGTTCATCAAAGATGACATCCCTTGAAACAACAAATTTGTTCAAGGATGGGAGATAGACTTTGTAGCCCTTGCTTGAGCTTGCATATCCAAGCATGATCCCTCTTGTGGAAGATGGATCCTCTTTGGTTCTTGTTTCCAATGGCACATGCACATAACATATACACCCAAAAACTTTCAAGTGATTAAGATTGGGTTTCTTTCCATAAAACATCTCATAAGGAGTTTTGCCTTCAATTGCTTTGCAAGACACCCTATTCATCAAGTAGTTTGCACATACAAGAGACTCACCCCAAAAGGATTGGGGCAAACAAGCATCTAATCTTAAAGCCTTAGAACATTCACATAATGTTCTATTTCTTCTTTCAACAACTCCATTTTGTTGAGGAGTGTAAGGACAAGAAGTCTCTTTCTTGATCCCTTCCTCCTCACAAAAGGCCTTGAACTCATTAGAGATGAATTCTCAACCATTGTCACTTCTAAGAATCTTGATGCTATGATTATGATGCTTTTCCACAAACAACTCGAACTTTACAAAAGTATCAAATACTTGAGACTTGAAAGAAAGTAAGAACACCCAACAATATCTTGATTAGTCATCAATGAAGGTTAAAAACATGGATGAACCTCCATTAGATTTGGTGCTAGCAATGTGCACATCCGAGTGTATGAGTTCAAGAGGATGAGATGACTTTGTGATGGAGTTAGGAAACACCTTCTTATGTGCCTTGGATAAGGCACAAGCTTCACAAACCTTGCCTTCCTTCCCAATAGACCTTGGTAGGCCTAAAGCATACTCCTCCTTGATCATAGCCTCCATGGAACCCGAGTTGACATGTCCAAGTCTTTTGTGCCATAAAGTAAAGGTAGATATCTTGCTCTTCTCGGCCAACATGACAACATTAGTATCCACAAATTCATCCAACTTATAAAGTTTGCCAAGTCTAGTGCCCTTAGCCACTATCTTACCCTTCTTCTTGATGAAACATTCATTTGAAACAAAGTCAACATTGAAACCATTGTCTACCATTTGACCAACACTTAGTAGATTCTTTGTTATTGTAGGAATGTACAAAACACCTTCTATGTTGATCTTTTTGGAAGATCCTAAGCAAAGGGGAATGCTACTAACTCTTTCAATCTTACAAGCTTCATCATTTGTTGTATAGATAGACTTTATAGGTCCATCATAAGATAAGAGAGAAGAGAAAAACTCCCTTTTACTAGTCATGTGTGAACTAGCACCCGAGTCAATCCACCAAGGATCTTCTCCTTTGAAGCTTGTTGAAGAAAATATGGACATCATGAGAGACTCCTTATGTGAACTCTCCTCCTCCTCCTCTTTGCTCATGTTGTCTTGGCTTTGATCTTGGTTCCTCTTGAAGCATTCCGAGGCATAATGCCCCATCTTGCTACAATAGTAGCACTTCACCTTTGATTTGTCCTTATTGACTTTGGTGGTTGATGGAGATGCCTTTGAGGGTCCTTCTTGATCCTCAAGCTTTGTAGGCTTCTTGAATGTTGATCCTTTGCCTTTGGACTTGCCTTTGCCTTTGGTGAAGAGAGCTTGGTCATCTCCACCTTGGATGGAAAGCCTATCCATCCTCTCTTGCATTTGGCTCCTTCTTGATTCCTCGGCCATGAGTGTGCCTTCGAGTTCTTCAAGTATGGGTAGCTTACCCATAATTGCATATCCTTGAACCAAATTTTCAAATTCAAAGCTTAGTCCATTTAATATGAGTTGAACAAGCTCTTCATCCTTGATAGGATCACCTATGAAGGCTAGCTCTTTGTTCAATTCCTTTACTCTTAGGACAAAAGTATGTGCACTCTCTCCTTTCTTTTGATAGCTTCTATAGATTTGATTCTTCAAAGCTAACATTCTAGTTTGGTTCTTGGATTCATAGACCTTTTGCAAAGTCTCCCAAGCATCTTGAGCCGAAGTGCAATCTCCTACCTCTCTTAAGAGTTCATTTGCGACATTCATTTTTATGCAATGTAGTGCAACATTGCACCTCTTGATGTATTTGGCTTTTTCTTGAAGATGAAAAGGTTCACCCTCCTTACCATTTACAATCTCCATCAGATCTTGCATGATCATGATGGATTCCATTCTAACTTTCCTTATGGAATAGTTAGTTTTGTTGAGCCTTTCATTAGTGTCCAAAAGATATGCATTTATAGATGCCATCTAGTCTCCTAATCAAGGACTTGACACAAATGAGGGTTACTTCTATTGATTTGATTGAAGATCTACCTTATCCCACTTCTTAGGGACCTGAAAAGATCAGTAATAGACTTCCTATAAAGATCTAAGAATGATCTCTAAAAAAATCAAATCATAGAATACTAGAAACAATGCACTTGCTTGATTGAAGTAGACAATACTAGAAGAATTGCCTCTCTTTCTATAAAGAACATTAAAGCTTCCAAATGATCTGATCAAGAGTGAATTTCAGCAACCTAATATACTTCCAAAATCACTTGTAAAAGATCTAAATGGAACTTAATGAGGATGCAACACAATTTACTATCCAATCACAAGCAAAAAATGATCAAAATTGATGAAAAACTGATCTAATTTGGTGCATAAGTCAAGCAATGGTTGGACTGAACCTAAATCACTTTAGGAGGTGTCCACTACACCTTATAACAGCCTTGAAGAGTCCCCAAAACTCTGATATTCCCTCTCCTTGAATGCTAGAAAGCCTCCTCCATGAAATCACCTCCAAAACTCGCTTAGAAATCAATGCTTGGAGCAAGCAAAACTTGCTATCTTGGTAATGTGAATTGAATTCAACTTTGCCTCTGGTTTTAGACACCTAAACACCTGCAAATGAAGTCATACAACACCAATATCCAATGTATTTGGCTCACTTTGAGTTCTAGAATCAATACTAGATGCTAAGATCCAATCTACACAAGATTTAGATAAAAAATTGTGATCAAATTGAATGAAAATCAAGGATTTAGCTCATTTCAGCCTTTATGCTCTGATACCATGTAAAAATTACAGCAAATAAGGATCCTAAAACACTTGAAATGATGAGGGAAACAATATATTATGATTTTATAAGATTAGCACAAGTTGAACCATCAAAAATCTATGCTTGAACCTCACTAAATGGCCCAAATCCTTGAGGAAGGCTTCACACGTGTGAAAGTACGGCCTCCCACAGTCTGAGTACTGTACACCAGACCTACATTCAATCCTATAATCATTAGTAATCACAAGTACTCAAACATTTATGAACATAGAGAGCAATTGCACCATTATGAGAGAAAAATCATGAAATTGCTTGCTTAATTTTGGTGAGATATCATTACCTATATATACATGATCCATCACGGTTTCGAGCAGGTATGAGTAGCCCTAAACCTATCCCTATTGCTAATTTTGGTGGATCTTTCATCCCTACCAAGTTAGGGTTGGAATCTTGGAGATCCCTCAACAATGCAAAAATTACCAAAAATAGCTCCTATTTTTTTTCTCTTGTATCTAAGCATAATTTGGACTCATTCCAAAGGTTCTAACACTTAGGTCTACTTGAGAACATCCTTATGAATGGAATCCTATGCTATTTGGCACGTGTGACAAGCCACATCATGACCATCTAACTATTTACAAGTCATATGACCAAAACTAGTCAAGCTAGAATTGTGAATTTTTAACAGAGGCATTGATCAATAACTATAATCCAACTCCATGCCTGTGAAAATAAGGCTATAGTACGGACTGTAGACAGTGTTTAGAATGTGCCAAAGCTGGGTTTCATTGGAATCAAAAGCAATCACCATACAATGAGAGGAAACTCGAGTTTCTACTTGAGGCTCCAAAAAATTTCTATCTTCTCACTATGGAAAATGAGAATACATAGTAAAAGACACTTCCTTTGCTAAGTTAGGTGAAAATACAGCATGTAATAAGGAAGTAGACTCAACTTTCTTGCCCTAATGTGAAAACCCTAGCCTAGATCCAAGAGTCATGCTTGGTAGGTACAAATCTCATCATAAATCATGGTCTAGATCCTACAAAGTAGGAATCACTACCAAATGGACACAACCACTCCTCTTGACTCGTGGTAACCTACTTTAGGTGTGAATGTACAAGTGGCACTTTGGCCATTCAAGTAACCAACACACAATATTGACAAAATGTACAATATTCTACATGGCTAGATTTGCCAATGTAGGCAATTTTTCACAAAGAAGCTGAGAGCCGAGAAATTACTAGCTAGGATGACAATAAATTATCTATGTGAGCCTACATAGTGTATCCCAGAAAAGGAACGACCATGTAGGAGCTAGTAATACTTCCTAGGCTTTGTAAATAAATGTAGACCCCCCATTAATAATTTACATGAAATTCGGATGCACTTGAGATCCTTCCGGGAGTTCCAATTGGTAAGCTAAGAATCTGATCTTTTTCAAGATCTGATATGGTCCTCTATATCTAGGAGACAATTTATAATGCTTGCCAATACGCATTACATTCGAATCCTTCAGGATTCTCAAATATACCCAATCCATGCACAAGTTAGATATACCACGTAGGAAAAAGAGCTTTTGCGGTGAGCCATGCTTTGAAATCATGGAGACATTACCTGGTAATAAGTTCGTGGTTAACACAGATCACCAACCTTTAAAGTATTTCTGTAATCAAAATGATTTGAGAGTACATTAGATTTGGTACGAAGGGACTTCTATTGGCCAAAACTCAAGCCCTTTGTAGAATCTTATGTGGTCAAGTGTGACCATTGCCAGTTGAATAAAGCTGAATGTCATAAGGCTGGTGGATTGTTGCATCCATTGAATATCCCGGATAAGAGATGAGATAGTATTTCCATGGATTTTGTGGTTGGGTTACTGCGGATACTCACACTGTCTTGCCCTGTTGGTCATGTACACTGGACATGACCCTGACTGTGGTATCTGACCTATCTATGTTCCCTAGGATTCGACACTGGTTACGAGCTCGTAACACCTTCAGAAGGGCATTCTGCCTTGCACAGTCTGTCAGCCCTAGCTGGAGAGTCCCTAGTTCAGAGGTTGTTCGCACACACATGCTGAGAGATAGGGTCGAGTCTTTGTCTAGAGAGATGGAGCCTCTACGCCGCCATTGAGCCACATACGGTTGCAGCATCATGTCCGATGGCTGAACTGATGTCGGGAGGAGGCCGATCCTCAACATCTTGGTCTCCAGCTACATGGGCACACAGTTTTTGAGGGCCGTGGATTGCAGTAGGGGGGGGAGAGTTCTTTCTGCAGAGTTCATGTTCGATGTCATCAGGTCTTCCATCCTGTCCATAGGCCCCCAGCATGTCGTTACAGTGGTGACGGGCAATGCCACCAACTACGTTCAGATGGGTGTCCTCATTTCTTTACAGAGCTTAATTGATCCTTTCATGAATTCTTCTCGAGCAGAAATTATTCGTGATCAAAATAATTTCGCAAAAAATTGCGCGAATTATTCGAGAGACTCCCATCAATTTGTCACCATAATTTTACTGGAATTTCATTTTACACTTTCCATCAATTCCACCTTATGGGAGGACTTGGCCTACCTTTGTGGCTTTTCACTCCTTTCAAAATATTGTTGAGAGGCGTAGCAATCTTTGAATACTCCTCAGCAAATCTATGGAAAAACATAGTGAAACCTAAGAATGACTTAAGTCCACGCACTGTTTGAGAGACTGGCCATTCTACTATCGTCTTCACCTTTTTCTCGTCAATATTGATTCCAAAAGAGGTGATCTTTTGACCAAGGTAAAGAAATTCTTGTTTAAAGAATTCGCACTTTGAATCCTTTGCATAAAGCTTCTCGTCTTAAGATATGTAAGACAATACGGAGATGCTTAGCATGCTCTTTGAGTGTTCTACTATAGATCAAAATATCGTCTAGAAATACTACTACAAACTTTCTCAAATATGGATGAAACAAATCGTTTATCATTTGTTGGAAAGTTGCCACTTCCAGAGATCGGAATTTGGCTGACTGAGTGCCTCTTCGATAGTCGTTGGCTCATGAACAAGGTAGGCTACAGACTCATTGATATACCTGATAGGTCGTCTACTAGCTCTTGATGATCTTCTGGGAAGTTGATCATTTTCATCATACTGTAGTTGCTGAACTACAACATCATCTTCTGATTTGCCGTTGATGTCTTGTTCGTCGACAGTAGATGAGCTTGGGCCTTCAATGGGAATAGTCGACTGAGGAACTGGAAAGTTCAATATGTCAGGAAAATCTGACAGGTGACACTTCTGGCAATCGGTTACATACTGTTGGACGCCCTTTTTCATAATAGGCCAGAAGAATTGCCCACGAAGAGCATTGCCTTTTCCTTTGAGGTCGATAAACTAATCTTCGATGAAGATGACATCCCGGTTGGTGAATATCTTCAACTCGATGGGATCGAACAACTTGTAGGCTTGATCTGAAGTAGTGTAGTTGATGAAAATACATTTGATACTCCGGAAGTTGAGCTTCTTCCTGTGTGGTTGATATAGGCAGGAGGAATGCATGAATAGTTGTGATCTATTCACCTGCATGGGAATTGCATGGGTTCATGCACATGATCCTACTCTCTATATATTGAGGTAGTGATTATTCCGTCGACAACTTTGGTCTAGGTTACCTATAGAGCTCTTCTCCTCTTGCTATCACATGGCTTGGGGGTGGCACATTTTTCTATCTGTGTATAACGTAGATGAATGCTTGTTGTGATTGAATGCACTTTATTGCTGTTTGATCGCACTTGTTTACTCACTCTGATCAGAACACGAACGTCTACGACTCCTTCGCTTTTGATCAGACGATGGCTGTCTTTGACGCCTGAGGAACTCGCGATATCATACTGCTCTTCCATCTATTTCAGAACTAAACTTCATATTGAATCTGATTTCCAGTAATACCACACACACAAGCATTTCTAATCTCTTCGGTGGACTGTACTCTCATTTTTTTTGAGTATGAACTAATTTTTAAGATCCTATTGGGCAACTAGAACACTTAAAGTTATGATTATACTTAGCATAAGCTTTCTATTAGACTGTTTTTGCATCTAGCAGCTGATTGTAACGGGAGAGCGGTTCTGCAATATTCTTACTCTCTTCTTCGTTCACATTCTTCTATCTCCTTTGCCCCATCAGGAGGAGTACCACCTCCACGGACGATGACGACAACAAATCTGGATACCGTTAGGACGTGCTTAATTAGCCGTTCTTGTAATCTTAGATTAGATTAAACCTTCTGCTCTCTATCTATATAAATAGATCAAACATGAGAGAATAGGTTGAACATCCTGAGTAAGCAAGACGAACATATACAGTTCATGAGAGAGATAGTGCCTCTCACGCCGATGAGCTGTGTGGGTTTGTCACAACAACGCTCAAGAAATTCACTGATAATATAGTAGATGTTATGCAAATGCTTTTCTTGTCTTGAATATTATTGAATGCCTTGATGTATGAGAACGACCAATTTGACATCTGATTCCCAACTGTGGTTCATCAGAGCATTTCGGTTTTGATTCGCTTCAATATAGGAAATAGAAGGTTGTAGGAAAAAACTTGAACATTTTACGACCGTAAAAAAAGAATTTGCACAAGAAAAGTGCATATATCTCTTCATAACTCAAGGATTTGGAAGCAGGAAATATTTGGACTTCGAGAACTCCAGCCCTATACCGACGAATTTTGTAGGTTAAGTGGCACTAGGTTTCCGTGCACGAGATCGGGATACCCTCAGCATCTCAGAGTGCATGAAAGACAAGGACACTGATGAATCTGTTTAAGGAGAACAAGTCTCTTGGCAAAACTTGTTGAGGTAGAAAGGGGGATGGTTTTTGGAATCCAAGACGAAATAAAGCATAGAAAAAGAAGTATGTATGTTGGTATTAGGTAATATTAGTAGTATCACGAGGAAATTTCCATCTTCCAAACTTCCAAGTCTCAACTGAAACACACAAAGAAATTGAAACTGATTTTGAAAATCTGTGTCTGGAGATTGAGCAGCCTTGCATACATACAGAGACACGCTCTCGAGTCAGGCTGTGTTCACGAGGTCAGGAGTACGCGTTGTTGTTGTTGACTGCTGTTACACTTCCCTAGGTAGGCATTATCAAACCTTCAATGTGATGGGCTGTGCAGGGTGCAGTGCAGTTACAGTATCTGCGTACTCTGTACCGCTCACGTTTCTATTTAATTCTTTTTGTTATAGGGTCATTATTACGTAGATTTGGAGGCACTGTCCGTGTTTGAAGGGCGGTCATGCCTTTCAGAATGAATGGCGTCACTGAATTGCTGGCTTTGTTTCGAGGGTTGTGGGCCGTTTTTTAATGTGACAGGCCTTCAGTTGCCTTTCATTTGAGTTGTGGGCTTTCAAAAAGAAAACCGTGGAAATGGCAGTGAAAGGCGATACCCATTCAAATTTCGGAATAGCCTAGATGACAGCCATTCACCAGCGATGGAACTTAGCGGCACTACACAAACGACACGCGATCGATTCCACTTTCGCCACGTGGAAGAATTGACACTTGGGGTCGTTTGAATGGTTGATCTTATAAAACGTGGCAAGATTTGCAGGTTTCTGACTAAATCCAACGGAGGCGGCCTCAAATCATACCGCGCTATTAAGAACAGTCTCAGGGTACTATACTGAATTCTGCCTGTTGAGCTACGAGAGAGCTCTCCTTTGCATTATTTCTGGGCGATCGAGAGAGAGAGAGAGAGAGAGTGTGAGCGAGAGAACGTGGAAGGAATGCGATCATGTGCTGTCATTCACAAGCAAATGCAGTGCGCTAGATCACTGTAGTAAGGGGAAGATCACTGTAGTAAGGGGAAGTCATGATCCATGAGGTGATTGATTGGTATATGAGATATGTGGTGGCACAATATGGGCAGCTTGTGTAGTAAGTATCGAATTCGAGGCAGCAGCGGCTTTGCTACCTAGTTCCATGTATCCAGGGAGAGATTGAGAATAGAGCGATTGAGCTTGTGGGAACTGTAGATTCGTTTTCTCAATCACGTCTGATAGCATATTCTGCTGTGCATTGGACAGTGATAGTTCACTGAAAAAATAGTTGAGCGATATCTGTGTCTGGGTATGATGATCGTCTGAAGTAGATGATATTTGGCTGCCCAAACTTGTAGATTCATTTTCTCAATCACGTCTGATAGCATATTCTGCTGTGCATTGGACAGTGATAGTTCACTGAGAAACTAGTTGAGCGATATCTGTGTTTGGGTATGATGATTGTCTGAAGTAGATGATATTTGGCTGCTCAAACCTGCATTGTTCATTGCAGAGACGACTGATTGAAGATTACGTTGGATTTGTATCCAGTTTTCAGAGATGCAAAGAAGTGTTTCAGTATTGCAGCTATCTCTGTGGTTCTTAGCTCTCTCGGGGACTGCTATCCACAGCAATGCAGCACCAGTGTCACGTTCCTTGGCTAGGCGCCATCGGCATCTTCTACAGGCAGCAGCAGCTACTCCGGAACCAAATCCAAACCTCCGAGACGCCTACATTGCATTGCAAGCGTGGAAGAAAGCCATAACTAACGATCCCACCAATACTACAGCGAGTTGGATTGGTCCTGAGGTATGCAGCTATCGCGGAGTCTTCTGTTCTCCAGCGCTTGATGATCCCACCCAGATAGTGGTCAGTGGCATCGATCTCAACCATGCTCAGCTATCCGGCACGCTTCCTCATGAGCTGGGGTTTCTTTCCCACCTCGCGCTCTTCCATATCAACTCTAATTACTTCCGAGGGAGCATTCCATCTAGCTTCAGCAATCTCAAACTCCTATTCGAGCTCGATGTAAGCAATAATAGATTCTCTGGTCTGTTTCCTGAAGTTGTGCTCGATCTTCCCAGCCTGGCGTATTTGGACATCAGATTCAATGGCTTTCGTGGCAGTCTACCTCCTGACCTGTTTGAGAAACGCCTGGATGCTATCTTTGTCAACAGCAACCGGTTTCAGTGTGAGATCCCAGCTAACCTCGGCAGCTCTCCCGTGTCTGTGATGGTTCTAGCGAACAACATGTTTCAAGGAGTGATCCCTCTTACCATCTCCAACATGTCTCGCACTTTGAATGAGATTATCCTGCTGGGCAATATGTTCTCCGGATGCGTTCCTGATGAAGTTCGGTTTCTAGACCAGGTGACTGTGTTCGATGTCAGCTTCAATGAGCTGGGCGGAACTCTTCCAGAGTCCATAGCCAACATGATCAGCTTGGTTGATCTTGACGTGGGCGACAATCTTCTCACTGGAGCGGTTTCTGCGGGCATCTGTGACCTACCCAACCTCAGCAATCTGACGATCGCCAACAATTTCTTCACTGGAGAGAGCCCAGATTGCCTGAAGCTACAATCCAAGGGAATCGCTTTTAATGATCAAGGTAACTGCATTCCTAATGAGCCTTTGCAGCGGTCGCCTGATCAATGCAATGATTTTTTTTCAGAGGGAGTTTCGTGCTTTCCTACTCCATTCCCTCCTCCACAACCGGCCACTTCCTCACCTCCATCTTCAACTGCTGGCCAGTCTTCACCCCCTCCCATTCTATCGCCACCTCTATCATCCTCTCCTTCACCGCCATCTCCAACTGCTGGCCAGTCCTCATCACCTCCATCATCTCCTTCTTCAGGTCCATCTCCAGCTGTTGGCCAGTCTCCCTTTCACCCACCACCTCTAACATCGCCTTCCTCACCCTTGACTCCATCGCAACAGCCAGTTCCCGGTTCTGTAGCTCCATCTCCATCATCTCCTCCTCCAGCCTTATCTCCAACGGAGCATCCAAGTCCTCACCCTCTATCTTCTCCCCCTCTGTTACCATCTCCAGATCCATCCTCACCTCCAATGGAGCACCCTGACCCACATTCTCCACCTCTCGTCCTGTCATCTCCCCCACCTCCATCGTCTGCAGATAAGCCTGTCCCTCTTCTCCAGCCACCACCGCCCCTGCCTTTATTTGAATCACCTCCTCAATCCCCAGCAGGATCAACCCCTCTTCCTCCTCTGCTCCCTCCCCCTCCAAGCTTCTCTTCGTCTCCTCCTCCCTACGTTGCCTCACCAGCTCCAGAATACTCTTACCCACCTTGTGAATATACCTCTCCTCCACCTCCCTTCTATTCTCCTCCTCCACCCCCTTTGAATGCTCCACCTCCACCTCCATCCCAACCCAACTACTCTCCACCCCCTCCCACTTTTCCACCTCCCTCGTTTCCTCCACCCTCTTCCCTTCCTCCTTCCTCACCCACTGTCCAATCTCCTCCTCCAAAGCCCCCTGGCAGCCCTCCTCCACCACCCTATACTGCACCACCATCCACTTACTTTCCACCACCGCCTCCATCTCCTGTTGCATCCCATCCTCCTCCCTCTCCTTTTCAGCATCCTGTTCCCAGTTTGCAACCCCCCCCGCCTCCAAACTTTTCTTTTCCTCCACCAGCACTTCCCATTCCACTTTCTTACCCACCTCCCCTTGATAAACCCTCGCCCCCACCTTATACAATTCCTCCACCTTCGTCTCCAAGCCTTCCATGTGAACAACATTATCCTCCTCCCTCTCCACTCACACCTTCTCCATTGTTACCTCCTTTTGTATCTCCCCCTTCATACTATTGAAAAGACAAATTTTGGTCAGACTTCTACATCACTTTTGAGCCTTTCTGGTGCATGACAGAGCCATTGCTGAGAGTGTATTGCAAGTTGAGACATCGGCTTTTTTGAAAACACCGCAAAACTCATTATTTTGCTAAATGCTTGAACTTGCATCAAGCTGATCGTGGAGAGTATCAGTGCATCATCTTTTGTATGCATAGAAATAAACTTCATTCTTTTCATAGTAACAAAAGAAAACAGGACTGCAAGGTGTTGAGTAGCAAATATAAGAAAATTTGGTACACAGGACTGCAAAGAGTCTCTATTTATAGAATCAGGTGTTTTTAGAAATTTAATGTCTGGGGTATATGTAAGGCACAAATAGGGTTCTTTATCAGCAACCTTCATTGTGGTGGATTTTTCTGCATATTAAGTAGTTTACAGAAGGAAGAAGTCTTCATCTTCCTCAATCTATGTTGCAAATTCTTGAAAGGGAGAGGCATCAGTGCATCAATAATTGATGCTATCCTCGATGATTTATTCCTAGTCAATGTTTGATTTATAACCATGCAATGCTTTTGTCTTGATAAGGCAGCTCTATGTGTTGCAGGTTTTCCTGCATCTTTCTCAATTGATGTTTTGATAGTTTGAGATATCTCGTACATGTAAGTTTGCTCTCCTTTTTTTTCTAATTCCCATCTTAGAACATTTCCAGAGATTCATGCTATAAAGCGAGACAGAGAGAAATCACACTTTCACCTTCGGATGGATAACTGGATCAAACAATTGCTTCACTAATCAAAGAATCAAAATGATGTACAAGGGACGCTATAATGCTGTCGGCCTGGTGCTTCTATTTTGACCCCCCGTGTGCTGACAAAGAGCTAGATTCTTGCTTAAGAGAGGCTAGCTGCAAGGCTTAGCAAATTACTGTTTGTCACACAAATTAAATCAAGTTACAAAAGCCAGAATAATGTATATGTTTAGTTATAGTTCAGAAAAGGAAAATTTCCCAGCTAGCTTCACTCTTATGCTTTGCAAAATAGTCTGTTGTAGGAATATTGTTTGCTCCTCTAAAGTGAATAATAAATTGAAAACTTCATCTCTAATCAAATGTAAATGGCTTAATATAGGACATCTTCAGGACATGATCAACCACAAGTCCTCTTTGAAATGGCCTGGCCTCCTGTCTGGGCCTAAACATTAAAAGTCTAGCTAGAAAAATCAGCACAAAGATTGTGTACCTCAATGTCTTTAGTGCAGGACTAACTAGTCAATTCATTATTTTCCTTTTTGCTAAGGAAAAGTCTGAAAAGCTATGATGTACTTTTCCAAGGATGTGTGAAGTGATGTATATGATCCTTGGCTTGTACCAAGGTAGATGACATCCATGGCGGGGCCTCGCATCTTACGAGCACTTGGGGCTTTGGCCCCAGTGCATTTTGCACCACGTTTTATTTTTTATTTTTTATAAAATTAGCTGCTCGAACTCCATGTGTCAGGGCAACCAGAATTTAACCCATAAGCATTTTTATGAGACTACTGAAAGGGAATATATAGGCAATCTTTTCCATTACCTCACTTGTGTGCTTGGGCGTGGCGGTGTGCAGGTGTGCTTGGGCGTGGCGGTCCCTGGCGCCACCTGCACAGTGCATAGTGCTCGGTTTGCATGCCCAATGTTGCCCGGCGCCATGCTTGCAGCCTACTCGGTGCCCCACCTAGGCTGCTTGGCGCTTACCCGGTGGCTGCTTGGCGCCACCGCCGGGGTGCCCGGGAGTGCATGCACAATGGTGCTAGATTCATACCTATGAGCCTTATGGTCCTTGCATGCTCAATGTTGCAAGGCCCATAAGGGGCTATTTCCGTGCTCACCACCTCATTTGGGCACTGTGTGTCAGTCTATGCCATCTTTTCAGCTAAAAGAACATGTGAAAAATTTTAGATCATTAAGATCCAAAATGTGTCCTTTGATTTTTGGTTAGAAAGTTAACACAATATACAACATTGCCAATGTAAAAAAATTAACATCTACTTAGTGAAATATATGCAAACTCGGTAAAAACTTGATCAAACATCAAATATATGATAAAATGAATTTGATGTCCATACAATAACAATATCCTAATGTACAATAATAGTACCTTATTGTACTTTTCACATGTGGATCCAAAAATAATAAAAAATGGGCATTCTACACAAGATTGTAAGATATCATCAAGATAGTGCACAATTGGATAGATGAATCTAAGAAAACTCATGTATAAGCATTTCATCAAGATAGTGCACAATTGGATAGATGAATCCAAGAAAACTCATGTATAAGCATGAAATGAGAGAGAGAGAATATTATCAAGATAGTGCAGAAGTAAATAGATGAATCCAAAAGAACTCATGTATAAGCATGCAATGAGAGAGAGAGAGAGAGAGAGAGAGAGAGAGAGAGAGAGTCTCTTGCTCCACGAGTTTACATCCTTTTATAGCAAGTTCATGCATTGTTAATGAATTTTTGGGTTTTCTCCATAACAAAAACCCTATTAACAATATGATTAGATTCAATGCATTTAACATTTAAATTTGAATGTGTCCAAACTTGATCTCTTAACTTTTTCACACTTTTTAAAAGTGGTAATTCAAATACACTAAGATCCATTAACACGAATCCACAACAATGATAGAAACTTACTCTTCTCTCCCTCCCTTTCTCTCTCACAAAAAAATAACTTTCATAAAGTTTATCTCTAAGTCTACAATGCATATTGCTTAATATTGCCAATTAACCAAAATGAAGAAACTTGATTAATTTTTTACACCCTTTTTAACTAGTTTTGGCATAGTTTTAATTATACTACTTTGATCCAATTTTAGAATAACTTTCATGCTAAATTTAGATAATCTTTTTAATGTTCTAAAATAGTTATCATAATTGATATAAAAAATAGTGTTCACTCTGGATGATTCACTATTTCTTACATCAATTTTACACATCAAGATGTAACTAGAACATGAAGAATCAAATAGAATATAAATGATATGATTCTTCCATGTTTCAAACTTTGAATTCAATTTTACACATCAAGATGTAACTAGAACATGAAGAATCATATAGAATATAAATGATATGAATCCTCCATGTTTCAAACTTTAAATTCTCTAGAAAATTACAGCAACCAAACAATAAATGTCAGTGATAACCATTTGCTTGCTTATCTCCTTTACCTTTGTCCTTTCTTGATATGTTTTCACCATAAAATTCCATGAATGAGCCTCCATTGCCATCTTGTCACAATATATTATCAACACTTGATGACTTGGCCATGAATGAGTCACATAATAAAGCAAAACCAGCCAAGAATGCTAGTACAACATTAACATCAAAATGATGCAAATCAATGTAGCTAGTTTTATCATATCTTGGCAATTTGCACACATTCATATGAAATAGCTCAAACATGAAATAGAAGAAATAAAATAAATTTGAACAACATTTGCTTGTTGCTCCTTTTAACTTTATTTGAGTCTTCATACACCTGCAAAAACAGATCCAAAACATCTTTGCCAAATGACTCTCCTTACTAGTTTCAAATTGCCATTTTCTTTTTTGTGTTGTTTGGATCTTTGAACGCCTTGATTTTCAAATTCAAGATAACACAAAAATTCTTTTGTGCTTTTTGATTTAACCCTTTTGTAAATATATCAATTGCCATGTACTGCAAAAATTCAAACTTAACTCCTTGTTGAGTATTTTGCTCCTGATGTAGTGGTATTTAATCTCGATGTGCCTACTCTTAGAGTGAAATCTAGGACTGATCAATACCGCAATAGCACTTTGATAGTCGCATTGAATAATTGTTGGAGCCGTAAAAAACCCAACAATACACACATGTGAAGAAACCACAAATGTGTTAATGACCTTCCCTAAGCTTTGTGATAGCACATGAACCACATTTAGCGTGAAATCCACAATTTAATACTAGAATCCAAGGCTAGAACACAATTTATAACGCAAATAATCAAAAGTAACTACATTCCACACGTGTGAGAAAGTACAATGAGAATTTATTACTTGAGAAAAAGGCTCTACTCGAGTTAGAGAGAGAATCACATTACAAGCTTACAAAATCACAATCCAAATTGACATGAATTTGTTCCAATGCGTGATTCATCATTAAGAATAATGAATATTTTCACTTACATTTATAGGAAATGATGATAGCTCATGGTAGTACTAGCATGCAACTACTTTTGTCCACATCTAAAAGTCTAATCTATCAAAATAGTGACATATATCACTTTGCATGCATGTATATCCACCTATTTCTACCTACTTTGTACATGTGACAAATTTTACACTACTAATGTACAAATTCACTTGCATGTATTCATTCCAACTCTTGCATGTCTTGCATGTCACTTTGGACAATTAGGACTTTATGTATTTATGGTACCTCGAGTTTCTACTAGTCCAATTTTGGCCATTTCATTATCTAAATCTACATGCATGTCACATATGACAACTAGACATAATTGCATGTGATGTAGCTCGAGTTCCTACAAGACTAATTTCGATATCTACAAGTTGTAACATTACATGCAAGATGAAAATCTTCATCAAACCCAATAGTCAAGTTGGATGGCTTTTTTAATTTCACACTCTTCCTAAAAAGCTATCAAATTGACTTGAACATTTGAACTTGAAATACTGCAAGGTTGATCCAATGTTGATGAGGTAACTTTTTGTGTGGATTCTTTGTTTTGCATTTGAAGATCATTTAAAGAATCCATCATAACAACATCTTCACCATAACCATGATAAGACCTCTTTGATGGAAATCCCTTGTCAATTTCACCAAACTGCCACTATTTCAATATGCCTTATCCATGCTTGATGTTGATCTTGGAACTAAAAAGTTCATTTGCATGAACCAAAAAAAGTAGAAAACCGAGATTTCCATGCCTCACAATGATCACTAAGATCATAGAGATCAAGATCATAACTTGAACAAAATCATTGATTATTAAGATTAAACATACTAGCTTTGGAAGATCGCAAAATACATTTTGCAATATCTTCAATTAACGAGGGACTACGGGTTGTGTTATTGTCATGATGCAGGTTTCAGGATACTCTCCTACAACGATGCTAGTTGGGCATCTCTCAAGGACAGCTGTAAAAGCGTCTCAGGAGGATGCACCATCTCATCAGGTGTAGCAGTTCTCTAGGTCAGCAAGAAGCAGACCGTTGTAGCCCACTCATCCTACGAAGTAGAGTACGTTGCAGCAGCAAAGATGCCCAGCAAGATAATCTGACTAAG
This sequence comes from Diphasiastrum complanatum, assembly GCA_029204225.1. NCBI lineage: Eukaryota > Viridiplantae > Streptophyta > Lycopodiopsida > Lycopodiales > Lycopodiaceae > Diphasiastrum > Diphasiastrum complanatum. Next base: position 3,821,807 of record CM055111.1, on the reverse strand, counting down.
ACAGTTCTTGGATGAATTGGTTCAAATGAGGAACGAGCCCCTGGTCTTGCAAATGGACAACACCTCTACAATACACCTGACGTGTTCCATTCCAGAACGAAGCACATTGTGATCAAGTATCACTTGATCAAGAAATTGAAAAGAAGATGTTGCAGACCACCTTCATCGGAACGAAAGACATAGTTGGTGACATCTTCACCAAAGCCCTGGACAAAGGACTCTTTGAGAGACAGAGGAGCAGTCTCGGAATCATAAAGCTATCATGCTATGAGAGGGAGCTGAAGAAACAAAACGTTTTTAATTACAAAGCTTTGCTAGCTTTCAGCCCTCTGCCTGACAAAAATGTTCGTGAACACGAAAGTCAAGAGACACGAATCATGAAAGTTTCACGAATATCTGACGAGGAGACACGAACACGAAAGATTTGCGAACGAGAATCTTTTGCGGTCGAACACGAGAAAGTCAGACGAAGGAGACGAAACCAATGACCCGACACGAAAAACATTGCAAAAGACTTTCTGCCCTCATGCTCCAAAGAGTACCAACAAAGATCATGCAAGTACCCAGAAGTACAAATATCTGACCTGATGGGATGACATCAACAGATACACTATAGGTTGTGGCTAATTCACCACTCTTGTAATTTTCTGATTAGTTGTAGATGCTTAATCACTCTAATCTAAAAGATTACACAGAGCGACTATATACTTACTGGATGATACTTGATAGATATGATGTGCTAGACAGAAGAAGCAGTTTGATGCTAGTAAGAAATCAAGATGAAATACAGACAAGAAGTCCGTCTGCGTGCGAGACGGGTTCTGTGATCAGGATCCATAGAGATCCACAAGTCCGCTAGTAAGTGAGACATTCATTTGTGAGAGAACTGTATTTCTCTCACGCCAACGCACTACGCGGATCTGCATGCAGTGCTTGAAGAATCAAAGAAAAACAATAGATGATCTTGTAGCCATTGTGCACATGTCTTCTTTCATGTTGTATGACTTCGAATGAAAATGTTTCTGTTGTTATTTGTGTGTCTGATTCTCCCATTCAGTTTTTTAATTCCGCACATTGGTTGAATTTGTTGAATGCTGCATTAATTTATAAACGTAGATCAGTAGTATCTGACTACATTCTGGAGGACTGTAGGAGTGATTTAGCTACCAGTGTCCAGTGACCACATCTAAACTCCATCCGAGTCGCAAGAAAATCGCGGTTGCTTCGTTTTCGTGATAGTTTTGCAAAAGATTCGTGACAACCCATTGTTTTTCTCATCATTTTATATGTGTAGAATGTTGATTTTATTGTTGATCTTGCTTCCATACATGTGAAGGACAATAGGCTGCTGCTGTAGTATAGAAAAAAAAATGTATTACTGTATCTAAGTGGTTATGATCAGATCATTATGGATTGCTAAGTTCTAACATGCATAAAGTAGTGATTTCTATCTTCTAGCTATTTTTAGATGTGCATCCAAATTTGGCTAAGATCTTGTCGATCCATCAAGTATGTTTTGGATCTAATTTCTTGAAAATCTGTGTCCATGAGATTTATTGAGAGTTTGTAACCGTTATGTTGTTGGATTGGTAAGCATTTCTTATCTTTGTGATTTGCCAGGTTCCCTAGTGCTCGGGGGCTAGATCAGAGGAGATCTAGGATTGGATGGGTTGGTTTAGTCTACTACAATATTTTTCCTTTGTGTTCTTGGAGCTCTATCTGGATTGGGAGTCTTGGGAGATGTTTTAGGGTGTATGGCTGCTTGAAATGTCGAATACATTCACACTTCATGGTTCTCATAGACATCCCTTTTGATCTCTAATATAAGTAATATATTTTATACCATCATAAAACTTTGTTGTTCTTAGATGTACAACTAATCAAACAATTAGAAGGTCTTCAAGATTTATTTGGAGAGTCAAGCACTTGCATCATGGGCTTGTATCCTTCTTAATTCACCATGAATATATATATATATATATATATATATATATATATATATATATATATATATATATATATTTTCCATCAGTTTGATGAGACATTATTAAGATTTCTAGCAACAAGAATCAGCATTCAACAAAAGATTGTTGTACCTTTCAAGATAAATTTGGATCTCTTATTTCATAATTTGGAAAGTCTTTTTCTACATTCATATACATTTGATTAGATCTGATTCCAGTCCATTGAGTTTTGATTTATTTTTTATCAAGATTTGTCCAATTCTAGCATGATAGTAATTTAGTATCAAGTTTGGAAAGATTCAATTATGCTAGATCTATTTGCTCTAAACTTTGTCTCCTAAAATTAAAGTGAGTGCTAGGTGACATAAGATCAGCTCATAATCATATGTCTATCAAGGATCAAGGAGGATCAATTTTTCTCAACATGGCAAGTCAAGGTAGTTACAAGTTGAAAAGTCTTGATAGATTGATACAACTACTCCATATAAAAAGGAATGATCAAATTCTTGCTAATTATGAATGATATGATGGGTATTGTTTTAGGCGTGGAGGAAGAATCTTGAAAAATCTAACATGCTAACCAAACATGTGGACACACATGTGGAGGAAGAATCTTGAAAAATCTGACATGCTAACCAAACATGTGGACACACATGCTAATATTGCGGCCAAGTTAGAAGATGATGCACAATGGGTTCATGCCACATGTATGGCACATGTGTGAGTCTAAGTTGACTGTACGATTGAGTTAAAAGATGGTAGGAGGCCACACATCTAGATACATGTGCTAAACTAATGACCATGTTGAAACTTAACACGTGGCCATATCATGTGATGCCATGACACACGTGTGAAATTTTTACACTATTAAAGCCATATTTATGTTCACTTTGGATTTTTTTTTCAGTTGAAAGCATCTAGTCTGCCATATCGCCATGGCACATGCCATATAGAGAAAGGTGATTGAACCCATTCACTCACTTGTCATTGTGATATTGCAATAACATATTATGACCGCGTGTTGGAGCTATTGTCCTTTATCCAAAATCCTCCTCTCTCACGTCACAACAATATTTGGCCTTCTACTAACTCATAAAAAACATACGACAAGGTTATCTAGCTTTGTTGTTCCACCTCATGGGCCTCCTCTTCCACCGAGGGCTAGAGGAATAGGAAGAATAGGGATAACTCGAAGCATTAGAGGAGTTCCAAAATAAAAAGAAGACCCTTTGTAAATACTTTTATTATTTTTCTCTAGTTTCAACCATCACCTGGCCCAATCAAAATGCACAAATTTGAAATCTACATAACGTAGCTCAGATAAACTAAGAAATAAAAATACATTACAACAAACTTTGAAATTTGTGTCCGGGCAGCATGGACGTATCCCATTGGTTTGCTCTTCCTACCTGACACGATCTGCCTCGACGTCAATACCTCAAGTTAAATCTACTTAACTATATTGGTTAGTATAATGAAATTTGTTCACCAGACTAGTTACAGTTTTTAAAAAAATATATAGTATGCACAGTTACTAAAAATATAGTATGCATAGTAATTGTGTGGCATTCACATTAGATTAAATGTCATACAAAAAATTGAAATTAAATATCATATCAGAGAGATTTTTGTCACCCAAGCTTTGAAAATAGCAATGGCCTAGAGACCAAGATCTACAGTTGAGTCTGTGATTCTTTATAATGAGAAAGATGACACTGATAACTGGAAGCCAACAAAATATATGAAGGCTTCATGGGTGTTGTTGCATCCATCATCAAAGGACAATTTTCGACAGAAGAAAAGGGCAAAAATGACATACAAATCTTATTGAAAAGCAAAAATTCTAGAGGTTAAGACTGCTCTCGGAGGTCACTCGATATCATAATTTTTAGTACAACATGTACATATGCATTTAGAAATAAAAGTACAAGATATCAATCTTCATGATCATCGGAAATGTAACTGTAAGTATATTAAAACGCATGCACTCTACTGCAATCATAGGTGTTTTTTGATTCATGCTCTTCATATTACAATTTAAATTATTCAATTTTTTTTTCTTTCAGATTTATATCCATCATGCTTAAGTGAATGGGAGCAGCACAATCACTTGCAGGAATATTGGATGTGATTCACTCTGATGCTGAAAAGTTGCAATACAGAGGAAGAAGTCCAAAGGAACTTGTAGATAGTGGTATATATTTTTATAAATCTTCATATATACCACATACGGATAGCATTTAGAAGATCATTAAATGCTTCAGGTGTTAATCTTGCTCTAACTGGCGAGTTTTGCAAATTCTGCAAATACAAATCTCTAGATTTTCTATATGCTTCTAATCGTTGTGCACGCTCTAAACGTTCATGTTCAATAGTTGCTTGAGAATATGTTCTTGGCATGCATTACATGAGAAATATTCGTAGACGTAATACACTTAAAAATATTGCAAAAGATGAAATTCATCTCCCCGGCAACGGCGCCAAATTATGTGGTGGCCTAGTCGATATAGATTTTTATAAAATCAATGAATTAAGTAGTATAAAAGGTTTGATCGTTCCCCAAGAGAGAGAATAATCTCATCTTTTGTATGATAAATGTATGCGTGATGGTAAACGAACTAGAATGTGTAATATTCACAATGATTACTACATCGATATATCTGGTTATTCAAAAAAAGTTTGAGTAGATTGGCATCTAGGAACACCAATGATGAAATGATTTGGTCAAGGTCTGCGATTATAAAGATTACTTTATCTTTCAGGCTCTTCGGATACCAGGTAAGCAATTAGATCAGACAACAACTAGCAAATAGATTCATCAAACAAAATCGCATTGGCTAAAGATTCCTCTTAATCAAATACAGAGAATTAGTTCTTATCGTAGGAAGCAAACAAAATAGAGCATTAAACAAACTCATTATCTGAACACATAGTTGATTCAGAATTGAAATAAGTTCTGCTAAAGATTATGCTTAACAGCTTTAGCTAATTCCCTGCACACATTAGTTAGAATTGTTGCTTGTTGGCGACTCCTAAAAATCCGCGCTCTCAAGTTATAGAAACTTGCTCTTCTCCCTCTATTGATACTCAGAACTGTGCAAATGCATAAGTACAATGGCACAAAGTGTCGACCTTATAGGAACGATCATCTGTCTCAATGTCGTTTACCAACCGTAAAAATGTCGGTTGAGATCCGCTACTGCGTCTCTATAGAACGTCGCAAATTCTACTCGAAATGTGAATTTACAAAGTGCAAAGGCACTATAGCACATTTACATGTATAAAAATAAAAAAAAATTACAATATATAACAATAACTTGGATAATGTGGGATCATGAGGCTCCACAATTGGGATAGCCCCACACTTTGTCAAAGTCATTTCCTTAACATTTGAGGCACTTTGAAAAATGCAAAAAATGCGACACTGCATTTTTACTTGCAATTTTTGACAAGCAAAAAACATGACACTGCATTTTTACTCGGAATTTCTGATAGGCAAAAACTACAAAAAACGTGACACTATATTTTTACTTGTAATTTTTGACAGGCAAAAAATACGAAAAACATTGTATTTTTACGTGCAATTTTTGACAGTGTCATTTTAAGAGAAAATTGACTGTAGCAAAAAGACGACAGCGTTGGGTTTTGTAGTGAGAGAAAATTTTGACATTGTTTTCAAACTTTGTGTATTTCTGCAGACTATGTAATAACACTTGTAATTCTGCAGACTGTGTAAAACACAAAAAAATCTGCAAAACTGGATAAACAGTTGGATGAAGATTAAAAAACCGATTAGTCGATTAGTAGGAAGAAGAATAATCCAACACTCTCCCTTAATTTGAATCCATGAATGCCTTGACCTTTAAACTTAGTTCTGCACAAAAATTTCTGTGTGCATCCAAGCTTAATGCTTTAGTAAAAATATCTGCTGTCATATCTTGCGTTTGACAGTACTGCAATCTTACTTCTTTGTCGAGAACTTTGCTTCTGGCATAGTGATACTTCAGTTCAATGTGCTTACTTGTAGAATGAAATCTAGATTTGACTGACAAGGCAATGGCACTTTGATTATCACAAAATAATAATGTCAGAGCATATTTGTTAAAATATTACTTCCAACTTGTTGTACCTTGTAGATCTCAAGTTATTTGAGCTTGATAGGATCTCACACGTGTGGAGTCTATTCCCACGTGTGAAAGAATGTACACAAGTCATTTTTATAAAGTTAGATTGATTTTAGCTTGATCTACACTAGTGTGACTTTTGAGCAGAATCTTGAAAATGGTCAAATTGGTCAAACTTCGTGTAAATATATTGGACTTCCATGTGAATGAGTTATTACTCATACATGTCAAGATATCATTCACACGTGTGGATAAGCTTCTAGAAGATAAGATAGGAAGATTCCATTAGATCCTTCCTATAAATGTGGAAGACTAGCTTTTTGTTTTCTAGCCAAAGGGAATAATCAACTTTGGGAAATGAGCACATATGGCTCCCATTGGTGAATCTGGATGACTAGGCACTCTTCACATGTGTGAAGGCCTGCTGGACAGTACACAACTCATGGATGTACTTGATCTATAAAGGGATCAACCAAATCAATAACAAGTTGATGTGAGATTGGCAAATTCTAGTTTTGTTGAGATTTCCACATTTGTCTTGAGTTTTGATGAATGAAATGCATTTGTAAGTTAATGTACTTTACTCTCTGTAAACAGGCCATACATGTATTGTTCTCCACACATGTGAGGCCGCCCATCCATGTGTTTGATCATTTGATCCATTGATCTTGCTTAAATCATAGTGTAAAGCATCTAGATCAAGATCTAACATCTAGAACTTGATAGATCTTTGGATTAAGCAATCAATAACTCTTTATGATTGATAGTAAAATCAATGTTTGTCCTTTTTCTCTGAAAATTGACATGGTATCATAGCCAAGTCTAAGAGTGATCTAAATGATTAATAGTACTTGAGAAATCATTGACAATTTGTTGTTTCTAAGTTCTAATTGAGAGGGCAAGTTCAAAGAGAGAAGTAACATCATTGTTTTTGGTCAAGATCAATTTGTGGGCTGCTGAAGTACTGTCCACACGTGTGAAACCGTACAGAAACCTTCAAATCAACTTCCGTTAGTGTTTTTGATCCAAAAAAGTGCGTACTAGTCCAAAATTCAAGGTTTTTAGTGCATTGTCTAGATCTAGGTTCAATCTATTGAATTGTAATGATCAAATAGTGATTTGAGTCATTGAAGCAATTCATTTTGAAGCATTAGATCAGATCTTAAAGGCTTATTTGTTCAGATCTTAAGTGTGTGTGAAATATCAAACCAAATTGAACTAGAATCAGTTTCTTGAGGAGTGAATTGCTAGGATATTTGTAGTTGATCTATTATACCATCATCCAAGATGAACTAGGATTGATTGGGCCAAGATTAGAAGCCTCTTGAAAGCTAGAAATCTATCTTAGATCACACCTTATCAAGAGATCTTTGTGTATCTCATAGGCTTCATTCAAAATGTCATCCATGGGTGGATATATGTTAGAATCTAGTGAGAAACTAACTTCCACAAACTATTCCATTTGGAAAGTAAGAATGGAATCACTATTAGTGGTTTTTTATCTCTTTGTTATTGTCTTAGGAGTTGAGGAAGAGCCTCAAGCTCCCCAAGAACAACTAAAATACAAGAAGAGGGTTAGATTAGCCCTACATTGCTTGAAGTTAAATGTAAGCAATGACCTCTTGAAGGAGGTGCCTTCTTGTACCACATCAAAAGAGGTTTGGGATTCACTAAAGAACATCTCTGAATCCAACAACACTTCAAGAGTGCTTATGCTAAGAAACTTGATCTTGCAAAGCATGAGGGGAAGTGGAGAAAATGGACAAGAGTATGTCCTAAGGATAAAATCCTTGAACATAGAATTGGGATCTATAGGAGAAAAGATCCAAGATAATGAACTAGTACAAGTAATTTTGAATGGATTAGGAGATGATTTCTCTAATCTAGTTCAATCTTTTGCTATTCAAGACCAACTTCCATCAATTGAAAAATTGCATAATGTTCTTGTGGCTGAGGAGAGTAGGATTCTACACCTCAAAACAAGAATGGGGTCCTCCTTACTACATAATGGTGATGAGAAAGCAAACTTCACATCTAAAGGCAAGAATAAGTCTCATCCTTTCAAGAAGATCCAAGGCAAGGAGGCCGAGGCAAAGGATGGAGCATCTACCTCCAAAGGGAAGCAAAAGAACAAAGCAAAGTTGAAGTGTTTCTTTTGTGGGAAGAAAGGACACTTTGCTTCCAAATGCTATAAGAAGAAGAATGCACAAGGGAATGAAGATCAAGGCAATCTTGCACAAAGGGAGGAGGAAGAGGATGGCTTCAACACATCCTTGATGGTAGCATCTACACCAACATCAAGCCAAGAGACATGGTGGATTGATAGTGGGGCTAGTTCCCACATGTCATTCAACTAGCATTATTTCTCTTATCTACTTTCTTGTAATGATTCTAAGAAATCAATCTACACTGCTAGTGATCAAGAATGCAAGATAGATGGCATAGGATCTATTCCATTATGCTTAGGATCATCTAAAAGGACAGAACGTGATAGTGTTTTGTATGTTTCATTCATTACAAAAAAATTGCTTAGTGTTGGTCAATTAATGGACAATAGACTAGATGTACATTTCAATAATGGAGTTTGTTCCATCTTGAAAAATGATAAGTGCATAGCTAGTGGCATTAAGCAAGGAAGGCTTTTCAAATTGGATGCTAATATGGCTATTGAAAGTGTTAAACTTTGTTCTAAACACCCATTTGTTGTCAATGGGTTTCTTTCCAAGTGGTAGATCAACCAACTCCCATGTATTATGCCTGTGGATGGATTCTATCTCCTCTTCCATTGCCCTTTGCCACTCTTTGTGATCTTTTGCCTCATCAAAGGTTGATGGCTCTTGACACTTCAAAATGTCACTCATTAGGGCATAGTTCACATGATAAAGATCGGGAGACTTCCTTTCCTGCGTTGATCTTCTCACTTCTCCTTGTGTGCTAGATCCTGGTTGATTTAGCTTTGCGTCCTTCATGATCTTCTCATACCATTTTGGTATCTTAGATTTGGGTCATACACTACGCGGAGAGAGTGTATCCCAAGGAGTGTCCAAGTAATGTCTCTTATTTCCAACCTGTTTTTGATGATTCGATCGCAAAAAATCCACTTGGATCCGATTTTACAGTTGCATTTGGCCCTCTACAAACCACCTTGAACCATTTCACATCAAATAAAAAATAGTGTCCACTTCCACCAAATGACACGTCATAAATATTTTGTATAGTTCCTATGTATTCTATGTCTTCTGAGATGGGATTCCAATCTCGTGTATTGCTTTGACTTTCTTGTTGGAAAGATGCTATTACACCACAATCGTGTGTGCGTCTCTTGTTATCAATCCTTTCAACACGAAAGTGGAAACCAAAAGCCCATATAGCATTATACATTTTGCACTGCCACATGACAAACATGAATCTCATAAATAATCACTGTGAATGAACATGGTGTTTCAAAATGATTAAACAAATATTGTTATAAATAGGAATGTTCTAATAATAAAGTATCTAAAGAATAATACCTTCCATTCGCATCCTCTTGCAAAGTCCCATTCTGCGTTTGATATTTTTTGTCCCTCTTTTGTTTCTTTTTGTAGTGTGTCATGCATCCACTCTATAGTGCATTGCTTGGGCAATGGCTCAAGATCATGTGAACTTGTGGCCATGTGTCTATCCCTATTCTGTCGTTGGCGCTTTCTAGACAAGGCCCTCTCTTTTTACTATTCTTCATATATAGGTCTAACCATTTATCCATAACTCCACAATTATAAAGCATGAATGTAGAAATTTTTTCTCGTTGAAAGGGTGCCAACCTATGGACCTTTCCCATCCCTTGAGGTTTTTCACTAGTTACCTCTTCGGCTTTCTCATCATGCCACCATAGTGGAGCAGATGGATGTGGTTGGTGCAAAATTTTAGTAACATAAAAGAGAGATTCATGTACTAACCATCCCACTGACATGCTACCTTTAGGCCTTGCCTTTTGATGCACAAAATCTTTTAAGACTTTCATGTATCTTTCCATAAAAAACATCCACCTAAAAAGTCACAAATGGTTAAAAATAAGTGTCTTATTTAATGAGTTCATGTATCAACTGATTTAGTTTAAATACACATGCAAAAGAAAATTTATGCACTTATACCTAGTGTGCACTTTGGACCAGCAATAGAAACTTCTTCAACCAAGTGCACCAATAAATGCACTTGTGAGTCCATGATGGAAGTCGGAAAATATCTCTCAAACATGCACACAATCTCCACCATATCCTCATGTCTCTTGCAAAGATCCAGGTCACGGATTTCTTTTGAACACATCCATTTGCAACATATTCAATCCATTTTATGTCTTATTGAATTTCTAGTCAATAAATACAAAATAAAAAAATGCACCAAGTACATGTAAATACCTGACAATGATTAATAGTTTGTATATGGTCTCACAAATATCTTTTGACAAGCACTCACAAATTGACAATGGATAGATGAATTGAATCATCTTTAGCCAATCATGAGATTTGAGACCTTGCAACTTTCCATTCATTGTGAATGATGACTGTATAGAATGGGCAAAACCAGTTGGTGTTCTAATGTCATGAATAATGGAGCGCACATGGTTAAGCTCCTCCTTAGTGAATGTCCAAGGAATTTTTGGAGTATGATCTTCACCATCCTTTATCCAATATTCTTTTTTGGTGTTTGATTCTTTTAGATCGTGCCTTGCAGCATTTCACCAATCAAGTGTTTCCAAAAATAGAGTCACCCTTTAAATATGTGCATAGGATCAAGTAGGTGATTAATCAAAAGGTTATTCCAATATTCCAAACGATGAAATATAGATAATCTTTTTATACCATCGATTGGCTTTGCTTGAGATTCCTCCCATAGTTTTGCCAATCTTCCACAGACATTCTCTTTGGAGGCATCTCTCTCTCAACTCTTCCTCCAAAATCTCTTCTATAAGTGTCTCTGAATGGATGGCCTTCATGCAAGTATTTATGATGATTTTCATAAACCACTTTTTTGAGACTATAAAAGTATCTCCTCACAAGATTTGGCCAGCACAAAAAACAAACAATTTTTTCCAGCCGTTTGGAAGCTTGTCCAACAAATGGATACTATCAATCACTATTAAGAAAAGTATATGTCAAAGAATAATTATAGCCATTGTAGTATATCATGTAAATGTCAAGAATTACTAGTTGTATGTAACTGTAAACAAACTCCTATGTACACAAGATATACATTGTTTGAATGATTTTCTAAACATTCACCTAATCTTGGATAGTCATGCATTGTCCACATTACAATGGCATGTAGTGTAAACTCCCTCTCATGTAAGGGGCACGAAATGTCATATGCTTTTATCCCCTTCCACAAATCTTCCAACTCATCAATAAGCGGCTCAAGATACACATTCATGTTCTTAACCTTGCGTTGGCCAAGAATTAGAAGTGCCAACATAATGTGTCCCTTTTTTTGTACTCAACCAAGGAGGAATATTATAATTTACCAAGAAAACAAGCCAAATGGACCACGTAGTTGTTCGTACACCAAAGGGGTTCACACCATCTGTTGCAAGACCAAATCTCACATTTCTTGACTCATTGGCAAAGCTTGGATACTCTTTGTTGATGTGTTTCCATGCAGGTGAATCTGAAGGTACCCTCATCATCCCATCCGTAGAGGTATGGTGTGCATGCCAGTCCATAAGTTGTGCAAGAGATTTACAACGAAATAAACCTAATAGATCTAGTGGCATAGACCATTACAGAAGTGCCCTTTACATTTCTAGTAAAATATTCTACTTTTCCATTGGTGCATTCTTCAAAATCACAATTCGTCAAAAGAGGGTGGCCAACTATTTTACCTGTTGTTGCGATCATGAGATGAATCGCTATCTGATGATGATGACATCGTCGATGACATATACACACTGTAGCCAGCTACTCTATACCACATCATAAGTAATCAGTATGAGACCGTATGTACTGAACAAATATAATAAAATTTGTTAAAGACATGCCAACATCTAATCCATGTATATTCTAGTTGTGCTTAATGTAAATCTAATATTCTAGTAACATTGCTATTAAGAAAATTGCTTGGGTGGGGCAACACATGACAAGCAATCAAAATGAGATTCATACTGACAAATGCTAGACATCAATAGATAGTGCACGTAGGCCTATCTCAACTAATTTAAAGACCACACTGGCAGTCAATGTTCAAAGCTTTTAGTTTGAACTCTTGTCCAAGATGAGTGATGATCTCACTCAATCTTTCTTTCAAGATGGAATGATCAAAATCAAACAATCAGTCATATACTCAATTGATTCATTGCCCACTCAATCACTCATTTGATTAATTAATACTTGGCTCGAGCTAGTTAGGGATAAATCTCTTTGGATTGGCGTAGTGTGCCATGGTATCTCATGATGAGCAATATGCATTCGCTCTTTCTATCTATGGTTGCTTTGTATGCAAGATGATGTTCCTCGAATCGAAAAGAAAAGACGAGAAATTGGACAATGTCAATCAATCATATACTAGACATCACACCATTGATCAACATCTTTATTACAATGCTAAATGATATTTCAACTAATTACTATGATTTCATATAAGGTTATATAGGTCACACACCAACAATTAAAAAGATATATCATATAGGTCACATATCACTAAGGTCCTCAATATAACATAAATGCTTTTGATCATGAATCTAAATGACCCCATGCAACCATTTAAGAGGCCACGTGACAAAAGCAAAATTTTCCTATTTGACCATATAATTATGTCATCAATTATATCAAATCTATGACACCTAGATTATTAATAAACTTAATGTTTTATGACATCACCGATTTGACATAATATTATGTCATAAAATCTTAAAAGAATTGTCAAATTACTTGTTTAATAATAATATGTACTATTTCTTATCTCATGATTTTGTCTTGTATACCAATCTCAAGAAAAATAAAATTTATAACAATATAAAACTAGTTTTAACAATTAAATATTACCATATTGATCTTTGAATTGATTTTTTTATGTTCCGTCATATTAAATTTTTTTTTTTTATGTAAAATCCTACAATAAAATATTCTCATAAAATCTAGAAAAGACTATGAGAATATTGAATGACATTTAAAGAATGCAAGCCCATGTGCCCTCTCACGTGTGAAGAGAGGGAAAAAAAACCGTGTGGAACATCCATGTGTGGATATCGCGTGAATAACTACTGCGTGGATAAAGCACCCAAAACTTGAAGAATGCCAATAAAACAGCAATTCCGTGAGCATTCTTGCTCCTCTTCTTTTGCTCTCAAGTTTTATTTAATCCCCAAAAGTATGAACAACAACGTAGGGCCGCCGCCTAGAAGCTCTTAAAACATGGCCAAAGTCACTCGGGATCGGGAGGAAGGGGCAATCTAGAGGCCCAATTTGTAAGTGCAAATTTTTTTACTATGATTCTATTTTTGTAATGAGATTGTTACTGTTTTTTTATTGCTAAACTATATTGCTAAACTATGTTTTTTTTGTTGAATGTAGCTTAGCGATTTTGGAAGACACATGACCGCCGCGGAGTACAAACAAGGTTACGATCATGGATATGCCGACCTTAAGGCTTTTATGGAATCCCATGGATTGTTTTCAATCATAAACTCTTAATCTTTATTGTTTTGTGATTGTTTACTTTGTGTTTTACAAGTAAGTTTAATTTCAATTTAATTGAATCTTTGATTCTATTTTGTAGAGAGGCTCAGGAAAAAGTGTTTGTGATGTGGAAAAAAATGTGGAAATTTTTGAGGAGAAAAATGTGGAAGAGAACGTGAATGAGAGCGAAGAGGAGTTTGAAAATGTGGACACCAACGTACACCTACAAGACGAACAAGGTGAGGAGGGAGGAAGTGATGATGAGTAGAGTTTTTAGATTAAATGTAAGGCCTTGTAAAAGGCAATGTAGGAAGGAGAATTTATTCTCTCATCAATGTACTTTTTTTTTAAATCAATTAAAATAATGTTTTGGCACCACATCATTCTTGCAAAAATTTTGAATGCATATATTTTTAATTCATGAATGCAAATGTATAGTCTATTGAATGCACATCTATTGAATGCAAATGTATCTATTGATGTATTCAATGCAATGTATAGTCTATTTAATGCACATCTATGGAATGCAAATGTATCTATTGATGAATTCAATGCAATGTATCTATTTTAGCACATGATTTGCATGCTAGAATGCACAATAGAAAGTATCGGAAAGCACAGTGAAAAGTAATGGAAACCACAATACAATACATCAATAGATAACACATTAAGTTATCAACTAATTATCAAATGAATCAAAATAAATGTGAATTTACCTTTACTATTGTATCTCCATTGTTTTGCAATCTTTGCTTTTCCTTTTGCATGCACTTGATCTTTCAATCCTTTGCAATGAAAGCTCATTTTTCATTTTTCATATCCAAGCCTACATCACAAACAAAGAAGATCTTAAAACTTATGATCACAAAACACATACTATTAACATCCATCAATGAAATAAAAACCCTAAACACTATCAATCTTCTCACTCACATTGATCCCCATCTCATCCTCACTCCCATCTATACTCTCTTTTTCTCCTCAAGAGGCTAGTCTTCTCAAGGGAGGTGAATAGTTAAAGGAAACCTACTTACGGATCTTAATGATCGCTCCATGGTTTTCTTAGAGAGAGAGAGAGAGAGAGAGAGAGAGAGAGAGAGAGAGAGAGAGAGAGAGAGAGAGAGAGAGAGAGAGAGAGAGAGAGCAACATGTAAAGGCATCTATTGATGGTGATGAAGCATCCTTTGAGGACATCACTTCATATAGAAGGCTTATAGGCTCCTTGATTTATTTAACTATAACTAGACTTGATCTTAGTTATAGTATTAGAAAGTTGAAGCCAATTCATGCAAAGTTCTCTACTTTCACATTGGAAGATGGCCAAAAGAGTTCTCAAATATATCTCTTCTACTAAGAATTTTGGCATACTGTATAGAGGGACTAATCTTGGCTTAAGAGCCTATAGTGACTTGGATTTCGCAGGTGACAAAGTGGATAGGAAGTCAATAAGTGCTTTTGCCACCTTTCATCTAGAGGTCACCATCAAAAGGTGGCTCACTCTAAATTATTTAACGGGGGTCTACATCTATTTACAAAGCCTAGAAAGTATTACTAGCTCCTACATGGTCGTTCCTTCTCTGGGATACACCATGTAGGCTCACATAGATAATTCATTGTCATCCTAGCTAGTAATTTCTTGGCTCTCATGCTCGGCTCTCAGCTTCTTCTGCTCTCTTCCTTCTAAGACCTCCTCGGTCATGGGTGAGAGATACTCTGTGTCTTCAGCTTGGCTCGGCATCTGGGGATTCTCTGAAATCCACTAACATTATCTGCCCCTAATCTGTTGCAGGACCCACTACAACACAGGTGATGTCATTCCGCTCGGCACTTGGAAAAGCATGGATCTTCGTTCACTTCCGTAAAACCAAGTGCTTATTATCCGCAAAACTGTTTCTAAAAAAGGAAGGTCTCTCAATGGCCACTACATTTCAGCCCTCTTGAGAACCTCTTGCGAGTCCTGCTCGCCTCGCCATCTTGTCGTTTGTTTTCGCTCGCTCATTTTTTGCTCCAGGGCTTCAAATACTTGGAATTCGAGCTTACTTTCGAAGTTAATGGCCCCAGGTACTCTCTTATCTTTTCAATAAAGCCCATTTCCTGCCAATCTTCCACCATGGTCACATATTGTGATGACATGAAGGCCGCTATGTAGTATACTCGGGCCATCATCTCATGGTCTTCTTCTGACTGGAGGGCTACATTGGGATTGATCTTGATTGGATTTAAGCCTTGATCCCAAAAACAATCTTGCTGCATCAGAAGGCCATAGATCGGTAGTATTCGACACTTTCTTGCACACATTGATCGGCACTTGTTTTGTATTTGTGCCCGAAATCAAGTAACTACAGCCTCAGATCATCCGAACAGATTCTCTCTAGAATTTCCGAAATCACTAGCCAGTTCACCAACTCCACCCATGGCTTTTCTGTCGGCCATGGATTTCTGCATTTGAGCGGCATGTAAAATGGATCCACTCACTTCCATGCCGGTGCCTTTAGGTATTCTTGGAGTCGCCTACTATCCTTTAGGACCTTATTACGCCACTTTGGTTGCAATTGTAATGCCGCGATGATCTCGACCCTAGTGGAATATTGGCTTTGATCTATCTCATCTTTGTCTCCTCTCATGTTGAGAGGGTATTTCCTTTTGAATCTTTTTGATTCTCTGGTATCTGCCATTTTGCCCATGGTCCTAGTAGGAGAAGCTGTCCTACGCGGTTGTGGTGGCTTTGCCAAGTAATCATCCAGGGCCTTGGTGATAGATTTTTGTCCTTGGCCCGCTCGCTTGTTGACGGCTCAGCTGCGCCTGTGTCTTGCCTGGGTGAAAATCTTCTTGTTTCTGGTTGATCTGCCAGGAAGTCATCATTACCCCCAATGTCAGGGTTAGTTTCTGGAAGGTCAGGGATGGAGTGATCTGGAGAGTGATGCGGGAACGACAGGCTTAGGAGGAGGTGGGTTTAACAAGTTATACGTCGCATCGGGGGAGTGGAGTTGTTGAAGGAACTCGTCCTGTTGGGCTTTATAAGTGTCAATTGGACCTTTTGATGGGCCCATTATTTTGCTAGGAGGTGGTGGAGAGAGGGAAGATGAAAAAATAGGGTAAGTTGGAATGAATGTTTCGAAAAAATTAAAAGAAGAGTAGGAGGAGGGGTTAAAAGTGGGAGGGGGTTAGGAAAAAAATCTGGAAGCAGCTTTAGCTCTCTGGCTACCCGATCCTGAGCTACCATTTGATCGTCGGGTTTGCTCATCCTGATTTCCTGCTCCATCATTCCCATCATCATCCCGTGGTTTCTTCGAATGAGCACCTGCTTGGGCCTTGCATGCTGTGTCCCACAATTGGTTCACCTTGTCCAAGACTTGCTACAAGGCCTTCGTTGTGTCTTCTAGCTGCTTCTAGGACTCTAGGATGATCTTCTCTTGCTTGGCCACAATATTTTCAAAATTCTTTTTCTCAGCCTCCCGTTCTTGGATCAGCCGTACGTACTTTTTCATCCGGATGGTTGAGGCCTGTGGGTCCTGGAATTGTATAACCTCGGGCTTAACTAGGGGGCATCAACTATCATTGCACCTGACGATCCGTCTCGTACTTGGGTCGATTTGGACCATCTGGTGCCTCAGTTGCTGCTGGACCTCTTCCAAAGTGGTCTTTTGTCTGGCCATCATAGATCTGATTTGCTCTGTCTCTTTTTTTTCCTCTTTGGCCAGCCTTTGATGTTGCACAATTTCTTGGTCCTGGAACTGAACCTTGTTCTCGAGCATTTGATATTGGCTTACCAACCAATGCATATGGTAGTTCGCTTTGGATAGGCCGATCATTGAGCATTTGGCTGCTTCAGAGAGCTTCTCAGAGTTAGTGAGGATTGGGTATTGAGGATGGTGAGGCTAAACCAAAAAATAGACGTTGTGTCAGAACTGAAGATGGAGGTGGAGGGAGTGGAAATGATGTTAGTAGCAATGGTGGTTATTGTGGTGGTGGTGGTGGTGGTTATTGGAGGGGTTAGACTTCTTCCTGACTAATCCACCTTCTCTGGCTCATCATCGCTTATTTCCATCAGGTCCATAGCATCAAAATATTGCAACGTGTCCAATGTGTGAACTTGCTGGGCCTGTGGTTGTTGATCTTGTGGTTTCTTGGCTGCTTCTATGTCCTAGGGACTGGACATCCCCACTCCTCCCGCCCCCCAAAAAGTTGCATGTGGTAATGTTGGTGGCATTGGTGTGGTAACCGATGTGGGTGGGGTGGTGACCTTGTCTGGTTGAGCAGCGACTTGTGATGTTGTCGTATTTGGTGCTACTGTAGATGTCATTGCTCCATCACCCCCGTCGATGATGTGTGAGGGTGATGAGTGCTGGAAGTAGAACCATCTGACGCTGTTCCCGCTGGTAATTTCCTCCTAGCCTATAGCTTCATTTGTATTCTTTGTTGTCTTGTGTCTGGCAATTGGGCCTTGGAGGTATCGGCCTCTTGAGCTCCTGAGGATGCTGCTGCTTGTGGGTCTAGCTGTGGGCTTTTTTGCTTCTATACCAGTGGAAAAATACTGGTGTTGACTCTTTTGGGTTGGAGTCCCGATGGTGAAGTAGATCTTGAGCGCAAACACTTGGACGGTTTGGCCCCAATCGGGATGTCCCATGCCTTGTCTGCAATCTGCAGGTGTTGTTAAATCTTTGGCCCATTCTGTACTTGTTGGAGTGTGATATCTGTCAGGGGATAGCCGAGAACAGTTACAGGCTGCTTGTTTTTTAGACACTCATGAAGGTAGTTTGAAGCAAACTGTGCCCAATCATAGAGGTTCAGAGCATGCAGTCGTGAATCTGCCATCATGTGGAATAGGGACATGGATACCCTCAGTACTTTTGTCTTTGGTCGTTGCATGCAACTGGTGAGATATGCACATGTCGCTTGCAGCTGCTGATCATTGATGGCTTCAACTCTGTACCCATCTTTATTCTTCCACTTGGCCACTGAGGGATCGATGTACTTGAAATATGTTGTCTGCTCTATCTTCTGGAGTGTCCTTGAGATAACATTTGGGCCTCGAGGGAATCCAAAAGGTTGCAAGTCGGCTGCCACAAAAGATACGTTATAAACATAGTTCCTGATAGGGGGAACTATGAGTTGGCATGACCTTGCCATTGCATTATAGTTGGCATATGCCATATGTACCAAGTACGGGCTTTGATATCCCGTCAAGATAGGGATATGAAATTCAATTGCCTTGAAGAACAACTCTGCCTACTGGTACCAGATCTGCATCTTTGTAAGATCTAACTTGTACAATTGGATGTCGAGCTTACTTGCCTCGGGGTCTTCAAAACTGGAACTGGGGTTGGATGACATGGTGAAAAAATGGAAGGAACAAGGTTTGGAAAAACTGTGTGGGTTGAGATTTCAGACAGGGTTAAGGGGCGTCGGTTGAGATTTGATGGACTAGTGTCGGTTGAGATTTGATGGACTGGCGTCGGTCGAGATTTGAGAGAGGGACACCGGTCGAGATTTGAGAGATGGCTTCGGTTGAGATTTGAGAGAGGGATGTCGGTCGAGATTTGAGAGATGGCTTCAGTTGAGATTTGAGAGAGGGACGTCGGTCAAGATGGAAGGTGAAAGTGGCTGTGTAGAAGAGATTGGAAGATGTGTTTGGAGCAAGGTATGGTGCGGGAAGAGAGGGTCTGTGAAAGATGGATGTTGGGAAAATAAGGATGGAAGGTAAAGTGTTGTAAAGTGGATGTGTGTTTGCAAGGAGAAATTGGAAGTATGTCATGGAATAAAGGATTGGGACGGAATGTGGTTGGGTAAGAAGATGGGAGGTAGAAGTTCGGAAAACGGAAAAGGTGAGGATGTTGGGAGGATGGAGATGTGTGGAAATGAATGTATGGAGGTTGGAAATGAACTGGATATAAACACAGGTTGTGTGATGTTGTTGATAGTATAATCAATAGTGTAATAGGAGCTCGGTGGATGCTCGTGTGATACTACCCCTCAGCATGTGAAAAACTGCAAGATGATGTGTTGTCTGCTGGCGATGTTAGGTTTGAAGGTGTTTGGTGATGGCGCTCTCAATGGTATGCAAACGAGGATGGTTGATAGTCGGTGGAGATGGTGTGGAGACGATGACACAAGTACTGAACAACAAAGCGCCAGGATCAGACATAGTAACAAGGAAATCGCCAGTAGATCGTCGCAAAAAATGCCAGAATTCGCACTTCACTGAGTTGCGAATGGCGTCGAGGTGGTGGCATTTATGGGCGGCATCGTCTAGTTTCGATCAAGATGGGATGTGTCGTCCGTTAAATTTTGAATTTGGAACCTCCGGTCAAGATTTAATGTGTACTTCGGTCGAGTTTTAATAGTATGTGCCGGTCGAGTTCGAAGAGGTCGCTCCGGTTGAATTTTGATAGAAGCGCTCCGGTTGAGATTTGATAGGTTCTTCAATCAAGATTTGAGTAATACCTCGGTCAAGATCTGATGAGTGCGTCGGTTGAGATCTGACAAGTGCTTCGGTTGAGATCTGACAGGTGCTTTGGTTGAGATCTGACAGGTGCTTCGGTTGAGATCTTACAGGTGCTTTGATTGAGATCTGACAGGTGCTTCGATTGAGATTTGATAGGTGCTTTGGTTGAGATCTGACAGGTGTGCATTGGTTGAGATTCAACTATACGCTTCGGTCAAGATTCAACTGGACGCTTCAGTCGAGATCTAACAGAAAACTCGTCAGTTGAGATTTGATAGAAAACCCGTCAGTTGAGATTTGACAGGAGTCTTGTATGGAGCTGTGTGATGCAAGTGATCAACTTCAAGGGGGAAAATATGACTGTGGCTCAGAGTAGAAGTTCTTATGGAAAAGAAATATCTCAATAAATGAGTGTATGCGTAATTGGGAATATTGAGATATCAGATAGACAGAAATGAGGTGGAAAATGAGTGTCATAACCTTTTCATATGGTGTAGCCTATCATTTGTTGACCTAGGACATTGATGACAAATGGGTATTTACATAAAAAGAAAATTGCATAGAAAGTAAATAAGTACAGGTATGAATTATAAACAAGAAATGGGATTAAAAATGGGCATGCAAAACAAGAATAACAAACAAGGAAATAAGAAAATAAACTAATAAAAAGAATAAAACACTTAAAAAAATGTAAAATATATATTAGAGAAAAGGTGTTAAATTGGGTCAACAAAAAATAACTCTTCGTAATACCGTCGTAGATGACCACCGTTGGCGACAATGTCTAGGAGTATTCCGTCAAGTGTTTGCAACTGGACTACACCATTAGGAAAGATTTTATTAATAACATATGGTCCCTCACTTCAGAATTTCAATTTGTCAGGGTGCTTATTTGATGTATAGAGAAGCACCTGGTCACCTAAGTGTAGATCTTTATTTTGTAAGTGACGGTCATGCCAGGCCTTTTGGCATCGTTTGTTAACCAATTGTGCATGGTAAGATATAAGTCTTGTCTCGGATAACTGGGCTAACATAAATAGCCTGGTTTTGACTTGTTGTTCAATTGTAGCTTTTTCACATAGATCTTTAGAAAAAGCTTCCATGACTCTTAGCGAAGGGACTAAGAATTCTACGGGCATTAGCGCCTCTTGACCATATACTAAGTGGAAAGGGATAACCCACCCAGTGGCTTTCTTTGGGGTGGTGCGATAAGCCCAGATAGCTGAAAAAAGTTTTGTTTTCCAATCAGAGCGACTGGTTTCAACTATCTTTGTCAACATTTTACATATCATCTTTTTAGTTGATTCAGCCTAGCCATTACATCTAGGATAGTACGATGTACTCTTTTTGTGGATGGCAAGGTCATGGCATAGTAAATTATCAATGACAGCATTTAAAAAATGCGTGCCCCGATCACTAACTAGCTCTATAGGACAGCCAAAACGTGTAATAATGTTTTTGTAAAGAAGCGCGACAGTTTTTGCGTTGGAGTCCTTCATTGCTCAAGCCTCAACCCACTTAGTGGCGTATTCTATGGCTATGAGAATGTATCGAGCTTGGGTATGTTTCGCTGCTGGACTGATTGGTCCAACAAAGTCAATTCCCCACTTATGGAAGGCTTCACCTTCTATAATGGGAGTCAATGGCGTGAAGTCTGCTTTGGTATTTTTCTTGTCTCATTGACAGACATCACACGTTTTAATGACAACAAACGTGTCCTTAAATAAAGATGGCCACCACAGTCCTGCTTGAAGGATAATCTTAGTTGTGGCTTCAATAGAAAAGTGGCCACCGCCAATGCCCTCATGAGCCTGAGATATGATTGGCCGTATCTCAGATTCATAAGCACATCATCGAATGATACCGTTAGCACCCCTTTTGTAAAGTTGTCCCGCTATTAACTGAAAGGGCGTTGCTTTTAGCAAAAAAAATTTTTTTGCCATCGTACTCGGGCCTTCTTTGAGTCTGCCTGTTGTTAGGAACTGAGTGATCTGCTCAGCCCATAAGGGTGTAGCATCGATCTGAAAAAGGCATGCATCAGAAAGATCATCGTTGACTGGTGCAGTTGCTTTTTCAGCATTCAGTAGTCGGGAAAGGTGATCTGTCATGAAATGTTGGGTCTCTTTCCAAACGACAATGGGAAAATTAAATTCCTCTAAAATCAATAGCCATCGAGCTATACGTCCCATTTTACAGGATTTATCAACGATATATAATAGGGCTTGATGGTTGGTGTAAAATACAAAGGTCTAGCCTAATAAATAATGTCTTAGTTGTTGTACAGCATAGACCATCGCCAATGCTTCTCTCTTGGTGGTTGTATAGTTTACTTCAGCAGGCACCAGTTGTCTGCTCGAGAAACGTATTGGGAAATCACTTGCCATACTCGTCCGGTTGTGCAAGAAGGCCTCCAATGGCATACTTACTGGCGTCAGTATGCACATGGAACTCTTTCATACAATCTAGCGAGCGGAGTATGGGTGCCATGGTAAAAGTTGTTTTCAACTCCTCAAAGGCTTTAATTTGTTCTTCGGTCCAGTGAGGATCTACCACAACTAAATAAATGAGGCGTGCCTTGCCGACATAGTCGATTATAAAGATGGGATAATAATTTGTGTGACCGAGGAAAACATAAACCTCCTTCACTGTGGCAGGTAAGGGCATTTCAGCTATAACCTTGATTTTGGATGGGTCGGTAGAAATACCGTCCTTTGAAATTATATGCCCAGGTACTACCCCATGGGTGACCCATATTTGACATTTATCAGGGTTTAGTGAGATTCTAAATCTATGGCAACGAATGAAGATTTTTTTCCAGTGTGTCACGGTGCGTAGCTGCCGAGGAATGTACACTAGATCGTCGAGATAAATCTCAACAATCCGATGTAAGAGGTCTTGGAAGGCCAGTTGCATGACCCTCTGAAACGTTGAAGGAGCATTGCAGAAGCCAAAAGGCATAACATTATAAGCATAAACCCCATTCTCTGTGGCAAAGGCCATTTTATGTTTATCTTCAGGGGCTATTTGAACAAGGAAATAACCGCTGAATCCATCCAAGAAGCTGAAAGCTTCAGCTCCTGCCATTTTCTCTAAGATTTGGGTTGTTAAAGACAAAGGAAAATGGTCTTTCTTCGTAACCGCATTAAGGTTCTTGAGATCGACACAGATACAAAGTTTGCCATTTTTCTTAGGTACAACCACAATGGGTGATACCCAAGCAGTATGTTGAACTTCATAAATGAAGCCAACATCCAGCAATTTCTTAATATCTTCATCGATTCTCTCGCGATAGACAGGGTTACTTTGGTAAGGTTTAGTTCGAATAAGCTTAGCATCATTTTTCAAAGAAATCATATGAACCACTACTTCCGGCAGAATTCCTTTCATTTCTATATAGTTCCATGCAAATACATCCCTGTATTTGTGAAGTAAAGTTTCCAGATCAGAAAGTTGTGCGGACGAAAGGTGTGCACCATCATGAACTAGACAATCCATCTCCTCGTCAGGATCTTTAAGGTTTAATGGCATCATTTTAGCTGGTCCTTCAAAGGAGTTGGAACTTGGTGTAGGTTCTCGGGGTGGCTATGGTAACTAGATAACAACGTCATCCACCAATGTAAAATCTTTAAATTTTTGTGAGAGATCGGAAGGTGGTTCCACAAAGTTTTTTGAAACTTTGGAAATCACCTTTGTTGAGTCACTACTAGATGTAGAAGCTTGGTCTGATGGTTTAGATTCTGTCTCCTTAGAGAAGGGCTTAATCGGTTGCTTAAGTTTATCAAGCATCTATTTTTGACGCTCGGTTAATTTTGTATCAATAATTTTATTTTTTGGTAACCGAGGTTTTTGTGGTTTTTGAGTGGGCGGTGTTGTTGCCTCACTGACCATCTCGTCATCGATTGTATCCTAGATTTCGTCTGGATATGCATCCCATGTGTATACTTTGGGTTTGGGCCTATACGCTTGTGTGTTGGGTACTTTGGATGTTAGTTGGATATGAGCCAACGACCCTGGTGACTTAATCTCCTGAGGAATTACTTTTGGTGGATAACATTGGGCATCTAGATATAGGAGTAAATGTTCATACGTCATTTCGACATCATCCATGAAAAGAATACCTTCTTCCAAAACATGGGCAGTAGAGACACTAGGTTCTCCTGGGCACCATGCTATAGGAATCGGGTCAATCATCATAAGTGGGATGATGGGTGTGTCAATGTCTGTAGAAGATGGGAGAATATCCACATCTTCTGCAGCAGTTTCGATACGACATCGATTGGAATCAACACAGTCCATAGTGGCTAGTGCTTGACCCCAATTGATTGTCTGTGGACCTCGTATAGTGTCCTTTAGGTTGGATTGGGACACTATCTGATTCGTCATATGTTGTCGATGACTGATCATCATAAACTTTAGCATGCTTGACATGGCCAGTTGAGTCAATAGTGACTCGTTTGTCATGATTGCCAAGGGTGATTTTGCTATGCTTCCAATCTTGGACAACACCTGCCATCTGGAGCCAGGGTGTACCAAGAAGGAGTTTATAAGTATTTGCATCTTCTGGTAAGTCTAAGATGACACAGTCGATCACAAATTTGACACCTACTATTCAAACCTTAATATTTGATAAATGACCAGTAGGGTCAGTAACTCGTTGATCAGCCATGCAAAGTTTATATCGTGGTTGATCGAGGGTATGGAAGCCCCATGACTTTGCCAAGCACAAAGCTATTATATATACGCCTGATTCGCTATCAAGGATAGTAGATACTACAGGATAGTCTTTATAGGACAAAGGCAAGGTGATGCTAGTCCCCAAAGCAACACCTATATTCAGTAGATTCATAGGAATTTGGAGAATTTTAGGAATCTCTTCAGTTTTTTGCTGTTCATCAAGAATAGTACCAGCTGAAAACTACGATAGATATAACGTTGAAACCTAGTGAAGAATTTTATTGTGCTATGGAATGGCATGGTGAGTGGAGCTTGTAGGAGGTCAGAAAGTACTTCAAGTCCCTGTAGGATTGCTCCTTTTTGGGGATTTGAGCTGATAACAGACTTTCCGTATGTTCTTCCTCTCGCAAAAACTCATCTCGAAATTCATCGTATTGCCTTTGTTCCACGTTTGGGTCTGGGTAATCTTTTGGTAATGTGGAAGCCGTCAAGTGGCTTCCCTGTGGATCAGTTGATTTTTCATTGTTTTGCTGCTGTTCTTGTTGTTGGCATTGTGCTCTAGTTAGAACTCTGACATGTTCGGATGATATATGACATGCGGGAAGGATCCTGTTAGATTGTTTAGGGCAGTCTTTGAAACTATGTTTGCGAACACAGTCTGGACATTCCACATGGTATTGGTTTTTAGCTTTACAGTCAACCATAAAGTGTCTTGTTTCACCACAAATAAAGCAGCGGTTGCTCATTGGTCCTGTGGCGATAGCGTAAACATCTTGGATGGCTAGCTGTGCTGGATTTTCTGGTGGTGTGGAATACTCATCTTGTGCGCACAAGCATGAGTTGTCGGTTTGATATTGTTGAGAAGTAGATGATGGAAGTGTTGTATCGTGATGATATGAATGATCCTAGGAGTTTTCTACCAGATGTGCTTGTGCAGACTCGTGAGAGTGCCTATGTTCTTGTGCTCCTAGATCATGTTGTCCTCTTGGAGGTGGTCCTAAGAGCGCCAGCTATGGTTGGGGTCCATGTCGAGGTTGTCTGGGCAACTCTTGTATGTGGACTTGGTTGTCTCGTGGTTGGTTGTGCGTGTGTTGGTCCTGTGAAACAAACGGTTGTTGAGGAAGTTGATAATGTCCCCCTGACTGGTTGTGAGGCTGATTCCTCGGGTTATAATAGTAATAAAGTGTATGTCCCATAAAGTCACAAAT